>OY726530.1:59796802-59920357 GCA_963383655.1 Bathymodiolus septemdierum
TCTATAGTTGTCCTTGCAGAACGCACACATTACTAATAAAATGAAAAACAAAAAATACCACACGGTCGGAATAATTCCAAAATCAAATATCAAATTCGTAGAAAGAGGCAAATTCGATCACTCTAACACACAAATACATGATCGCTCACTTTCCTTGCTGAGAAATACACGCACAAGTGCATATAGTAGTAGAATCATTTTTGAGAATGAATATTTTAACCATAGTGTTTAGTAATCCGCCATGTTATTCACGGTACAACAGAAACTTACCTGAGGAAAATTTGTTTTCATTTCATTTGTTCTCTATGATACATGGTCTGTCATATATTCGTGGTGGATTTGAATTTTATATGTATTTAATATACTCTCTGGTAATGAGTACTAAATGGTATCGACAGTTTATTTTATATCGCACAGTAAGAGACATAAAAGAGCATAAATATAAAAATATCACCAAGTAGGTTATGGTGCTGTATGCAACATTATTATAGAGTGACACCATTTTGGTTTATATCATTCATTAAAATATTACCTACTACAACACGAGCCATTATTTCTTCTATGGTAATTTTCTAGATTGACATACACGACAGAAAAACAGAAATAGATGGAAATATAAGTACAAAATGTGGCGAGGAAAGCCCAAGTTATATAATCACAAAACTCCATTTGTGATATATAAGCCTTCTATTTCTTTTTATTATATATAATGTTTTGAAGATACGAAAGTGGTAATCAGAATCCGTAAATCGAAGAAGAACAGACAACACAATAAGCAAGTGAAAAAGGACAAAAGGACAAACAATGACCTATAAAACTCTACACAGGAAACAAAAGATCGAGCAACATGCACCCCACTGGAGGATTTGCAGTTCCTTCTCCGTCAGTGGCACCCGTCGTGCTATAGAAAAAGCCAATAAGAATGTTTCTTACAATTATTTGTATTGAAAACAGAGATAAATACGGGATAAGCGTGTGCTTAAAACTGAATAATAAATGTTGTTGCTAATTCAACCTGTATAAGCCGAATATCTGTCTATTCCGAACACAATAATTGGTCCCAAAGTAGTCCGACTCCGACTTCTTTCACTGTATTGATCTTTAATGTACATTTTTAGCTTGTGATTCAAATCCATGTTTACATGGATTGTGTATCAACACCTTGATTGGTTATATATGTAAATGTCCGACTGATTTTACTGGAAAACAATGTGAAAACCGTGAGTACATATATATATTTGTTGAATATGAACATTATTAACTCTTTCAATGATCGTTATACAATATAACATTATGAAAAGAAATTTTACCAGTGATGGTCAATAATTTCACCAATATTTAAAAAACGAACAATCACATATGACTAGCTAGTAGTCATTCTAAACACGAACAATCATTTACCTTGCTTTTGTACTATCCATGTTTATAGTGCCATTCATTTTTATGATTGTATGTGGTCTTCTATATTTGCATTGCCATTGTAGAGATATCCAATTATCAAGAGCGATTGGACGGTACCATTACCCAGTTTAACTCCGCCACTGTTTGGTGTCTGTCCAGAGCCAGGACAGGAATTTGATTTCCAACTCCATATATTGTAGTCCTTGCTTGTGTTCCGTGAGCAGTGGTTTTTAGTTTCGAAGATTTTAAAACAGTCCGTGGTAAAGACATGTTGCTTCGCTCAGACACATAATCCTAATTCCTAACTAACTAGTCTTTGCCTTTACCCCTTAAAGCTGCATGTTGAGTAGAGATAGCAATTGTATGGTCTTTGGCTTGAAGATATCGGAACTCGAACCTACGATCTACGTCACTCGAGACATGCACACTCGCACTACATCGCTGATGCAATCTCAATCAGATACAAGAAAAGGTTTATTAGGTCCATAACTATTTAAAGCTGAAGTTTATTTGATTCCATTATTAAAACACAATTGCATGATACAAATATCATAACTATAAGCATTGTACTGTTTACATACTGTTTCATTCACCTCTCTTTATATTTTAGCCACCCATCGTATTGATCGTAAGTACACAAATATATACTATAACAACATACCTTACCATCGATATTACAAATTTTATAATTACAAAGAAATCTGATTGAAATTTATAGTTCTTAAATAACGTGATCACTATTTAAAATACGTTTCTCTCCGTCAGTCATACATAATCTTAGCTGATTTTCGACTGTCCTGTTGAAGTTCATTGAAGATTATTTTAGAAATACGTGGTGGTCATTTAATTAGAAATCTACGGGGGGTGGGGGGGGAGATTTTTTTTTTTTTTTTTTTTTTTTTATTAATTCTGTTCAGTCTTAAGGATCCACTTTCATTGAATGTCATAAACCAATTTAATATATACATATTGACCATAAAAATAATATTTTATTTAGTATTAATTTTACTAGTCTAAGGTTTGGTTTGGTTAGGCTTATAGTGCTTAACACCATTTTCAACAATATTTCAGTTTATCATCAGTTTAAAATTTCAGTATACATGTATTAAAATACAAATATTTTTTACTATTGTTAGCATATATATTTTGTATTTCATCAAAGACTGTGACACTAAACCGTGTGTACGTGGTACCTGTCTTAGCACCCTGGTTGGATTTATATGTCAGTGTCCTACCGGTTATAATGGAACACGCTGTGAAAATGGTACATGTATATTTATAAATTATCATTCTTAATATGTATTAAAAATAAACCTACTAATATATCAGCAAAATTTTAGAAAAAAACCCATAAAATACCGTTCCATCCGGGCAGTTAAAATATATAATAGAAAAAAATCGCAGTTTATGGAGAAGACATTTCTAAATTGTTTATCTTGTGTCGGATCCTTTTGTTATTTTATGATAATAAAATATGTTCAAATTAATCACAGAAATAAAGGCAAAATTGATGTCACTACGCACATATACATCAATGATCGTTTTCTTTGGTACAGACTCTTCAACAAATAATGTCCTCTGTCACGTCCGCTCTTATACTGTCACCGTTCTTTGTCGTCCGCTCTACATAAATCGAGTACCAGAAAAGTGCATTAGGTTAATGATTAAATAACACTGTTAAGTTTATTTTACCCTTTTATTAGTAATCAAATTCATGTCATTACAGGATACAAATAACATATATTGCACTCTGTTTAGCAACTTTTGTACTCGCTTCCTTTTTATTTTAGCTATCCACCATATTGATCGTAAGTATACAACTATAAAAACTAGCATCATACGTACATGAACTTCGATAATACAAAATGTTTAACTACAAGGAAATTTGATTGGAAATTACAGTTTTTAGATAAGGTAATCACTATTACAAGAAACGCTTAAAAACACCCAATGGGAAGATCAGAAGACTTGAAAACACTCAATGGGAAGATCAGAAGACTTAAAAACACCCAATGGGAAGATCAGAAGACTTAAACACACCCAATGGAAAGATCAGAAGACTTCAAAACACCCAGTGGGAAGATCAGAAGACTTAAAAACACTCAATGGGAAGATCAGAAGACTTAAAAACACTCAATGGGAAGATCAGAAGACTTAAACACACCCAATGGGAAGATCAGAAGATTTAAAAACACCCAATGGGAAGATCAGAAGACTTAAACACACCCAATGGGAAGATCAGAAGACTTAAAAACACCCAATGGGAAGATCAGAAGACTTAAACACACCCAATGGAAAGATCAGAAGACTTCAAAACACCCAGTGGGAAGATCAGAAGACTTAAAAACACTCAATGGGAAGATCAGAAGACTTAAACACACCCAATGGGAAGATCAGAAGATTTAAAAACACCCAATGGGAAGATCAGAAGACTTGAACACACCCAATGGGAAGATCAAAAAACTTAAAAACATCCAATGGGAAGATCAGAAGACTTAAACACACCCAATGGGAAGATCAGGAGACTTAAAAACACCCAATGGGAAGATCAGACGACTTAAAAACATCCAATGAGAAGATCAGAAGACTTAAATACACCGAATGGGAAGATCAGAAGACTTAAAAACACCCAATGGGAAGATCAGAAGACTTAAAAACACCCAATGGGAAGATCAGAAGACTTAAACACATCCAATGGGAAGATCAGAAGACTTAAAAACACCCAATGGGAAGATCAGAAGACTTAAACACACCCAATGGGAAGATCAGAAGACTGAAAAACACCCAATGGGAAGATCAGAAGACATAAATCGAATGGCCAAAAGAAAAAGGACAATAATCTACACAGAAAACAAAGCAAACCCCATTAACAATTAAGAATCAGCTCCCTTATTCGCCGAATTGACTATTCTGTTTAGACCCTATCTGTAGTTTTATTACTCCAAATAATATTATTTGGGTTTCCCTTCTTTCACCTTTTACCCGTTACCTCATGAAGGTTATTCCAGAAACGATGTGTGTAGACCAAATTAAATATATACGTATTTATTAATTCTGCTCAAGCTTAAAGATCAACTTTCATATAATTTCCCATTTCATTTACAATATTATGCATATTGCTTATTTTTTTAAGAAAATATATTGTCAGATTACTAGTGTAATTGAATACAATTGTTGTATTGATAGAATCTGTTTGCATTTCATTGTTTTCATCATAGACTGTGACACTAAACCGTGTGTACGTGGTACCTGTCTCAGCACACTGGTTGGATTTATATGTCAGTGCCCTACTGGTTATAATGGAAAACGATGTGAAAATGGTACATATATATTTATAAATCATAAATCTTAAACTGCATTAGTAAATAAGGGTAATAACAAAATTACCGAACTCCGAACAATCTTACAAAGGGAAAGTCCAAACTCATATGTATATAAACTGACAAAATCAGTCAACAACCGGAAAACTGTGAAAACCGTAATGACCCTGACTTGGTATAGGCATTTCTAAAGAAATGGTGGGTTGAATCAGATTTTAAAGCGCCAATTCTCCCGCTTTCATTACGGCTAAGAAAGTGAAAACCAAAAAATATTACACTGTCTGAACAGTACCAAAACTTAATAGCACAGCATATCGTAGAAAAAGAGCGTTACATTCGTAACATATATATACATGACCGCCGACTTTCCCGGCTTGGGTGCATGCACTTCAATAAAGAAATAAAATAATGAAAGCGGGAGGTTTGGCACTTTAAAATCTGATTCAACCCACCATTTCATTAGAAATGCCTGTACCAAGTCAGGGTCATTACGGTTTTCACAGTTTTCCGGTTGTTGACTGATTTATCTGTTTATATAATTATGAGTTTTGACTTTCCCTTTGTAAGATTGTTCGGAGTTCGGTAATTTTGTTATTACCATTATTCACCCCTAGATACTGACATGTACAAAATTGTCGGACTATTTTAAATAAGTATCATATCTTTTTATTATGAATAAACATGGTTTGATAATAATACAAACAAAGACATCAATTGGATGTAACATTATCAAATTAACCTGTTGCGATACCATATAATAATACAAACAAAGACATCAATTGGATGTAACATTATCAATAAGAGTAATAACAAAATTACCGAACTCCGAACAATCTTACAAAGGGAAAGTCAAAACTCAAATTAACCTGTTACGATACCATATCAGAATACAAACAAAGACATCAATTAGATGTAACATTACCAAATTTAACCTGTTACGATACCATATCTGATACACTGTTTAGTATTCAATAGAATACATCTTCAGAGAGACCGAACAGGACAACTTCTTATATATATCAAAATTATGGTGAGGGGTGCATATAAGCTATGTTACCCTTCTACTCGCCAATAACCAAAGGCAAATCCAAAAGTAACTTCGTTTCCTTTAACTCTAAT
Source organism: Bathymodiolus septemdierum (assembly GCA_963383655.1). Classification (NCBI taxonomy): domain Eukaryota; kingdom Metazoa; phylum Mollusca; class Bivalvia; order Mytilida; family Modiolidae; genus Bathymodiolus; species Bathymodiolus septemdierum. The sequence goes on from OY726530.1 coordinate 59,802,643, forward strand.
CAGACACAGACATGAACACTATAATTCAGGAAAAAAATTCAAAAATACATCAAAATTATTAAAATAATAAATATATTCTATCTGATCCTACAAGGGAACTATTTATCCTGAACATATGTTGTTTCGTGTTCATGATACTTCCATATATCATTTTGCATTGTGGTTATTTTCCATAATCTCTCAAATTAATTCATTTTTTTTCCTTTCTTTATTGCAGACCTTAATCGTAAGTTTATTTCAAAGTTCATAGCTATCCACAGTAAGAACTATATATTTAGATATATTTAATATTTGCGTATGTAAAATGTATAGATAACATACTATTGCGTGGATGTTGTCCATCAAAATACCGATGCTGACCAGGAACATTCTGAACATTCAGAACAAAAACAGATCTGTGTTGCGAAACCTTTGTAAATTTATCAGAGTTATTAATATAACAGTATGTCGTCCTGGTTAACCGCCTATCTCTGTAGCACCTTTTATATTAAATCTCTTCCTAATAGGCTAATGTTAATCCATCTTGTCATGTGTACTGTGTATAATATGTGAAATGTATTTGAATGATGTTTTTCTCTGTACCATTGTTCTGTTATGGTTTATGAGAATAAAGATCTTGTTGTTGTTGATTTAAGTACCGAAGTGAGAACGCCTTATGCACATCAACGAGCCGGAGTAATCCACAATGCGGACCTTTTACTTTTACATGACAGCAAACCTCAAGAACTCTACACAGCTATTACATTATTCTTTTCATTTATTGTTGTATCTATGGTGATTTATTATATTAAGATCAAATTCGTTAATATTAGAATACGCATTAACATTAATCTTGAGTTTTGCATGTCGTAGAAGATGATAATTTTGGTAAAAAAGGATAAGAATGTAAATGAACATAAGAGATCATGAAACTTAGAAGAAATGAAAGACCACTTTGAAGATACCAAAAGAGTAATCAGAAGCCGTAAATCGAAGAATGACAAACAATACAGTTGCCAAAATAAAACGGACAAAAGGACAATTAAAAATCAACAAAACATTACACAGAAAACTAAAGATCGAACGACACGAAGCCCACTGAAAACCGGATGTGAACTTAGGTGTTCTGGAAGGGTATGCAGTTCTTGCTTCACATGTGGCCCCATCGTGTTAGGAACATCATTTTAAATGCAGTTCTACATTTCGCAATCACAGCAGAATCTTTAATAATGAGTATAAGTCATACAGTAGAATGAGTGTAAAACGTACCTTTGTCTGCAGTTTGTTCTGTGGCATAATATGATCGAATGTGTTTGTTTGTCGTTTCATTGTATGTCAATAGATATTATATTCTTTTATTCCATATAGCATGCTCAAGTCATCCATGCCAACACGAAGGTCATTGTTCGAATGTCAACAATGAGGTCAAGTGTCATTGTTCCCAGGGGTACACTGGAAGACTATGTGAAACAGGTACAATAATAGTTTAGTTTATATCTCTTGCCTATCATATGCTGATCTATGGCACTTTTGCAAAATAAACAAAATGTTTACTCCATTGCACGCAGACAACATCAAATAGTCGAGAGTTGAGAGTTCGTTTTGTTGATTTTGCTGGAATTATTGACCGTCAACGTTTAAACTTAATTTAATAGTTTTAGATTCAAATAATATCAATAGTCGTGTGTATTTTGATTCAATGTCATCAAATATTGAACAGAACTCTGTGAAATAACCTATTATTCTTGTGCACAATACTTTACAAATCGTTTTTGAAATGCAGGCCTGGTGTGGTGTGGTAAATACAACAATATAATAAGATCTCCTTTTCTTCAATTGTCAATTTTTGCTTACAAAACATTATTTTATTACTATCACTGGGTCGATACCTCTGCTGGATGATTGGTTATAAGTCTCCGAGGGTATCATCCGCCCTGTAGTCTAATAGTTTATTAAATATGTTTTTTTTTATTGAAATTTACAGTTCCTAAATCATGTAATTATTATCAAAACTAATGTACTCCTCCCTCAGACATAGGTGACGATGATTTTGGTTATTCTGTTTTGGCTCTTTTGTTTTCTTCCTCCCACATATTTTAAAATTGTTTGGTTTTCAAGTATTTTGACTGTGAGCGTACCTGATGAAGGTTATTGCAGAGACGCTTCGTGTACATCAAATTTGATATCTACATTATTTCATCTTTCCCTATGCATAGTATACCAGTTGTCTCAGTAATGATGTAAACATGCTTGTGATAAATCTATTCTCTAATATAAATATGTAATTGTTTTGTAGAAATTCACACTGACCGTAAGTATCATAGTCTTCTTTCCGAGCACCTATGGTCATCCCCGGTTTTTATATTTTGTGGTGTCCATGTTGCTCACTATTTTTAATTTTCTGTTTTGTGTTTCTTTATTTTGTTTGTATTTCGTTCTGTGTCTTGTGTCGAATGTTGCCCGTGTCTCTGGATAAATCATTCTTGATTGTTCCTTCGGTTTTTTCTAACGTTTATTTCTTCCTCCAATAATCATGCTATTTTTTTCTATTATATTTGCCATTATAAAATTTTGTTATGCTATTCACTTTTACAGATAATCTTCCAATAGTTTTATTATATTTCAATATTTTGAGAAACTGTAAGCAAAACATTGTGTTTCATAGTGTGTCGTCATAGACACCGTTTTAACGTTACCTGTTTTATTTTCCACATGTACGAAGCATGTTATCGAACGTCAATATATTGAGCAGAATATACGTTATTGACGAATATTAATTTTTAGCATCACAATAATGGTAATGCACTTAAGCATGATTTGTTTCCGAAATATTAACATATATTAACATATTATTTACGGTTTCTGACTACCCCTTTGGTATCTTCAAACTCTTAAATATTAAAATCGGCGAAAATCAGCAACTTTACAAGTTTTTCACATCATCAAGAAAAAGGCGTCAGCAGCAAAAATAATGCAGAAGTATTTTTCAATATTTATACCAGAACTAAAATATTTTACAGCTTGTGTTAGTCTACCATGCAACAATGGGGGTCACTGTTACCATGACAATAACGAGTTCTTCTGTCATTGTCCATCAAATTACACTGGGAAGACGTGTGATACAGGTAAAAATTATAATTTTTATTTTGTTTTAGCGAAATGTTTGATAAAGAACGCTTTTTGGTCATTATTCGAACATAAATTATTTGGATTTAATCAATATAAAAATTAACAATTCATGAAATACTTGGTGAAATTTCTTGTTTAGAAACCATTTTTTTTTTTAATTTCATGCGATAATATTCATTTCACATCATCAGTTGAATAGTGAGTGAGTGAGTGAGTGAGTGAGTGAGTGAGTGAGTGTTGTTTAACGCCAACCCAGCAATTTTTCTGCTATATCATGACGAGAACAAGTTAATTTTCAATGAGATGATGATGAGGTCCGCGTTGTTCTAGACAAACACGCTGAGTTGGATTTTAATAGTGCTAGCTCACTGAAACAACAGTCCGCGGGTAGACATGTCGCTACACTCGGACACATTATTCTGATTCCGAGGAAGCCAGTCTTTGCTCTTTCTCCTTACTGCTGCGTGCTTAGCGGAGAAACAACAAATATTGTCTTTGGTTTGACCAAACCGGGGCTCGAACCCACGATCTACCGCAATCGATGCGAACACGTTAACCATTACGCCACCGATGCGGTTCAGTTAAAGAAAACCATCTTTCGGTTGCATAGCTATATAGAAAAAACCTCCATTTTATTTAAATATTTGTATTACCACACAAGCTGTTTCTGCTAAGAATTGATAACGATTTGAACTAAATGCCTCCATACATATTGTTTTTCAGTGATACCACATCCTGGTGAGTTGTCTTTTTAATTTTCGACAAACACATTTGATCAATTAAGTAATTTTAAAAAAAAATTAAAAAAGGATTGATATTTTGTTTTTGTTTTGTTTAGTTTTGTTTTGCTTTTTATTAGGATAATGTGTTCTGAGAAATCTGCATAATCTAATATTATCCCGTTTACTCTCCTGTGACTGTTCAATATATTGTGATGTGTATGTGTACGATTCTTTTTTAAAATGCTAATATTTCAATTATAATAACTTTGAAGATTCAAGAATTAACATTACAATTAGCATATGACAAGAACATTTGTTCTTAATTTAGTTTAAGCATATTTTATTGTCTCTTTTTTGGACAATTGTCATTGAGTGTTTGTTAAACACCAACAGTTAATTTTCAATGAGATGATGACGAGGTCCACTTTGTACTAGACAAACACGCTGAAACAACAGTCCACGGACAGACAGTTCGCCCCACTCGGACACATTATCCCGATTCTTTCTCTTTAATGCTGCGTACTTAACGGAGAAGCAACAATTCTAAATAAAAATTCTTCATCAAATATATTTGAGAAAAAAAAACACTTTTTAAAATTTTTGCTAATGACCTTAGATTTTGAATGTAGCTTAAACATAGCTAAAATTGTATGTCTTTGCATGTATTTCAGTCTGTTTTTCAAATCCTTGCAAAAATGGTGGTCACTGTTATCACGACGATGGTCAGTTCGACTGTAAATGTCCATCTGGATATACTGGAAAGACATGTGAGATAGGTAGGAATTATTGAAATATTGAAAAATATTATACTTTACTATTTGTTTTTGTAAGCAACCCGGTCGAATATATAAAATCGATTGATATTGGTTTCCGGTTTTACATTTCATAAACATTTCATAAAATGTTTGTTTTTTTGCTTTGTCCTTAAAAGATGTATCTGCTTTAAATTAAGCTTTAGTGGTTATACTTAGATTTCCATGTTTCCTATGTACATGTATCTGTCAGTTTAATGATTGTTTTAGTATTTGTATTATTATCTTTATTTTTTGTCAAACAACAACATTATTGAGAATGTCCATATAATGCATCCAATTGTGTTCTCATTGAAGTAATTGGTCGATTGTGTATAATATAACAAATAGTTCATGGCACGGCACTTTGGGCCAAATGGCAGTTTATGTGGTACTCAGTGTCATTAACTATTTGTATATTAATTAATGAAAATATTCAGTATTTACAATTAAAATATATACAGATTTTTGAGCTGATAAAAATCTAATTCTAACACTACTGGGTTACATTTTAAGACGAATACATATTTAGTACTAATCTGGTATTTCAAGTAACTTTGAAATCCAGCTTAGGAGATCATATAAATTTTATATCATATCACAAAATAGTATTTGTTGACAATATCATAATGATTAATATATCTGACATCCATAAACAAACCACCATGATATAACTGAAATATTGTTGAAAGGGACGGTAACCACCATAACATTAACACCTCTTATTAAATTGCTAAGCTGCTGTATTCCAATCAAAACAAGGGACGGTAACCACCATAACACTAACACCTCTTATTAAATTGCTAAGCAGCTGTATTCCAATCAAAACAAGGGACGGTAACCACCATAACACTAACACCTCTTATTAAATTGCTAAGCTGCTGTATTCCAATCAAAACAAGGGACGGTAACCACCATAACACTAACACCTCTTATTAAATTGCTAAGCTGCTGTATTCCAATCAAAACAAGGGACGGTAACCACCATAACACTAACACCTCTTATTAAATTGCTAAGCAGCTGTATTCCAATCAAAACAAGGGACGGTAACCACCATAACACTAACACCTCTTATTAAATTGCTAAGCAGCTGTATTCCAATCAAAACAAGGGACGGTAACCACCATAACACTAACATCTCATATTAAATTGCTAAGCTGCTGTATTCCAATCAAAACAAGGGACGGTAACCACCATAACACTAACACCTCTTATTAAATTGCTAAGCAGCTGTATTCCAATCAAAACAAGGGACGGTAACCACCATAACACTAACACCTCTTATTAAATTGCTAAGCTGCTGTATTCCAATCAAAACAAGGGACGGTAACCACCATAACACTAACATCTCTTATTAAATTGCTAAGCAGCTGTATTCCAATCAAAACAAGGGGCGGTAACCACCATAACACTAACACCTCTTATTAAATTGCTAAGCTGCTGTATTCCAATCAAAACAAGGGACGGTAACCACCATAACACTAACATCTCATATTAAATTGCTAAGCTGCTGTATTCCAATCAAAACAAGGGACGGTAACCACCATAACACTAACATCTCATATTAAATTGCTAAGCTGCTGTATTCCAATCAAAACAAGGGACGGTAACCACCATAACACTAACATCTCTTATTAAATTGCTAAGCTGCTGTATTCCAATCAAAACAAGGGACGGTAACCACCATAACACTAACATCTCTTATTAAATTGCTAAGCTGCTGTATTCCAATCAAAACAAGAGACGGTAACCACCATAACACTAACACCTCTTATTAAATTGCTAAGCTGCTGTATTCCAATCAAAACAAGGGACGGTAACCACCATAACACTAACATCTCATATTAAATTGCTAAGCTGCTGTATTCCAATCAAAACAAGGGACGGTAACCACCATAACACTAACATCTCTTATTAAATTGCTAAGCTGCTGTATTCCAATCAAAACAAGGGACGGTAACCACCATAACACTAACATCTCTTATTAAATTGCTAAGCTGCTGTATTCCAATCAAAACAAGGGACGGTAACCACCATAACACTAACATCTCTTATTAAATTGCTAAGCTGCTGTATTCCAATCAAAACAAGGGACGGTAACCACCATAACACTAACACCTCTTATTAAATTGCTAAGCTGCTGTATTCCAATCAAAACAAGGGACGGTAACCACCATAACACTAACATCTCTTATTAAATTGCTAAGCTGCTGTATTCCAATCAAAACAAGGGACGGTAACCACCATAACACTAACATCTCTTATTAAATTGCTAAGCTGCTGTATTCCAATCAAAACAAGGGACGGTAACCACCATAACACTAACATCTCTTATTAAATTGCTAAGCTGCTGTATTCCAATCAAAACAAGGGACGGTAACCACCATAACACTAACACCTCTTATTAAATTGCTAAGCTGCTGTATTCCAATCAAAACAAGGGGCGGTAACCACCATAACACTAACACCTCTTATTAAATTGCTAAGCTGCTGTATTCCAATCAAAACAAGGGACGGCAACCACCATAACACTAACATCTCTTATTAAATTGCTAAGCAGCTGTATTCCAATCAAAACAAGGAACGGTAACCACCATAACACTAACATCTCTTATTAAATTGCTAAGCTGCTGTATTCCAATCAAAACAAGGGACGGTAACCACCATAACACTAACATCTCTTATTAAATTGCTAAGCTGCTGTATTCCAATCAAAACAAGGGACGGTAACCACCATAACACTAACATCTCTTATTAAATTGCTAAGCTGCTGTATTCCAATCAAAACAAGGGACGGTAACCACCATAACACTAACATCTCTTATTAAATTGCTAAGCTGCTGTATTCCAATCAAAACAAGGGGCGGTAACCACCATAACACTAACACCTCTTATTAAATTGCTAAGCTGCTGTATTCCAATCAAAACAAGGGACGGCAACCACCATAACACTAACATCTCTTATTAAATTGCTAAGCAGCTGTATTCCAATCAAAACAAGGAACGGTAACCACCATAACACTAACATCTCTTATTAAATTGCTAAGCTGCTGTATTCCAATCAAAACAAGGGACGGTAACCACCATAACACTAACATCTCTTATTAAATTGCTAAGCTGCTGTATTCCAATCAAAACAAGGGACGGTAACCACCATAACACTAACATCTCTTATTAAATTGCTAAGCTGCTGTATTCCAATCAAAACAAGAGACGGTAACCACCATAACACTAACACCTCTTATTAAATTGCTAAGCTGCTGTATTCCAATCAAAACAAGGGACGGTAACCACCATAACACTAACATCTCTTATTAAATTGCTAAGCTGCTGTATTCCAATCAAAACAAGGGACGGTAACCACCATAACACTAACACCTCTTATTAAATTGCTAAGCTGCTGTATTCCAATCAAAACAAGGGGCGGTAACCACCATAACACTAACACCTCTTATTAAATTGCTAAGCTGCTGTATTCCAATCAAAACAAGGGACGGCAACCACCATAACACTAACATCTCTTATTAAATTGCTAAGCAGCTGTATTCCAATCAAAACAAGGAACGGTAACCACCATAACACTAACATCTCTTATTAAATTGCTAAGCTGCTGTATTCCAATCAAAACAAGGGACGGTAACCACCATAACACTAACACCTCTTATTAAATTGCTAAGCTGCTGTATTCCAATCAAAACAAGGAACGGTAACCACCATGACACTAACACCTCTTATTAAATTGCTAAGCTGCTGTATTCCAATCAAAACAGTTTTTGGCGTCATGATAAATAAGGGTAATAAAAGAATTACCGAATTCCGAGCAATCTTACAAAGGGAAAGTCAAAACTCGTAATTATATAAACATACAAAATCAGTCAACAACCGGAAAACTGTGAAAACCGTAATGACCCTGACTTGGTACAGGCATTTCTAAAGAAATGGTGGGTTGAATCAGATTTTAAAGCGCCAAACCTCCCGCTTTCATTACGGCTCAAAGTCTCCGGCTGTCATACTAGAGAGAACAGCGGTGCAAATTCAAGATGATGGAAATAACAGTAACAATGTCCATGGTAAAAATGTTTGCAGATGTCAATGTTTTATTTGTCCATTGACATATGATGTTGCGCCATAATATTTTTGGTGGTCTGCCTCAGACCCGAGGTTCAATTCGTCCCATATTTTGTTGGATGGGATTCAAGTCCGGTGCATTTGACGGCCAATGTATGGAACCAACCATTTGAATTATAAAAGTACAAAACAACAGAAACAACAACAGCAACAAAATAATAATAATAATAATAAAATTTAAAATAAACAAAAACAAAAAACATTTTTTTCTCATCAATAGCTTCAGTTTGCTATAATTAATTTTTTTTTTGTAGTGAAAAAACATGATCGTAAGTTTATTTTTTATTTAATATTGATTTAACGTCGCTATGTGATGATGAACATAATGGTGACGGTATTTATAAGATAATTTCATCTGTACTTTGTTTTCTTATTGTTACCCCTCGTCTGAGAAATACAATTGTATGCGCAAAATAACATCAGAACAACAAAGAAGCCAAGATGAGGCGTTCATCGACAGAAGTATTGAACACCGCTCAACTGAAGGCATGGTGCTGTTTCACACTCATTTTAGTTATGCTCATTATTGAAGCCCCTACTGTAGAACAGCAATAAAAGCACTGCTCATTTACATTGACTTGCGTCTTAAGTGTACAGTTGAATAATCTATGTATAGTTGAATAGTATGTTATGTTTATTTACATCAATGTTTTTTCTTACTAAGATGAACTGTGTTGATCTTAAAGATCCAAATCCCTTACACAAGAAAAAGGTTCAAACTTTTACCATTAAGTAAAATGCTTTTACCAAAATTTTTTAAAGTGAACATTGAAAGATCACAAATTCTTTATTTCATTCATATGTTATTTAACGTTATTTTAATGTGTCTACTGGTTTTAGATATTTCTCTAATATACATAGTTTTTTTTCCCCTACTATATGAAATTGAAAAAAAAAAAAACCTTAACATGATATATATTTTATTTTAATTGTAGACTAATAGATTTTTGATGTTTTTTTTATTAGTTTGTTTCTCCAACCCATGTCAGAACAATGGTCACTGTTTCCATGACAACGGTCAGTTTTTCTGTAAATGTCCATCCGGGTATACAGGAAAGACTTGTGATACAGGTAAAATGATGAACTTCCAATAATTGGGAAAATGATGCCATAAAAGTAGATTTTGTATAACATTTGTTTTTACTATAAAATGAAAAGCTAGTTAAGTTTAATCACTATTTGTATTATTATTAAGTGAGCTAAATTAAAATTCAGTAAACTGTTTATATAGCATATTTCAAGACAGTGTTTTAATTTCTCTTAGCGACCATAGTAAAGCAATGAAAAGATATTCTTATCGTTACTTCAGTTAAAAACAAAACAAATAAAAATCATAGAATAGTGACGTCACAAACACATCTTATAGTATGAATTGACACTTCTTAAATGCTTCATTTAATCAAATACAGGTATATGTAAAACATAGGTATAATATTTACATACATATATTTAGAAACATTGAATTTCACATACTGTTATTATTCAATTTCAGTCATTGATCATGATGGTAAGTTTGATTTATCGATTGATTGGTCGATTGTTGTTTAATGTCAAGTGATGAATGTTTCAGCTATATTGATTGACTTACCGTGCCCACTAGCACCTGGTGAATGTGTTTTTATAAGGGTAATAACAAAATTACCGAACTCCGAACAATCTTACAAAGAGAAAGTCAAAACTCATAAGTATATAAACAGACAAAATCAGTCAACAACCGGAAAACTGTGAAAACCGTAATGACCCTGACTTGGCACAGGCATTTCTAAAGAAATGGTGGGTTGAATCAGATTTTAAAGCGCCAAACCTCCCCCTTTCATTATGGCTCAAAGTTTCCGGCTGTCACTATAACAGTATTTATAACAATACTTGAATAAAATAGGTAAAATAGTTGTCAAAGCAGCACCAAGCTCAGTGAAGCAAATGTCAAAGACACTTTTACGTCCCACATTGATAAAAAAAATATGTTTGACATTTTTGTTGGCACCTTATCTTTATACATTTTCATGAAGGAGTGAAGAAGTCATTTATCTGTATCACTGACATCCACAGGGTGATTTGTTGCATGTAAATCGTCCTGTATCACTGACGTCCACAGGGTGATTTTTGTATGTATATCGCCCCACACAGCAAGCGACAACCTCTTTAAGAGGAGATAGAAGCGTATAGCTGCGAAACATGGCTTTATGTTTCTGCGAGACTAAGAAGAGTTTGAAGATACCAAAGGGGTAATCAGAATTCGTAAATCACAGGAGGACAGACAACACAATGGCCAAAAGAAAAAGAACAAAAGGACAAACAACGATCCACAAATCATTTTCACTTTTCCTTAAATATTGACACTATTTGATTTCATTATTATACTTAATGTTATAAACAGTTTTTAATTTCCACAACAAAAAGGCATGATGTTGTTGTAATAAAATTGTATAACAGTGTTTAATTAACGAGATCTGTAAACATATGATCGACTAATTCCTGGGTGGTTTTTTTTTTGTTGGTGATCTGTTTGGCTTCGTGCTGTGTCTTGTGTTCCCGGGGTTGCCCGTACAGTTTTCTCTAACGTTTATTTTTTTTTATCGGAAGAACAGTTGCGCACAGCAATTCTAATATTAATGGAATTAGCTTGCTGATATATATCTTTATATCTGATAACCTTTGTTAATACAATGGTATACAGATACTGCTTACAGGTTTAATTTAATTTCCTTTCATAGAATCCCACAATTTAAAAGAATCTTTAGCATTGAAAAGTCATGTTTTGTAAATTTAAATTTAATTTTTTTCATTATTTTTATTTATATAGCTTGTACATCAAACCCTTGTCTACATGGAAAGTGTTTTCATTCTGATATGGAGTTTATATGTAGTTGTGACCATGGATACACAGGACAATATTGTGATACAGGTAATGCATCTTGTTGGAAGCTTTTGTGTTCTACTCAAGATTTCAAATCGATTCGCTAATAAGTGGAATACAACAAAATACCACACTGTCAGAACAATTCCAAAGTCCAATAGAAATATCGCAGAAAGAGGAAAAATCGGTACCCTTAGCACAAATGCAATGACCGATCACTTCCGTGGCTTGAAACATGCATTTCAATATAAAAAAAGTAGCGGGGATAAACCAATCCTTACCGGTCCGAACCTCCCCTCTTAGTGAAATGATGTAGTCATGCACGTGCATTCTACATGCGAGTAAAATCTTTACTCTCACATATAAACATCTAAAGCGCACACAATTAGATAAGAGTAATACATATGATGACATGAAGCATTTGTGATACCCTTTGGCCACACATCATTATCTAGGGAGCTACAGTATGCTGTGTAACCAACATATCTTATCTATATGAAAAATTGAACAGACTGCATATTAAACATTGTTTTCATTGGTATATCATGTTGTTTCATGATAGATATTTTTGTAGGTCAGGAAAATAGTTACAAAGCACATAAATATATAATAAGGATTAATGAAGTATATATCTATGTATTTTATTTATAGAAATAAAGGGTAAGATATTTTTATTCTTAGAGTAAGAAGTGGTTGGTAATGGTGTTAGCAAATATGAATTAATGATCAATAATTAAAACTGTGGTGAAGGTTATACCATTATTAAGAATTGTAGATTGTATGTTGCATGTCGTTACACTTGGAGCGATTGTGTGAAAGAGTGAGTCAGTGTTGTTTACCGATAAGTGAGAAATCTTACAGCTATGCCCTAGATGTCAAAGTGAGAACAAGTTACATTTCGATCAGATGATGATGAGGTATGATTTGTACTAGATCAACACCCTTAGTTAGATTTGTATAGTGCTATCTCACTGAAACAACAGTCTGTGGGTAGAGATGTCGCTCCACTCGGAAACATTATTCTGAGCCAACCCGTCTTTGCTCTTACTGCTTTGTGCAGCGTGCATAGCGGACAAGCAGTGAATACCAATCTTATAGTATTTGATGGTGTCGAACCAACGATGTACCACAATTGAGGCGAGCAAGCTAACCATTACACCATCGATGCAACAATAAGCTTGGCTATATCATCATGTACACCACTATCAAGTTATGTGTTGAATAAACACATACAAATAACATACTAGACTACTACTTATACAAGTAGTTAAGATAAATTCGTATTTTTAATTAACGTTTTGCTTTACGTTGAATAAATTATATATTTAATGTCTGTCCTTCGATTTACAGTTTTTGATTACCCCCTGTGGCATCTTCAATTTGTCAAATCAATTCTACTTGTAATGTTCAATTCATGGATTGTTGGTTGCCTGCGACAAATATGTCACCCATGCTCGGGACAAGAATATTCAACAATATTCAAGATAACATAGACAAATGATGGAGGACAATGAGACAAATGAGGCAATGGCATTTACCTGTTACTGGACAAGTATAAGTGGTTGATGCGAATCAGATAGGGACGAAAAATAACCTTTAATGCTTAAATACCCTTACTCTTTTTCGAAATTAAATTTAAAAGTGTGTCGTCGCTGTACTTGTATATCTCTTCCAACCTTTAATTTGAAATTTGATATTGATATACGTATGGAAAGAAAAGTTGTGCTTCGTGTCATTTTTAGCCATTACGAAAATATCTTTATTTTGCTTTCTAAATATGTATATTCATCGCTGATTTGTTAATTTTTTAGTGTGTGACAGTCATCCTTGTATGAATGGAGGCCATTGTTATGATGACGATACAGACTTTGTTTGTAAATGTTCTCCTGGATTTAAAGGTCGTCTTTGTGAATCTGGTAAGTATTTGATTTCATATATATTTATTGTGAGGTCCATTCTGCTCATCGTTTTTGGTTCTCTGTGTTGTGTTTTATGTTTTGTTTGTGTTCCTGTGCCCAATGTTGTCAGTGCCCTTGGTTTGTCCATTCTTAATTGCCCCTTCGATTTAATATAACGTTTAGTTAAGATTTAAAATAATGTATTAAAACAACACGAAGATAATTGAGTGGTGATAGGCACTGCCTTCATAGGTATATGTTAAGTTTATTAACATACGACCGAAAGAGTAGTGGCCCCTTTTGTGTATAAATGCTATGATTTGTACTACGAATTTGAACTAAGTGTATTACAGTTGAGCACTGTGCAGTAGAGGCAAGTTAACATCAGTATAAAATTAAAAATGTGTCTATTCACATAACACGTCAATTTACTGGAATTTGATATTCATTATTTTACAGTAATAAAGCCAACCACAACACGGTTACTCCCAACGATAGCACGTATGCTAACATCTACAACACAGGCGCCAAGACGGACAACACAAATAGCAACTACGCATGTGCATAAAGCTACAACACATGACCAACAACAAAATATTACAAATGTACAACATCTGTCTGAAATGAAAACAAAGGTACATCCGACAACGGCAAAGATACTAAAGACTACAACAACGATATCACAGACAACCACAAATATACAACAGACAAAAAAGATACCACAAACACCACAAATGCTACAGACAACAAAGGTACAAGAGAAACCACAGACAACGGAGATGCCACGGATAACAGTCTCAATACCTCATACTACAACCAATATACATCATACAACAGCAAAGATGTCACAGACAACAGATTCAATACATCAGACTACAACCAATATATACCAAACAACAACAAAATTACCAGCGGAGACATCAACAAAGAAAACAACAAGTAGATGTAGGTACATGTAAAATATCAATGATTTATCAGCAGTTTATGGTCTTAGATAACTTTTAGAACCTTGGTTAGGTAGATGTCATCACTCCCAACGTTTTACGGTCGCCACCATGACTTGGTTAACCGTTACGGAATATCTGTGTCACAAATGTCCACGGATATGTTCCACTTGTCGTAAGCACTTTCTGGTCCTTTCCTCATTCATGACTTATCACAGGGTTTGCAACACGACTGTGCCACTAGTGGAGCGAGAACTGCTTACCCGTCAGGAGCACATGAGTTCACCCCTGATTATTTAAGGGGTTCGTATTACTCGATCTTTAGTTTAATGTGTAATGTTTTGTAGATCGTTGTTTGTCATCTTGTCCTGTTTCTTTTGGTCATTGTGTTGATCTGTCCTTCTTTGATTTACAGATTCTGATTACCCTTTGTGGTATCTTCAAACTTTTCATTCATACTTGATTTAAATCGTCCATGAATTCTAGAACATTTGTATTTTGATTCGCATACGTTATGATCGAGATACATGTCTGGAGTACTACTGCTTAAATATATATATCAAATAACACATTAAGAAACAAGTTAATAAAATTCACTGGTATGGGAGGCTATCGCTATCACTCGTAACGTGTTTACTCCTATATCTTGCTTTGATATGATAAAAGATTTTTAATGTGCCCGGTGATTGGTATTCCTCGAACACAGGAAACCTCTAGACCATATCAGAGTTCTGGACTGGGTTTTCCAAACCCGAATTAAATTTAAATGTCAATTGAAACTTAATTGACACTCAACATTACTTGAAATGTACATGAAATTAATTGACACTTAAGGTTTAATTGAGACTTAAATTTACTTGAAGTTTGTGCAACCCAGTCCTGTTATTTTGCTTTATCATTTCGAATTAGGTTGTGTAAGCAATCGAATCAACGTATTTGAACGAATCGCCATATTGAATTCTTAAACCTAAATATTGATAAATACAATATACAGGGGCGGATCCAGGCCCCCCCCCCCCCCCCCCCCCCCCCCACCCCCCTAAAATTGGAAAAAATATGATTTGTTGGCGTAAAATCGTGATTTTTCACACCAAATACCCCAAAAATGTTCGTGCCTCCCTCCGCTCGGTGCAATTTTATAAAGTACGCCCCCCCCCCAACTTGAAATCCTGGATCCGCCCCTGATATAACAGAAAATAAGCACATCACTTATCTAAAAAAACTATTTTCAATGAGATTTTACTAACGTTTGAAGCGTAACGGTAGTTTGATAAGACCACAGGTATATAGTTTACTTTGGAAGCCAATGTATTACGGGGTTGGATCGGGATTATACTGTTTTAATATTCCTTTTCAGTGGCTGTTAAAAAGTTGCTGACCCATCCTTCTTTAATTTCTATATAGTTTTTATGTATATTATTGAACTTGTTCTCGTCCGGAATATAGCTGAAATATTGCTCGCTGGACGTTAAGCGATAATCAATTAATCATGTATTACGACTAAGATTATGGGATGAGGAATCGCTAGTGTGTCCATCAACTCAGTTTATAGTTCAACATTAATATATTCAGTTGGTTTTTTTCTGTTGTACAAAATATTGGGGTAAATTTTAGTAAATTGAATAAATTTCAATTTTTAGCATCATCGACGGTTCATTTACATTCGCAACCATCCCAAGAAAGCCTACATTTTCTTACTCCGAGACCAATCAGTAAGTACAAATCTTCTGTTCTATGACATGAACTACTGAATTTACTATGAAATATTATAGTGATACAACGCTAGAGCATTGCCACAGTAATATGACTTATTGAGTGATAAATTTATATATAAAAAACAAACGATTCAAAATCCGGCATTTGAAAAAAAAGTTTGAAGATACCAAATAAGGGTAATAACAAAATTACCGAACTCCGAACAATCTTACAAAGGGAAAGTCAAAACTCATAATTATATAAACAGACAAAATCAGTCAACAACCGGAAAACTGTGAAAACCGTAATGACCCTGACTTGGTACAGGCATTTCTAAAGAAATGGTGGGTTGAATCAGATTTTAAAGCAATCAGACGCCGTAAATCAAAGGAGAGACAACACAATGGCCAAAAAAAAAGGCACAAAAGAACAAACAACAATCTACAAAACATTACACAGAAAACTAAAGATCGATCAACACGAGCCCACTAATAACCGGGGTGACCTCATGTGCTCCGGAAGGGTATATCAAAGGACAGACAGTACAATGACCATAAAATAGAATAGAATAAAATAAAATATGAAAAGACCAACAACAAACAAAATACTACACTGAAAACGAAAGGTTGAGCTACATGAATCACACTAAAAACCGATGAACCAGGTATTCCGAAAGAGTAGGCAGTTCCTGCTCTATTAGTGCCACCATTGTGCTACTATAATTATTAGAATACATTATAAGATGTTGGTACTCTCTGTATCCTTAACTAGTTTGAAATAAGGACTACACGACGAGTGCCATTAATGGAGCAGAAAATTATAAGCCTTACAGAGCACATATTCACATTACCCATTTTTGAAGCAAATCATCCTGGTTGCTACAATACCCCTTGCGAACGAATGAAAACCTATGAATTGTGTTGCTAAAGGACTTAATATTGTAATTGTTTAACATTAAACGTGTAATGTCCTTGAGTTTGGTAATTTTTTGAAAGTTTTGTTTTGCATTGAAAGTTAATATTTACCTTCAAACGAGCAAAGAACATGTATTGTTGTTGTTTTTTGTGTGCAGCTTGTCTCCCAGCATTATTAATTAAGTATGTCACAATTTCCGAACTACATGCGCAATGGCACTGATGTTTACACTTCAGCATGAGTTTGAACTTTCAACACTACCTTCAATTTCACCCAACGGTCATGTTGGTGGCCTATATTAATTCTTGTTTTATTATAATTCGCCAAAACTTTCTTTCCTGTTTCTTTTCAGTTAGAATTCTCGTACGACCGCGTGCAGGTTTTCCATCGGCAGATATTTTTTTTGTCGTACAGACAAGAATTTATGTTCGAAATGGTTTTCATGAAAATAAAAGTGAATGGATGGGCATTTTACTTTAAAACTCGATAATTAGTGTTAATTTGTGTTTCTAATGTACTCCTTGTAAAAAATATCTGACCAAAATAATCATCAAAATCAACGACATTATACCTTAATAAAATTCTTTTCAACGACGTTATATAGCAAATAGTTCATGGCACTGAGGGTCATATGGCAGTATATGGACCGGTCAGTCCCCCAAAAAATAGCTTCGGTCCATATAATATTTTTTTGGTGACGGACCGGTCCATATACTGCCATATGACCCGAAGTGACATGAACTATTTGCTATATTATATTTTTTATCTAAAATAATGCAGGTACCTGGTCGGTCCATATACGAAAATAGTGACCGGCTGCGCTAACAAAGACAAATAGGGAAAATAAAAACGTAAAGTGTAATATACCTTAATAATATTCTTTTCAGTGCCATTTTATAAAACCTGTGATAAACTGCAATTACTGGTAGATTTAGCGGAAGCGAAAAAAGTAACGAACCAAAATAGCACACGATGTGATACTGAGCATACACAGAGAGACTCCATAATTATGCATCGCTGTAACGCGCCTAACGTGTGGTCATGGAAACAAGGTGGACAGGTGAGTATTTATTTTGTTTATAGCAAAATATTTTATTTTGCAGCTAGACAAATGTAAATTGCAACTATGCTTTCCATATTTATTATGTATTATGTATTTATTAAACAGCAACGTTACAATTGGTGTCAACATCTTAATCAAATGGGTTTGGTTTATAGTTTATGGTGTTTAACACCACTTTCAATAATATTTCATTTATATCGTGGCGGTCAGTTTTATTGGTGGAGGAAATCGGAGTACCTGGAGAAAACCACCGACCTATCGCAAGTCACTGACAAACTTTATCACATAATGTTGTGTCGATCGAGTACACCTCGCCATACGAGGGGTTCAAAATCAGGTGAGCGTGTTAATTATAATGAGTAATTAAACCAAGATGCCACCAGCCAGAGCAATGATACCGGAAAATATAAACACAAAACAAACATAACTGGTATAATATCATGTTCAAATTGTATATTATATATTGTCTAAAATGTTGTTTCTCAAATTCAGTCATTGTGCTAGTTTGTGAATTTCTAATTGTTTTTTGTTGTGATAAAAGTTTCTGAGCCCGTATTTTTTCTTATGCACCGAAAGAAAAATTTGAAGATACCAAAGCGTTATCAGAAGATACCAAAGCGTTATCAGAAGATACCAAAGCGTTATCAGAAGATACAAAAGCGTTATCAGAAGCGATTATATCGAAGAAGGACAGACAACACAACAGATAAAAGAAAAGGGACAAAAATACAAAGAATGATCTACAAAATATTACACAAAACTAATGATTACGAAGAAGCCTTTTGTTTTTAAAATTGTGTTAGTCTTATTATATATTTGATCAATTGTGAGGGCATTTTATCTACAAAGAAAACATGCGCCACTGTTTTTGTTATTCTGAATATAATTTTGATCCAGACACAGTTTTAAAACTGGATAGCATAAACAACAATTAAAGTGAATTTTATTGGTGGAGGAAACCGGAATACCCGAATAAAACCACAAAATAGTCGCAAGTCACTGACAAACTTTACCGTATAATGTTGTATAAAGTACACCTCGCCATTAGCCATTCGAACTCACAACTTTAGTGGTGATAGACACTGATTGCATATAAATTGGTATTTCTAAATGCAACTACCATACGACCACGACGGCCCCTATAAGCTTACGGAAATACCTAGTAGAAATAAATATGTGAAATGTTTTCAAATATTCTGTATAATTATGATTTAATAAAGAACAGAATACAATGACATGTATAATGTAATCTCTATGTGTTATAAGGTGTCTGAGTATTGTACAACACTACCTAACCACATAGCAGTTGATACAACGACATGTATAATGTAATCTCTATGTGTTATAAGGTGTCTGAGTATTGTACAACACTACCTAACTACATAGCAGTTGATACAACGACATGTATAATGTAATCTCTATGTGTTATAAGATGTCTGAGTATTGTACAACACTTCCTAACTGCATAGCAGTTGATACAACGACATGTATAATGTAATCTCTATGTGTTATAAGGTGTCTGAGTATTGTACAACACTACCTAACTACATAGCAGTTGATACAACGACATGTATAATGTAATCTCTATGTGTTATAAGGTGTCTGAGTATTGTACAACACTACCTAACTACATAGCAGTTGATACAACGACATGTATAATGTAATCTCTGTGTTATAAGGTGTCCGAGTATTGTACAACACTTCCTAACTACATAGCAGTTGATACAACGACATGTATAATGTAATCTCTATGTGTTATAAGGTGTCTGAGTATTGTACAACACTACCTAACTACATAGCAGTTGATACAACGACATGTATAATGTAATCTCTATGTGTTATAAGGTGTCTGAGTATTGTACAACACTACCTAACTACATATCAGTTGATACAACGACATGTATAATGTAATCTCTATGTGTTATAAGGTGTCTGAGTATTGTACAACACTTCCTAACTACATAGCAGTTGATACAACGACATGCATAATGTAATCTCTATGTGTTATAAGGTGTCTGAGTATTGTACAACACTACCTAACTACATAGCAGTTGATACAACGACATGTATAATGTAATCTCTGTGTTATAAGGTGTCCGAGTATTGTACAACACTTCCTTACTACATAGCAGTTGATACAACGACATGTATAATGTAATCTCTATGTGTTTTAAGGTGTCTGAGTATTGCACAACACTTCCTAACTACATAGCAGTTGATACAACGACATGTATAATGTAATCTCTATGTGTTATTAGGTGTCTGAGTATTGTACAACACTTCCTAACTACATAACAGTTGATACAACGACATGTATTATGTAAATCTCTATGTGTTATAAGGTGTCCGAGTATTGTACAACACTTCCTAACTACATAGCAGTTGATACAACGACATGTATAATGTAATCTCTATGTGTTATTAGGTGTCTGAGTATTGTACAACACTTCCTAACTACATATCAGTTGATACAACGACATGTATAATGTAATCTCTATGTGTTATAAGGTGTCTGAGTATTGTACAACACTTCCTAACTACATAGCAGTTGATACAACGACATGTATAATGTAATCTCTATGTGTTATAAGGTGTCTGAGTATTGTACAACACTTCCTAACTACATAGCAGTTGATACAACGACATGTATAATGTAATCTCTATGTGTTATTAGGTGTCTGAGTATTGTACAACACTTCCTAACTACATAGCAGTTGATACAACGACATGCATAATGTAATCTCTATGTGTTATAAGGTGTCTGAGTATTGTACAACACTTCCTAACTACATAGCAGTTGATACAACGACATGCATAATGTAATCTCTATGTGTTATAAGGTGTCTGAGTATTGTACAACACTTCCTAACTACATAGCAGTTGATACAACGACATGTATAATGTAATCTCTATGCGTTTTAAGGTGTCTGAGTATTGCACAACACTTCCTAACTACATAGCAGTTGATACAACGACATGTATAATGTAATCTCTATGTGTTATAAGGTATCTGAGTATTGTACAACACTTCCTAACTACATAGCAGTTGATACAACGACATGTATTATGTAATCTCTATGTGTTTTAAGGTGTCTGAGTATTGTACAACACTTCCTAACTACATAGCAGTTGATACAACGACATGTATAATGTAATCTCTATGTGTTATAAGGTGTCTGAGTATTGTACAACACTTCCTAACTACATAGCAGTTGATACAACGACATGTATAATGTAATCTCTATGTGTTTTAAGGTGTCTGAGTATTGCACAACACTTCCTAACTACATAGCAGTTGATACAACGACATGTATAATGTAATCTCTATGTGTTATAAGGTGTCTGAGTATTGTACAACACTTCCTAACTACATAACAGTTGATACAACGACATGTATTATGTAAATCTCTATGTGTTATAAGGTGTCTGAGTATTGTACAACACTTCCTAACTACATAGCAGTTGATACAACGACATGTATAATGTAATCTCTATGTGTTATTAGGTGTCTGAGTATTGTACAACACTTCCTAACTACATAGCAGTTGATACGACATGTATTATGTAAATCTCTATGTGTTATAAGGTGTCTGAGTATTGTACAACACTACCTAACTACATAGCAGTTGATACAACGACATGTATAATGTAATCTCTATGTGTTATTAGGTGTCTGAGTATTGTACAACACTACCTAACTACATAGCAGTTGATACAACGACATGTATAATATAATCTCTATGTGTTATAAGGTGTCTGAGTATTGTACAACACTACCTAACTACATAGCAGTTGATACAACGACATGTATAATGTAATCTCTATGTGTTATAAGGTGTCTGAGTATTGTACAACACTTCCTAACTACATAGCAGTTGCAAAGTTTCGTTATGGAATAGCAACACATGAATCTGGTATTTTAGTGTCGTGTAATGGCAATGGGGACTCATTCCAGGTATTTACAGCAATTTAACATTAACATAATGAATCATTCTATAATTAGACAATAAACAACCAATAAGTCCGTTAATATGTCAAAAACATGGACGATCGTCGTATGAGGGGTTAGGGTTATGGTATTTAACGCCACTTTGAACAATATTTCAGTTATATTGTGGCGATCCGTTTTATTGGTGGAGGAAACCGGAGTACCCGTAGAAAACCATCGACCTGCCGCAAGTCACTGACAAAGTTAATCACATAAAGTTGCATCGTGTACACCTCGCAATACGCGGGATTCGAACTCGCAACTTTAGAGGTGATGGGCACTGATTGCATTCTGATTTAGACAATAAACAACCAATAATTAAGTTTATATCTCAAACACATGGACGATGTTTGATCGCGGTATGAACTTTATCTTGTATAGAGTCATTGATAATTGATATTCTTTTAAGAATTCTATAAAGCAGTTTTAAGTAACGTTACTGTACATACAAAACTAATATTATTCGATACTACATAGAAAATATGTTTGTATTTATTTGTCGTACTTGGCAATACATGTATGTATGAATGTCTTGCATATTTAACGGACTGTCTCGTCGCTCAGAAACATTTGATTACGATGTATTGTTATGTGTGTCCAAGTCCACCTTCAACAGTATATCAGATATATTTGAGCAATCAATCTGTCGTAGAACAAACCGGAATACTCGGATAAAATCACCATCCTGTGATAAATCACTGACACATAACGTTGTATCGAGTACACCTCACCAGTCGGGAATTGAGTTCACAACTTTAGTGATGATAGACACTAATTACATGGGATTATGGGGCACGTGTTTAACACCACTTTCAACCATACTTCAGCTATATCGTGGTGGTAATTTTTATCGGTAGTGGAAACCCGGAGTACACGAAGAAAACCACCGACCTGCCGTTTGTCATTTGACAAACTTTATCACATAATATTGCATCGAGTACACCTCGCCTGAGTGGGAATCAAACTCACAACGAGCCACTGATTACACAAGTAGAGGTGAGCTAGATATACATACTATCATAATCGTAATAAAAACGTAGATATCAAATTTAGTTCGCACGACTCATTTCTGGAATCGCGCAACAATTGCATGTTTAATTAACATGTGAACTGTTATATACGAATACACAAGACGCTGCATTGGATTTTTATAGTGCTAGTTCACTGAAACAACAGTCCGCGGGTAGACATGTCGCTCCACTCGGACACATTATTCTGATTCCGAGCAAACCAGTCTTTACCCTTTCTCCTTAATGCTGCGTGCTTAGCGGAGAAGCAACAAATACCAATTGCATAGTCTTTGGTTTGACCTGACCGCGGCTCGAACCCACAATCTACCGCACTCAAGGCGAGCACGCTAACCATTACGCCACCGATGGTTGGTTTGTTTTAAAAGAAAACCAATTCTAATACTAAAATAAACACAAATACATTTATATATTGTACGTGTTACAAAAAACCAAATGTCTTTTGTTGAAACATATTTTTTTTTATTACAGCTATTATCTGAAGCCTGTGATAGGACCATGATACTACGGACCATTACAAGGCCAGAAATAAACACGTTTTATACAGCAGAATGGATCTAGGATTTTTCCCAAATTTTATTTAAAAATGAAAAAAAAAAATCCATTGATGTTTTATTTAGTGATCGCCATAGCTATTAGCTATTGATGCCACATGGATCAATCACTTTTATTTGAATCTTCAGTGCATTTCAGAATTTAAGTGTAGTTTTTACCTGCAATATTAATATCTTTGTATGTAATACATGATCTCACCAGACATTAATACAATTATTCTGTATATTTCTGTGTTTTCTACATTATATTTTTATATTAGATCGCGACTAGTTTTTTTTTTCAATTCTAAACAAATATAGCCCACGACATAATTCAAAAATAGGTCAAGTTTGTCAGTGACCATCACCACTAGAGTTGTGAGTTCGAATCCTGCTCATGGGGAGGTGTACTCGATACAACATTATGTGATAAAGTTTGTCAGTGACTTGCGACAGGTTGGTGGTTTTCCTCCTGGTAAACACCATAACCCCTAACCATAGCCATAACCAAAATAGGCCGTCATCCTTTGACAAGAAATGATAACACTTTCAATGGGTCTGGCCTCAATCCCAATTTTGTAGAAGTTCATGTTGTCTGAGCTTTATTTGTCTTTGTGTTTGTAATACTGTTTTTATATCTGGACCTTCCACCAACTGTTGTTGTTACTGGTATTTTCCTCCTATCTCAGGAGCACTCCCAACGGGATCAAATTTATGTATTTAAAATTTTGTTTTACAACTTCACAAGCACATGTGGTAACAATGGAAAATATATTTAAATTGGGGCCGTCATGGTCATATGGTCCTTATATTTACAACTACCTGAGCAATCGATGCCTATCACCACTAAAGTTGTGATTTCGAACCCCGTTCATGGCGAGGTGTACGGTGATAAGATAAGATAAGAATAAGAATTATAAGATAAGAAAACTTTATTTTGATTCGGCACATAATAAAACAGTACAACATAAGCTCTAAGAAGCTTTTTACCGAATATACATTAACAATAAAACAACACAAGTCACATGCAAAGTTACAAACTAAAATAAGCTAAGACATACAGGCATAAAAAGGAGGACTGTGTATAGATCTGAACAAGAACCCACGTGGCAAGTGCCTCTTTGGACTCTTGTTCAAGATCCACACACAGATGCTCCAACATAAAGCAGCACTTAGAAAGAAGCAGCAGGTAAAAAAAATAATGAAATAACAATACTGAATACTTAAAACTGGTACCAACATAATCAGTAAAAGCAGCACTGTCTAACTAAAAAATCAAAGAATATAAAATTTTCAAGCCAAACTAAAAAAAATTAATAATTAAAAAAATTAAAAATTAAAAAATTAAGCAAACCAGAAGCAAAATTTTAATCATCTACATGCAGAACAGCAACATTTGAACCCATTCCAGGACTGCAAAAGACTCTTGAATTGAGAGAAGCTATTTTCAGTCCTGAAATGATCTGGGAGGCTGTTCCACAATGTAGATGCAGCAAATCTGAAAGAATTTTTACTGTACCGTGCATACTGCATATAGATGCCGGCCGGGGACCAGGTGGCAATGCCTCCCTGGGTTCCCACCGGCATCCACATGCATTATGACATAATAAAGCAGAAAATTAAGCATGTTTGGATAAAAAATTGACAAGCACTAAAACAAAGCAATATATATCTAAAAGCTATATGCAAATAAAAAGAGCAAAAACAGTAGCAGAATATTTATCATCTGCATGCAGAACAGCAACATTTAGTACCATTCCAGGACTGCATTAAGCTCTTAAATTGAGAAAAACTGTTTTCAGTCCTGAAATGGTCTGGGAGGCTGTTCCACAATGTAGCAGCAGCAAATTTAAATGTTTTTTTGCCATACCTTGATGTTCTGACCTGTGGAATGTCCAGTATATTGTTGTATCTAAAATAATATTTTGAATTTCGTAAATGCACAAGGCTATGGAGACATGATGGCGACAGTTTATTCATAATCTTATGTTTCCAGGGCCATAGTTCTCATTCTACGAATCTGCAAGGAAGGCACCTTTGCTTTTTTCAATAAATTATCATATGAGCTATTGTAATCCTCATACACAAAGCGAAGAGCTCTTTCTTGCACTTTTTCTATCTTTTTGGAATTTTTCTCCGTGCAAAAATGCCAGGCCAAAGGGCAAAAGTTAAAATTACTAAGAATAAAAGTATGGAAAATTGTAAGTTTGTTTAATCTGTTCAAATAGGGGCCTAAACGTTTGATAATGTTCAGCTGTTGGGATGCCTTCCTGCAGATTGTACTTATATGTGTGTCAAAATTTAATTGATAATCGATCTCACTGCCTAGTAATTTAACACTGTCTTCACACGTTAGTTCAAAATTTTGTATATTTATAGTTGGACGTTTTTCATAGGTTTTCTTCCCCACCGCCAAAACTTGAAATTTATCAGGATTAGCCTGCATTTTGTTAATTTTGAACCATTCAATGAGATGATTTGAGTCAGACTCTAGAGTAGAAATAAGTAGATCAAAATCGGGACTGCCAAAGGAAAGGGTATTATCGTCTGCATAATTATACAGAGAACTGTCTTTAATGAACAAAAATATATCATTTATGAAGACATTGAATAAGAGGGGACCAAGTATAGATCCTTGCGGAACCCCTTTATGGATGTCAGCCCAGTTGCTCAGAACACTATTGACCTTTATTTGTTGTTTTCTGTTTGTTAAGTATGATTTTAGTAACGAGACCGAATTATCTGAAACTCCATAAGCTGACAATTTGTCTAGCAGTATGGCATGTGGTAGGCAATCAAAAGCCTTTGAAAGGTCCATCAGAACTGATGCTATATAATAATTTTTGTCTAGGGCTTCACGCCAATCTTCTAGAAGTCTGAGCAACGTGGTCTGGCATCCATGTCCACGTCGGAAAGCACACAAAAAAGGGTTAAATATTGTGTCAAAAAAATCAGACAATTGTGTTTCAAATACCTTTTCAAAAATTTTAGAAAAAACAGGAAGGACACTCACAGGTCTATAATTTGTTTTACTTAATGGGTCATTTTTCTTGTGTAATGGTGTTACCTGAGCTTTTTTAAGAGAATCAGGAAATACACCAGTGTCAATAGACAAGTTTATCAATGATGTTAACTGGTTGGATATTATTGGTTTACACTGTTTGATAACTTTGGCTGGAATGTTATCAAACCCAGAGGCTTTTTTATATTTATTTTATCTATAATTTTTTCAATTTTATCAGATGTTATATGCTGGAATTCAAAATTTTTCTCCACATCCACATGATTTTTAATTTCCAATATACTAGGGTGAGTAGTGGGGTCATATACAATGTCTTCCCCAATTTTATCTGCAACTGTAGAGAAGAAAGTATTAAACTTTTCAGAAACTTCACATGTATCATTTATAATTTTATTGTCTTCACACAGAATTATATTCTGATCCCCGGAGTTACATTTTTTAGAGAAAAATGGTTTAACAGTTTTCCAGAAGTTGACATTTTTAGCCCCACCCGTACAGCGTTCAAGAAAATAAGTTTTCATAGAATTCTTTTTTAATTTTGTTACCAAATTTCGCTGCTTTCTAAATTTTTCCCATGTTTTTGTGTTGCGATTTTTTGTATATTGGGAATAAAACATATGTTTTCTGTATATAGCTCCTCTTAATTCACTGTTCATACACGGAAGTGGATTTTTACGGGGTTGTCTATTTTTCACTGGAGCGTGTTTATCAAGTACACTTTTAAAGGCATTTTGATATTCATTATATACATTGTGTACTTCACTAGATGTTGATAAATTCTCAATATCTGGGAATGAAATTTTCTCAAGATCACAATTAAAGCTATCAGTATCAAAATTTTTATAACTTCTGTAAGTTATTATTTTTCTTTTCAGGACTGGGACGTCCCCTTTTATTGTGACTGAGATTATGTTATGACAGTCACTAATACCAGTAGGAAAATTTTGTATATTAAAACATTTATTTTTCCGATTTGTTAAAACCACATCCACCAATGATGGGATACAATTTTTCATAAAACATGTTGGTTTTAAGACTAATTGTGAAAAATCAAGGACATCACATAAATCTTTTAAAGCTTGACATTTTTTATCGTTTAACATATCAAAATTTAAGTCACCCATTACTATAATATTATCATAATTTATAATACATTGATCTATGTTCTTAATAAAAAGAGTGGAAAAATCATTATCAGACATTGATGGGGGCTTATAAATGCCCATAACAAGCCACTTGTTCTTGTTTATATGAACTTCCACGCTGATGTTTTCCGGTGTTTCAGACTCTAAGTTTGTTTTCCTACTTACTGGGAAATCGGTATTTATGTAAGCAAGTATTCCGCCACCCTTTGAGTCTCTATCGCGTCTCAATAATTTGTAGCCCTCTGCTATGAATAGATTGTCATTAAAAGTAGCGTCCAGCTTCGATTCCGCGACAAAGAAAATGTCTACAATTTTATCAGACAGAAGTTCTTTGATTTCATCGAACTTATAACGATAGCTATTGATGTTTATGTGGGCTACTAAGAAATTTCTAGGATGTAACCTTCTAGATTCCCGTAGTCTTTCAAAAACAGAGTTTATTTCTTCGTTTTTGTTTACACCGGAAGTTGAATTGGGTGTGTTCGATGTATTTTCCAGGGTCTCATCAAAAACAGTATTGTTATTTCCGACTGATGTATTCAGAAAAAACGAATCAGAAAAGGATGGCAAGCGATCATTACAAAGATGACAGAAGTATTGATCGTCACATTTGGCCAAAATATGGTATTCCTTTACCGTTATGGTTGTACATCGCAAGTGCGTCCAGTGATCGCAAAAGTCACACTGTAATACTTTCTGGTTACTCTTTACAGGTTGCTTACATTTTGTACAGGGGTACCGTATGGGTCCAGGGTTATAATGGACGTCCCCGCTCATCATTATATATAAAATGAAGCAATATTTCGTGGTATTCTTCATATCAATGGTTGATGTTTGTATTGTTGTTTTTGGTCGGCCATTTTGAATCGAGTTCACCTTCAGTGACGAGAAAAACATTTCAATGACAAAGTTGAAACTGCCTACATTTGTGGTCACCATACATGCATAGAAGCCTAGGTTTTCAGGTCTTTCATCTCTCAAAACAGTTCTTGGGGCTCTCTCTGGTGTTAATCTTAATAATATTCCAGATAGGATGAGAGCAAAATTTAGTGCACTAGCTCCGGCCGCCAACGGTGATACAACATTATGTGTCGGTGACTTGCGACAGGTCGTGGTTTTCTCGGAGTATTTCGGTTACCTCCACCAATAAAACTGACCGCCATGATATAACTAAAATATTGTTGAAAGTGGCGTTAAACACCATAAACCAAACCATCTAAATAAATATAACCCGAAATAATTCACAAATAGGTCGATGCTGTCTTCATTGGACAAGAAATGATGACACTTCAATGTGTCTGGTTTGAGTTCTGATTTTGTAGAAGTTCATATTATCTGTGTTTATATTATTGTTGTTTTTATATCTGGGCCGTCCATTTGAATAAATTTACATACCAAATTCACAAGCACATGTGGTAACATTGGACCATATATTTAAATTATGGACGTCATGATCGTATGGGAGTTGGATTTATAACTACCTCATGAGCAATCAGTGTCTATCACCACTAAAGTTGTGAGTTCGAATCCCGCTCATGGTGAGGTGTAATGTACTTGATAGAACACTATGTGATCAAGTTTGTCAGTGACTTGCAACAGGTCATGGTTTCCTCCACCAATGAAACTGACCACCAAAATATAACTGAAATATTGTTAAAAGTGGCGTTAAAGACCATTATCCTAAATTTAAATTAGGCATTCTGGGTAATTACATCTACAACATTGGTGGCGCCCAAGAGAATAGATACCTTGCAGTATTTGTTATTGATCTAAACATCTGTCTGACTGTGAATAGGGATGGATTGATGAACACTCTGGAGATGACCAATGTCCTCTCCTTTTCTTAAGTTGGTTGGAGGCTGGGTTTAAAACGCATATTCAGTGTAAATATATTTTATTTCAATAAAAAACAAATTGGTCGTTGTATGAACAGTACAATTTGGAAAGATTAATAGGTTCTTACATACGTTCTTGGGAAAGACCGGGTGATCTTCCACGAGTGATAGAAAAGACACAACAATTTCTATCACGAGTGGAAGATCACCCGGGCTTTCCCAACAACGCATGTAAGTACCTATTTCTTCCGTAAACCAACAACTTTCACTATCGCGAACTCCTAGAGACGCCTGCCATTGATCAGTAACTAATTTGCATACATTATCAGATCAATATCATTGAGCGTTATGATATACACATCACATAAAATTGACTTTTGTGACACCGACTAATAAACTAAGTAGCTTTCTACTGATATTTGAGCTTTTCTCACTAATATTTTATTGAAAGTACAGTATTTTACTTTATGAGACACCCCATACATGAAATATGACGCGACACATATTTTGACGTCATTGAAGAATGATGTCAAAGGTACGGAAAAGGACATCTAGAAATACGAAAAAATGAAAATAAAAGACACAAATATATATTTAATACGGTTGGAATCTGTATTTGAAAAAAAGCCAATGGTTAAATCCGTAATATATCTGTTATTCAGCTATCATACAGGGTATATAATGTGACATTCCAGGCTTAGGGTATATATTTAAACGAATTTTTTTTCTTGTGTTCTGATTGGATGTCACAACGAGTAAAGACGAGTGCACGTGGACTCGTCTTACCTCGGTCGTCTTCATCCGAAAACGGCCATTTACGGAAGAAATATTATTCATAATAAATGCAATTGGATCACAGAATTTACCATCATGAAAAAAGCAATTCCAAAAGAATGGGTAGATATAATTAAAACAGAAAATTCAAAAAAAAGTGTAGTCAATATTTGTAAAAATTATGTATTAATTAAGGGAAATCCCTATAGATTTTCCATCCTAAAGAATAATTTTTTTATGAATTGCTTCTCAATGAGAAATTTACAAAACCAATTGGTTTTAATACATGGAATACCTATTTACAATAAGAACTACCAAAATGTGAAACAGTATGTTATTTTATATCTAATTATTTAAGTGAAAATAAGTTGAAGGTTTTCAGATGGAAATGATCACATTTCATTATTCCTACCAAAAAGCTACTTTTAAAATGGAAAATCATGAAAAAGTTTATGCAATTTATGTAAAATAGTGGAAGACAATAGTCACTACTTTAGGACTTGTATTTTTTTCAAAGATTTTTGGGGGAAAATAAAAGAATTGTTAAAAAAAAGTGGAATAGAAAATGATATAACTTTATATCATCTTGTATTCGGTTATAAAATATTCAATAAAAGCTATTATGACTTCAATTATTTTCTTACAATCATCAGATTTTCAATATATAAGGCATATTACATTTCAGAGCAAAAAACTAAAAGGCTTGATGTTTACTCATTGTTTGTTAGGGAATACCTTCAAATATATAGAGGAAATGAAATAATTCAGAAAAGTTCATTTCTGAAAAGACTAAAGAATTATTTGTAAACTATTTGAATATGAATTATTTTAATATCATTGTGTTGCAAATTTCTCTATATTTATATTATATATATATATTGCTTCATAAGAAGCTTGAGCTTATGAAGCTGGTTGTAACAAGCGTTTGAATAAAATATTATTGTTGTTAAAAAAAAAAAAAACAATTTGGAAAGATAGGTTTCGGTGAAGAAGAGACAATTTGGAAAGGTAGGTTTCGGTGAAGAAGAGACAATTTGGAAAGGTAGGTTTCGGTGAAGAAGAGACAATTTGGAAAGGTAGGTTTCGGTGAAGAAGAGACAATTTGGAAAGGTAGGTTTCGATGATGATGCATAAGTTTGAGTACCATAATATCTAATGACTCGCATTCATTAATTTTTCATTGAGCCATTTTTTGAGCCGAGACACTATTAACTGATACACAATAGGTTGTGTTGAGCAATAAATCAGAGAGAAACTAATGTTACTAATCTGTCATTGTAAAACAATGTAAGAATAGACATGTCTATATACATTTGAGACTTGGCATATTAACTGTCATAAAAGATATTATAGAACTTTAAGAAAATAACAAATAGTAGTCTTTACCTCAATAGATATCACACACAGGGCCGGATTTTCCTATAGGCTAGAATAGGCTGAAGCTTGAAGGGTCCTGCTAAAAGATTTTCAAATATAATTTTGTTTTGAAAAATGAGTATACTATTCTAGTTTATTTAAAGAATTTGCAATAAAGCTTACTTCAGGCTATGTAAATGTGGCAAACATTTATCATGAGCTACTTTATATTGGTATTTTGTAAATAATCTGACTGACTGATACTTTATATTGGTATTTTGTAAATAATCTGACTGACTGATACTTTATATTGGTATTTTGTAAATAATCTGACTGACTGATACTTTGCATTGGTATTTTGTAAATAATCTGTCGCCTGCACCGGTCTTGAACAGTTTTCACTAGTGAAAACTGTTCAAGACGGGTGCAGGCGAGTTACAGGGTGGCTCTATCTGAGGGTGACCCCTATAATTGCATTAGCCTAGGGGCTATTAGCTATTAGCTATTAGCCAAAAGGTCAAAATCCGGCACTGATCACATCATTTTAAAAATAGAAAGGTGGATTACATAAACACCAGTTTACTGGCAATGAGGACGATAGCAAGTTTATTTTCCACGGAGACACTAACTATTTCCCTGTTGCAAAGCAGATGGAAATAGTTGGCATGGAGGGTGATAATAGACTTGTTATCGTCCCAATGGTCAGTAAATAAGTGTTTTATTGTGCCCATGGCAACCTAGGAAATCTTAATAAACAATACAGATCTAGCTTAAAAGACATAAACAAACATTTCTTATAGTAAGAAATAAATCAACAATAAACTTATTTTTTAATAAAAATCCTGTCGAGTTGAAAAGAATAACGATTTCTTATCAAAATCCTGAGACGGTTATTTAAACAGGTCTACAGTAGTTACAATTTCATTATCCAGTCCTCCAATGGAAAATTTTAATTTACTGGTCCGAATCAAATTCTTTAATTTATTATTATATATATATCTAAATAAAAACTGAAAAATTTACTGGTCCAAACAAAGTTCTACTGGTCTTGGGCTGGAGGACCGGTACTTATCGTGAGGACTGAATTCATCTTGAAAACAAATATTCATATACACCGGGCCTCTAGGTTTAAAAAAGTTAAAACAGGACATGGTACAAGATGATTTTTATGATACAAAATAGTTAGCTACTCTGTATACTTATAGAAAATATATGTCAAATTACAATAATCACAAATGTTTGATTTGCTTATAAAATATAATGCTCAGACAAAGACTAGATTAAAAAAAAAATATATATATATATATATTAGATATTCGGTAACAAAAATATATCTAACAATTATCACCGGGTTTTTTAACAATTAAAGAATTTTTAACAATTAAGGAATTTTTACAGATACATGTAGACATTTGATGTTAAAAGTGTTTTACAAATCTTCATTTGATATTTTTTTATTAAAAGGGTTAGAGTTTTGGTGTTTAACGCCACTTTCAACAATATTTCAGCTATATCGTGGCGGTTAGTTTTATTGGTGGAGGAAACCGGAGTACTCGGAGAATCCCACTGACCTGCCGCAAGTCACTGACAAACTTGATCACATAATGTTGTATCGAGTACATCTCACCATGAGTGAGATTCGAAATCACAACGTTAGTGGTGATTGCATGGGTAGTTATAAATCCAACTACCATACGATCACGACAACCCCCCTCCCCCCCAAGAAATATAAAATAGTTTTATCAACAAGGTGGATTAAAAAGGAATAAACGAGAACAAGATCTAAATCTGTGATACTGTTCACTATAAAAGGAAGTATAAATGTAAAGGTGATTAAAAAGATATCAACACAGGCTAATGTAATGATATTTCTCCACTCAAGAGAGTTAAATTAAAAATTTTAACCACAAGCCATCAGGCGAGTGGTTAAAATTTAAAATTTAACTTTTGAGAGTGGAGAAACATCGTAACCCATATGGGCAACTGAAAAGGAATTTGTTTCTCCCATTATTTAACAAAAACTTTATTTCAAAATCCTTCAAAATTAAAGATTTGACAACATGTGGGGAAAGGCACGAGACATTTTAATCCTCTAGAGGATTACAGATTTTTTCACCACTTGTTCAGTGGGGTCAAAACGCCGTAATAATGGGAGAAAGTTAATTTTACATGTCATCTAATATGGGTTAAATTTTCAGCAGTACACATACAACTTCCTGTGTTAAAATACATAATTGTAAAATATGAGGCAAGCATAGCATTAAACATCGTCTGTTACAACAAGCTCCCACCAACCAAATATTGTTTTCGTCACTGACATTTCGCTCCAATTTTTAAATTCTAAGCACAACACACCTGATACAGACAGTGGTGCGCAGACTTATAAAACATATCAACGTCAATAAAAAACTTGGGGTATGTACATTGTTCTTGTTCTTTAAAATTTTTAAATGGATGAAA
This sequence comes from Bathymodiolus septemdierum, assembly GCA_963383655.1. Classification (NCBI taxonomy): domain Eukaryota; kingdom Metazoa; phylum Mollusca; class Bivalvia; order Mytilida; family Modiolidae; genus Bathymodiolus; species Bathymodiolus septemdierum. Next base: position 59,836,906 of record OY726530.1, read on the forward strand.
AAAAGAATGATTTAGCTTTATTTTAATACTAAATTTACTAAGACAAACATTTTTTTCACAATGTAGTCGTACTTGGAATCGTTAGGTGCACAGATTTATAATATGGCACTGATATATACATGTACATATGTGAATTTCAAAATGTCAATCAATCTGTAAAAACTATAAAAATCTCTACAACAATTACTATATTACATAATACGTATCTTTCTCATTAACTGTTTTATATACATCAAATACTAAGTTAATTTGTTTATCACATGTAGATGTCTGAGAAATACTGACATTTCATAGTGAAATAAAAAAAAAAAAAAATCACCATTACGTCACAACACCAACATCGTCACATTCAATAATACCATTGAGCATCTGATAATTAAGATTCCATTTTAAATGTATATTCACCACAAAAAACAATTGTAAAATCTATGTAATATATAGTAATAACTACTCTTGTATTCCAAATATGGAAAATAAAACACTCGTAACCAAACAGCTATGACAGCAATTCACTCATGTGCAAACACACAGGGGCAGATCCAGGGGGGGGGGGGGGGGGGGGGGGGGGGGGTGCAAAAATGTTCGCGCCTCCCTCTGCTCGGCACAATTTTTTTAAGTGCACCCCCCCCCTAACTTTAAATCCTGGATCCGCTGTGTTGTTCGGTTGCTCGTGATTTATTTTTGATATTCGGAGTGGGTTAGGTTATGTTATGGTGTTGTGTTTAACGCCACTTTCAACAATATTTTAGCTATATCGTGGCGGTCAGTTCTATTGGTGGAGGAAACTGTAGAAAACCACCAACTTGCCCCAAGTCACTGACAAACTTTATGACATAATGCTGTATCGAGTACACCTTGCCATGAGTGGGATTCGAACTCACAAGTTAGTTATACTATAAATAACCTATCTACAAAATTTACTGTTTCTAATTTTTTATCAATCCCTGATTTACATCATTTTTCATCTGTGTTTAACATTAATTTCTTATTCAGTAGTCCTCCTCTTATAAGACCATCCCTTCTGTAATGAAAACGTGTCCTTATACTTATAGGAAGGGGTGGCCTCTCTTGGCCGGATAATTTAGTCATAGTTTATTATTTCAGTGCATCTGAAATCTGGCCTGATAAGAGAGGTAGCCTTTGGTGGGAGTGGTCTTTTAAGAGGGGTACTAATATAAAATAAAACCTCTTTTCTACTATTGGTGAGATAATTTACTTTAAAAACTGGGAACCTATTGATCCTCTTTGTAAACAACCTAAATTCTAATAATTCTAAACTTAAAAAAGTCCAATTATTACAAAACTACTAAACATTTTTTTTTAACCAAACGAGTGTATGCACAATAATCTCTATTCATGAGTAAATCTTCATGTATACAAATGTAGACTAAACGTTCAACATACAATTATGTTTTTACAGGGATTCAGAGTTTTCCAAAAATAAAAGTGATTATTTAACCACTATTAATAATGAAAATGTCTACATAATTTAATAGATACCATAAATATTCTCTGAAAGATTTTTATACAATTTTTTCATTATGACAAAGAATTTGTTCTTAGCTTCTGTTTTTGTTCATTAATATAAGCCTTGCTTGACTCATAATTCAAAACTTCTAAACTAGTACTCTAATATTTCTCTTAATGTATGTAAACTATGTACATTTTAGGAATTTTTGCATTACTATTGTACAAGGTTATGTCATGGGTGATTCCGATACATGAGGGAATCAAATTCAACTTCTGAAACATTAGCGGGGTTGGACAGTCACTAATTTGTATATGTAGATTTAATTCCAACTACGGTATGATCCTTGAATACAAACTTTGAGGCTTACTTGATTCAGTTTTTTTTTTTATATATTTAAAGGCAGTTTCAAATACAGAATAACACAGGGTAAATAATTTACAATAAAACCATCTTAAAAACTAAGAAGAACTGTTTTAGATACCTAAAACTTATGTCTCCCCTTAATGCGGCCATCTGTACAACAATAAGTTACACATTATGAGTTGAATGATACTATTTCAAAAACAATTATTTGACCTTGAGGTCAAAGGTCAAGGTCCCACGAAAGTCATTACGGTATGTGACACATCGCCTTATGGTCATGCACCCACATACCAAATATAATTGACCTATCTGGAAAGACAAAAAAGTTATGGTCCGGACAAGCTTCACTGAGAAGAAGCAGAAGCGGAAGAAAAAATCTGATTAAAACAATGTGTTTCCCTTCGTTTGAAGGGGAGACATAACTAGAGTGCTTATATACCATACAGAGTATAAAAATATCACCTCTGTCAATCTTTGTGTATCGTCATAAATAAGTTGGTTTTTTTTCTTTTTAAAAATACACTAAAATTCTTATCTACTTTTTTTCCTAATTATACAAAAAAAAATATTTATCACATATATATCAATAGTAAACAATTTTAAAATCTGCGAAATACCTCTTTTCTCATCTTTTATATTCTAAAAATAAAAAAATAAAACTCCACTGCAATATACATATGATTGTATATTGGAAAAGATTGTAAGAAGATTTAATTGTACTTTACTATATAGATTGTATGATGTTTTATATGTTATTATATTATTGTAGTCTATTCTATATTGATGTATTTTGCAGTTGAGATAGAGAGAAAGAAAAAAAAAAAAAAAAAAAAAAAAAAAAAAAAAAAAAAAAAAAAAAAAAAAAATGTTATCCTCCATCACTCCTTCAAATCAACTATAACCATTAGATGTAAATCTATCAGATATTCTGCTGCTGTTCTGTTCTAGTTTTCATCCTATAAATATCAAAATCAAATACACACTTTATGTAAATATTGTAATTTATTTAGGGAAGTTGTGATCGTATGGTAGTTGGATTTACAATTTCCAATGCAATCAGTGCCTATCACCACTGCAGTTACGAGTTCGAATCCCACTCATGGTGAGGTTTGCTCGATACAACATTATATGATAAAGTCTGTCAATGACTTGCGACAGGTCGGTGGTTTTCTCCGGGTACTCCGTTTTTCTCCACTAATAAAACTGACCGCCAAGATATAACTGAAATATTGTTGAAAGTGGTGTTAAACACCATAATAAAACAAGAAAAATGTAATTTTCTTTGAGAAACAAAAATCTGCTCATTATCAAAATAGGAATCAGATATACTTAATACTAATCATATGACAAACTAAGAAACATTTATCATTTATTTCAAATCTTGTTTCATGCCAAAATGTCAGCATCATCAGATTTTGCGGTAGAACCTGAATCACATTTTTATGGTTAACAAATGCATTCTGAAGAATAATAAGTGTACAAATAGGAACCAGATATATGTCATTTCACGCTCATTTTAGGATATGTGTTAAGCTCATTCACTCACTTGAAGACCTTTCTGTGACTGTGAAATGTAGAACAGCAATAAAAGCACTGTTACTTTACATTAATTTGTGTCTAAAGGGTAAAGTTGGGTCGTCTCTCGTATTCATTTACATCCATATCGTTTCTTGCTAATTGACAAATATTACTGTACATATGGCAATTAATTCAAAGATTTTATTAACCCGAGTTCACGCCTGGTTTGTAGTGGGGTTCTTTCTCTGCCAAAAGATAACTGAAATATTGTTGAAAGTGGCATTAAACACCACACCCTTTTTGTGGGGGTTTGCATTACTTGATTGATTTGATTTTTGGTGTTTTAACGCCACTTTCAGCAATATTTCAGCTATATCATGGCGACCAGTTTTAGTGGTGGAAGAAACCGGAGTACCCGGAGAGAACCACCGACCATGGGCAAGCAATTGGTAAACTTTATCACTTGTGGATGCGAGTCGAGTGCACCCTTTTTTGTAATTTACAAAGCCGGATGCGAACCCACGCCATATTGGTGATAGGCTTGTATGAGTTGTTAGGTAATCCAACTACCTAACTCATTGAGCCACCCGGGCCCTACAACTACCTAACTCATTGAGACACCAGGGTCCTACAACTACCTAACTCATTAAGCCACCAGGGCCCTACAACTACCTAACTCATTGAGCCACCAGGGCCCTACAACTACCTAACTCATTGAGACACCAGGGCCCTCCAACTACCTAATTCATTGAGCCACCAGGGCCCTACAACTACCTAACTCATTGAGACACCAGGGCCCTACAATTACCTAATTCATTGAGCCACCAGGGCCCTACAACTACCTAACTCATTGAGACACCAGGGCCCTACAACTACCTAACTCATTGAGCCACCAGGGCCCTACAACTACCTAACTCATTGAGCAACCAGGGCCCTACAACTACCTAACTCATTGAGACACCAGGGCCCTACAACTACCTAACTCATTGAGCCACCAGGGCCCTACAACTACCTAACTCATTGAGCCACCAGGGCCCTACAACTACCTAACTCATTGAGACACCAGGGCCCTACAACTACCTAACTCATTGTGCCACCAGGGCCCTACAACTACCTAACTCATTGAGCCACCAGGGTCCTACAACTACCTAACTCATTGAGCCACCAGGGCCCTACAACTACCTAACTCATTGAGCCACCAGGGCCTTACAACTACCTAACTCATTGAGACACCAGGGCCCTACAACTACCTAACTCATTGAGACACCAGGGCCCTACAACTACCTAACTCATTGAGCCACCAGGGCCCTTTGCATTACTTGATCTTTAGTTTTCTGTGTAATGTTTTGTACATCATTGTTTGTCCTTTTTCTTTTGATCATGCATTGTCTGTTTTGCTTCTATTTATGGCTTATCAGATTACCCCTTTGGTAACTCCAAAATATTTTTACCCCTATTTTTGTAAAATATTTAAGTTTTCTTTTAACCAAAGTTTTTATGGTGTCAACCCATCAAAATTCAATTTCACTTACATTGTCAACATCTTGATCAAGACTGCTTACATTCAAATGTGGTAAACTGTCACCTGCTTGGTTACTACACTCTGCTGGCGTTGTATCACTGATGCCCTGTAATTATATAAAACCTTTTCAATATAATATGTCTACCCACGGACTGTAGTTACAGTGAGCATGTGTGTTGGTATAGAACAAAGCTGAACTTACCATCTTAGCTGAAAAATTGCCTACTTGGTGTAAAACAACAATCACTTATTCACTAACGTGCCCTTTTATACTTCTAAATTTAAATTACAGTCCAACACACCTTGACAGAACAATAACTACTGAAAAATTCATAAAACAAAGAGAGGTGTACAGTATTATATCATATAAACATTATTACAGTAATCCCTCTCTAATAAAGCCCCTCCTACCAAAGGCCAACCCCTTATCAGGTCCCTCTCTAATACAGCCCCTCCTACCAAAGGCCAACCCCTTATCAGGCCAGATTTCAGATGCACTGAGATAGCAAGATACTACTAAACTGTCCCCCTTTTTATAAGGCCACATTTTCATTACAAAAGGGATGGCCTTGTTAGAGGGGGGACTGCATTATTGACTCAGTCTTCAAAATGAAAATTTGAATTTACTGGTCCGAATCAAATTCTTGAATTTATTTTAATATCTTTCTAAACAAAAACTGAAAAATTCACTAGTCCGAACAAAGTTTTACTGGTCCTGGGCCAGAGGACCAGTGTTCATTGTAAGGACTGTTGACTTACACTGTCAGCTTGATTCTGAGAATGTTGTAAAGACATGTGATTTGGTTGGTCTAGTGATCCGTTCTGAAGTCTGTGGGAAGACAAGTCTTCTTCAGGTCTATTTTGTACAAACTGTAACATAAAAATACAGAAATTAATTAAAAACACTTGTTGCCTAATTTTCATAAGAATAAAGAATGTATGTAATTGGTATTTAACGTCACATTCGACAATTTTTCAGTATATCTTGACTACCAGATTTATTCAGGGAGGAAAGTCTTGACAGCTATAATGAAGACAGGTGAAACCCAAGACCTTGAGTAGGTTCGTTGGTTGGTTTATGGTGTTTAACGCCACTTTCAACAATATTCCAGTAATATCATGGCGGTAAGTTTTATGGGTGGAGAAATCAGAGCACCTGGAGAAAACCACCAACCTGTCGCAAGTCACTAACAAACTTCATCACAAAATGTTGTATCAAGTACACCTCGCCTGGGCGGGATTGGAACTAACAACATTAGTGGAGATAGGCACTGATTGCATAGGTAGTTGTAAATCTAACTACCATGCATGCGATCACGACAACGAGGATCCCATGGTAGGTAATTGGTATTTAACGTCATTTTCAGCAATTTTTCAGTATATATCATGACTACCAGATTTATTCGGTGAGGAAAGTCCGGAAAGTTATAATTAATTGTCAGGTGAAACCCAAGACCTTGAGTAGGAGTCTGGAAGTTGCAACAATTGAAGTGAATAACAGGAAATTAACCCATGTCAGTGGTGTAAGGCTTGTTGTCAGAACTCAACAACCATACTATTCGACTATCCAGTCCCTAGCATTATAAAGACAATTCTTCACACCTAGCTGGTTACAAAATTCTTCTTTAGTTTTTTTTATTTGATTTGGTTGTGTAATGGTTCAAAATGAGAGATCATAAAATTGGGATTTTCTACTTCTCTGCAGTGCACTCAACATTAAAGTGTATGAATACATACTAGGAGACAGTATATTGTGTTTGACATTGATATAAAATTTAAGTAAAGTGTGTTTGTCAAGTATAATGCCAGCATCATCATCATTTTCCCATCAGATAGTATCTTGTTATAACTGAAAAAATAGCTCTTTTTTCAACTTAAACAATGATTGTATTTGCCACACTATTTTTTACTCTAGTTTCCATAGTAACTGTATTGAAACATACATCAGATGAGCTAAAATCAAGGGTAGATAATCCAGACTTTAGAAGGGTGTTCAAATCTGTAAAAAAAAAAAAAAACATAGTTACTTTCAATAACAATGACAATATATTTTTCATACAAAAAATATGTAATTCCTTTATAACCGAAATGACTTTAAATGCATGTTTATGCACCTGATAAATTCAATTTTAATATATCCATTTAAATAAGTTGAAAAACTATGTTTATTACAAAGTTACCGTGTATGCAATTTTAAATTTGTTTTTGTAAATGTTTTGAAGAGAAAAGGAATAAACGATTTAAGACACCTTTAATATTAAAAGATTTCTTGTTACAAAAATAAAGAGCTGTTACTTGTCATAAAAGTTTGGCTTAGTTTAGTTTATGTTGTTTAATGCCACTTTCAACAATATTTCCGTAATATCGTGGAGGTCAGTTTTATTGGTGGAGGAAACTGCAGTACATGGAGAAACCACCAACCTGCCGCAAGTCACTGACAAACTTTATCACATAATGTTGTATCAAGTACACCTCGCCATGAACACGGTTCAAACTCACAATTTTAGTGGTGATAGACACTGATTGCATAGGTAGTTGTAAATCCAACAACCATGACAGCCTAACTGGCTATCAAAACATAAAAATATGACACTGTTTACTCTGTTACATAGAGATTATGAAGCTCCTAACATAACCAATGTTATTAAAATTATTGTGAGCAGAACTGCTGCCTAATATTCATGGTTATGAATAAGAATACCATACCAGGGATTTCAATAAGGGCCGGCACCCTGCGATATGTCGCCACTTCAAACGAGTTAAATCGCCGGTTCGACTGTTGGAAACTAAAATATTTTTTCATTAAATAAAAGAAATATACAATATTTATTAACTCTTTCATCTTAAAGATTTTTAAAATCCACAATGATACAAAAAACAATGCATTTCAGGATCGATAGCAATGCATTTGTCAGGGGTTACTGTAAACCAACTTATTTTTGCGGCTATTATGTTTCGCGTTTTTCTTCTTCAAGACAGTTTCGCGGTAACCAAAATGCTAACAGTTCTCATTTTTCGCGGTATGATTTTGGTCTACATCGCCGCCGACATCGGTTGTGTTTTTTAATAACAAGAGTTGTCTTTCGCAATATATTATTGATCCTTCGATTGACATACCCCATTGATTTCGTGAACACATATGCACTAGAGTTTTCCTTTTTAAATATCTTCAACATTTCTACATGTTTTAATTGTCAGTCATCTATACAGAAATATTATACTTTACGTTTTTATTTTCCCTATTTGTCTTTGTTAGCGCAGCCGGTCACTATTTTCGTATATGGACCGGTCATTATTTTAGTATATGGACCGGCCAGGTACCTGCATTATTATTTTAGATAAAAAGTATAAAATAGCAAATAGTTCATGTTACTTCGGGTAGTGGTGTACCGATCATCGGAAACATCGACTAATCAGTCCGACGTCATCCATATGATCCGATGATCGATTCTTAAACCTTGTGGTCGATTCTGATTCTATAGTGTCTAAAATATATATGCTTAACTTTGTTCTTTGGTTGGGTTTTTTTTCTGTCTCCATACTGACAAAAATATTGCAGTTTTATCCCAGCTGGTTTTTTTTTGCCCTCATACTGACAAACATCTGGTAATTTTGTCCAAGCGTACTTTTGACACTCAGTCAATACACATATTTGGACTATTATTTATCTACTTCCCGGAATAGTCCATTTTATATCAGGTGTTACACGGAAAACGATCTTTTGTTTTGTTCTAAGTTAATGTTTACAAATGGATAAATTGTAGTTTGTAAATATATTATTTGATTTTATTCAAATCTTTACTTTTGTCAAACACATATTTGGACTAGTCTATTATTTATCTATCTATATCAGGTGTTACACATATGGAAAACGATCTTTTGTTTTGTTCTATTTTAAAGTTAATGTTTATTAATGGAAAAATTATAGTTTATAAATTTATGATACAATTTTATTCATATCTTTACTTTTGTCAATCATACTCTTGAAATAAAGACTTATTTGATTAATTATAGTCAATAAATACATTTAGCAGGCAATTGTCACCGATGATCGATCATCGGTCGATGTTGATATAACGATCATCGATCTTGAAAATGTTACCGATTCCCATCACTAACTTTGGGTCATATGGCAGTATATGGACCGGTCCGTCACCAAAATAATATTATATGGACCTCAGAAGCTTCGGTCCATATAATATTGTTTTGGTGACGGACCCGTCCATATACTGTCATATGACCCTCAGTGCCATGAACTATTTGCTATTTATTATAACCTACAACAATCCAGTACCTTTTAATTGATTGATTGTTGTTTTACGCCAACTCCATAGTTAAGTGTGTATATTTTTGTCCAGTTTTTGTCATCATATAATAAATTTGTCACCTGTGCTATTTTCTCAAAAAACGAAAAAAAGTTTATATTATAGAACATGATAGACCAAGATGTCATAATGTTGTAGTTTATCTCGTTTGTGTTTCCAATGATTATCGGATTATCCCCGTTGATTAATAGTTTCAATTATCAACGTACTTATAGGCGACAGCATTTTTTGATTTTATAATCCCAGCTGATTATTACAATCAAACGCTTTTAATTACCTGTCAACATTATGCTCACTGCACTTTATACTACAATATACATGTATAATTATAAAGCCTGTTTTGAATACATTTAGATAACTTTCTTCAATTATAATTGTATTTGCCAACGTGTAACTTTATAAATGTTAATGCAGAAAAATTGTAATACTGTGGAATGAAATCCTGTATATACCATATATAATGAAGTATAACGCTTACAAGTACCCTGCATTAAATTAATTGTCAGTATCTTACAAATAAAGTTCTTTTGAAAATTAATTATGTTAATTTACATGACCCCCCAAATTTAACTACGTATACATGGTTTTGTGTTGTCTAACGGATATCGATCTATATCAGAAAATACATTACATTGTTGGCGTTTGCTAGGCTATATATGTTCTTGTTTCTTACACACTTTAGACCGACTTGTTCGCGATTTTGTACTCTACCGCGAAAGTCGCGAAGGTTTATAGCACGCGAACAAAAGTTGGTTTACAGTATCTAATACTAGGGGAATGAAACGAATTTATCCGAATTTATCATTGATCGGTGTCAATTCTACGCTTAACTTATTATCATTTGATGTTCGATTTGACGTTTAAATGATAGAGATATTTCAATTGAAAAATCGATGGATAACTCATGAGATACGCAAATGGAAAAGTTTGAAGCGCCATTTTGCTGGGTACCTATAAAGTGCGAAACGAAATAGAAACGAAATGAAACAAAACGAAATCAACAAAAACGAAACAAAACGAAATAAAACGAAACCAACGAAAACAAAACAGAAAATGGAAGAAAAAATAATAGGGGCCTAAAAAAAATCAAACCTATTTTCACAATTACGATGCTAGACTACTTCCCACACATGTCTGTCTTTCATCAGGAGAGGACAGGATTTGATCACCGTTGAACAAGAATACTATGCATTTATTCAGCGGGAGTCTGTCCTTTTCACTTAGTGTCTTCTTTTAAATTTGGGAACCTTAAGAGCAACGTCAAGTCTGTTGAAAGGAGAGGAATTAAAATAACAGAAGTGTAGTAGTTAAAGTTCACTAATAAATACCCCCGTCCGAGCAAAATTTAAAAGTGTGTCGGAGAGACGAAAAAGTGTGACGACCGGACGGACAAATGAACGAACGGACAGCAGAAGTCCTATATACCCCAATCTTTTTTTTGGCGGATGTTTACAAATCCTATCAAAAATTAACTTTAGAAATTTAAAAAAAATCTACATATCTTGTAAAAGTACCTTTTTTCCCTTTGATCCTTTTTCATATAAAAAAAAACCCAAATCACCCCCCCTCCGGTATTAATAAAATTTGATACGGCACATATTTTTATACCCCCCGCTATCCAGCGGGAGAGGGGTATATAGTATATGTTCGTTTGTCCGTGAGTGCTTCCCTCACTGCCTATGCAATTCCTCCTTAACAACTTGATGGAATTGCATGAATCTTACAGGAAATCTTTAATACCATATGGCAAGGTTCATTAATTTCATAAATTCTTTAGTACCAAATGGCATTGTGCACCTTCTATTTTTGTTTTCCCATTTTAACAGTTCTTGCTAAAATTTCTTCACTTTTGGACTTTGTTATTTAAGGCTATGTAATTGTCATACAAGGCTATACAATAGAGAGAGGATACTGTTGCGTTATCCATAACTCTTCCTAAACAACATAATGGATTTCAATAAAACTTCCAGAGTTTCTTATGTTTAGTTTTTGCAAGCATTATTTTTTCCAGAAGTTCTTCTGTAAAGAGGGCGCTCACTACGTCCTGTTATGTTGCTGTTGTTTTTTTTTTATTTCTTCAAAATAGAACAATAGGATTTGAAATAAAAAGTTTATAGTGTTGGGTCTTTTTGACCCCTGTATATCTTGGAAAGAACAAAGGTAAGACAATACGCCAAATCTGTTGGCACACTACCGAATAAAGGTAATAACAATGGTACCGTACTCCAAGGCGCATTCAAAAGGGAAAGTCCACAAAAACAGACAAAACTGATAAGAAGCTCAACCATCTGAGTTTTCAATCAACGGAACAAATGAAAAACAACACATTCCTGACTTGGTACAGGCATTTTCCCAGGAAAATGGTGGGTTCTGATAGCAGATACCACTCGTCTAACCCTAAGACGCTACCAAGTATAAAAACAATTCTCTAATCCTAAGACATGACCAAATGTGAAACTAGAAAACAACTATCATATTCCCGACTTGGCACAGGCAATTCCCAAGAAAATAGTGGGTCAAACCTCCCACTTGTATGACAGTCGTTAATAGTTCCGTCATATTGACAAATGGGGGGGGGGGGGGGGGGAGGGCATGGGGATTAAACGTGACAAGTCGGGAAAATCCAGTAGTCAACTAGGGCCCAGAATCTGAAACTCAAGACCATCCTGTTTGATTTGCGAATAGGCAAATTTATGTAGAATACAAACGAAAAACGTAATAAAATCAGACGAATAATGAACCCTCAATATCCCAATCTATGAAAATACCCCCTCATATGCCTCATTTTTTTCTATATGCCCACTCCAGAAACTTTATAATTCATAAATACTGACACACACACAAACACAAATAAAAATATGACATTTGAACTTCTGAAAGTTTGTAGTCGGCAAGCAAACCCGGCTTGGATTGAGTTGCGGGTAATGTACGTGAGGAGTACTGTAACGGACAGACATGGAAGATGGGTTATAATTAATCAAAATTATTGTATTTAAAAAATCGAATTATCTTTTTTTTTTATTTCTTTATTTCGTTTTGTCTTTTTATTTTTTTCCTTCCATTTTCTTCATATTAGTCTATTTCGTTTTGCTTTCGTTGGTTTCGTTTCATTTCGTTTCCATTTCGTTGATTTCGTTTCTATTTCGTTTCGCACTCTATAGTGCTTGCTAAAATTAAAAAAAGAATAATTTCTATGAAACCTTCTTTTTCATGCAGGGATCGCGCTGGGCTTCGCCAATGTCGCCATTTGCGATTTTTAATTTCATTTGGCGAAAAAATACGGCCCTTGACGATTTTTTTGGCGACAACATTTTACTTATCAAAATTTACTTTGTACTGCTGTCAATCAACGGCGCAGGTAAGAAACATCGTCTGCTAGAGCGTACCAGTTGATGACAGATAATAAATTAATTACTAGCGATTGCTAATCCGAATATCAGGTAAAGAGTGATTATGTAATAATTGGTTATTTGCAGGTTAGATGATTAATAAATGGATATAATTAAGGCCAATTAAGAAAGAACTGATGAGTTCACTAAATTTCTCATCAATTGAATATCTTTATGTCCCAAGCGTAGTGCCCAAGCTCATCAAGCTAAAATCTAATTTCTCAAATGTAATCAAAAGAATCAAAAGAAAGTTGGTATTTTTGAAGTACCGACTATTCCCTATATATATATATATACCCAAGCAACAAAAACTGATCATTTTTATCCAAAACTTTAATAGTGCTACGTCGTAATAATGGGTAAACGTAAACTAGACTTTTCGTCTCCATCACAGTCTAAGTTAGCCAAGTTGTCAGCGTTTGGCTTTAGTTCCGCTAATTCAAGTAACGTTGTCAGTGAAACTTCTTCAAGTCCAAAACCTTCATCAAGTAATAAAGGTGCATCTATTAATGTAACTCTATGTTCCGTTGTTTCCTTTTCCCCAATCATATATTTTTCTTGTACATCGGGCGGTTTAATTTGACGTAGAAAGAAATCCAAATTGACATCAAATTATAGTAAAACACCAATTATCATTTTAGATGAGTATTGCTTTTATTATGAACACGACGCTTTTAAGCCCCTATGCTTAACATTAGATGCAAATTATGCAAATCCGCCGAGTTCTCGGAAATTGGGTCACAGTAGTTTCCAGGAAATGTACCTATTTTTAACTTTCTTTGACCACAAATAACCCGATCGTTTTAGAAGATTGACAAATATATTACATTGTATGTTTTATTGATCTAATTTTTATTTGATTTTTGACAGTTAGAATTTTTCGGGCATCGTGTATACAAATGTACCTATTCGTGATCTCAACTTTACAAATATTACCGATACCGGCAAACTAGCGATCCTATTTTTGTTTTTCATTAAAAGAACAGAGTACTCTTAGTTGGTTTTGCTTGTTTATACATGGAAGATGACGTTTTTTTGTTATATATATGCAAATTGTTTATTGCTTAAATGACAATTATTTTTATTTGTTCCAATGTTTGACATATCGTACGATAGTTCATTTTATGCTCATTTTTGGTCACCTAGCTAGTCCATGCGTGTTGCGTTTCCTAACTTATTACGATGTATACTTGCAAAAATGACTAAGAAATCGACTCGATAAAGTGAAACCATAATTTGATTTGGCTTCAATATTGGAGAATTGGTGACAAAAAATTAAGATTGGCAATTTGTTTGGCTCCAATATTTTTTTTAGGCAAATGGAAAAGTTTGAAGCCCCATTTTGCTTGCTAAAATTAAAAAAATAATAATTTCTATGAAATCTTCTTTTTCATGCACTTGTAAACTACCTTAAAATGCCTCAGAATGCACCATTTTGAATGTAAGTGAAAAAACATATCCGGGAGGGCAAGCCCCCTCCCCCCCCCCCCTTTATTATGTAGCCGCTTCAAATTTCAATTCAGCCTGTTCAATACAATCTTATTGAATACCCTGCTATACGATCACGAACAATTAAATCATATTATACCATTAAAAGATCACATATTTTAAACAAACCTGAGTTTTTTACTGGCTTCACTCTAACTTCCACGAAAGATTGTATTTTGCTATTTTCACTGGATGAAACAAATATGAATTTGTACATCTTTCCTATATCTTTCATTTTAAACAATATCATCCCCTGACTTCCATTATGTATTGGAATGGATTTGAACCGGTTCCTTAAAGTATCTGTACATTCTATAAAACCTAAAAATATCATTAATTTTTTTTTTTGAAAATGTATACGCTAAGTTCAATTCTTTTTCCAAATGGGGAAAATAATATAATAAATGTAAAACCATTTTGCTATCTATCCAATGTTTCAGCCATCAGAACTTTTATCAAGGATAATCCTATATAGAAATCACATTCTGGTGTCCAAACACTCTAAAACGTTCATGATACATTCAATGTTCAATGTGTATTTAAATTGTTATCTTGAAAAATCTATTATTCATAAAATTTTTAAATTATTGCAAAAAGAAATTATTCTTAAACTTGTTCACCCCTGGTAAATGTTGCTCGATCTTTAGTTTAATTTCTGTGTAGTGTTTTGTAGATTGTTGTTTGTCCTTTTTCTTTTGGCCATAGAGTTGTCTACCCTTCTTGGAGTTATGGATTCTTATTAACACTTTGGTATCTTCAAACTCCTCTTTTCCAGTCTAGTGAGCATGGTACATATACAAGTGCACTGTAAATAATATTGACAGGTCGCTATTTTACTTCCAGAAAAAACACTTCCAAAACTGCCTAATTTTAGTAAGAGAGGAGGCTTGGGCCCATAAAACTTTAGTAAGAGGGTAGGCTTGGGCCCATAAAACTTTAGTAAGAGGGAAGGCTTGGGCCCATAAAACTTTAGTAAGAGGGAAGGCTTGGGCCCATAAAATTTTAGTAAGAGGGGGGGCTTGGGGCCATAAAACTTTAGTAAGAGGGAAGGCTTGGGGCCATAAAACTTTAGTAAGAGGGGAGGTTTGGGCCCATAAAACTTTAGTAAGAGGGAAGGCTTGGGGCCATAAAACTTTAGTAAGAGGGGAGGTTTGGACCCATAAAACTTTATCAAGAGGAGGAGGCTTGGGCCCATAAAACTTTAGTAAGAGGAGAGGCTTGGGCCCATAAAACTTTAGTAAGAGGGGAGGCTTGGGCCATAAAACTTTAGTAAGAGGGAAGGCTTGGGCCCATAAAACTTTAGTAAGAGGAGAGGCTTGGGCCCATAAAACTTTAGTAAGAGGGGAGGCTTGGGCCCATAAAACTTTAAGTAAGAAGGGAGGCTTGGCCCCATAAAACTTTAGTAAGAGGAGGAGGCTTGGGCCCATAAAACTTTAGTAAGAGGAGAGGCTTGGGCCCATAAAACTTTAGTAAGAGGGGAGGCTTGGGCCCATAAAACTTTAGTAAGAGGGGAGGCTTGGGCCCATAAAACTTTAGTAAGAGGGGGAGGTTTAGGCCCATAAAACTTTAGTAAGAGGGGAGGTTTGGGCCCATAAAACTTTAGTAAGAGGGAAGGCTTGGGCCCATAAAACTTTAGTAAGAGGAGAGGCTTGGGCCCATAAAACTTTAGTAAGAGGGGAGGCTTGGGCCCATAAAACTTTAGTAAGAGGAGGAGGCTTGGGCCCATAAAACTTTAGTAAGAGGGGAGGCTTGGGCCCATACAACTTTAGTAAGAGGGGAGGCTTGGGCCCATAAAACTTTAGTAAGAGGGGGAGGTTTGGGCCCATAAAATTTTAGTAAGAGGGGGAGGTTTGGGCCATAAAACTTTAGTAAGAGGGGAGGCTTGGGCCCATAAAACTTTAGTAAGACGGGGAGGTTTGGGCCCATAAAATTTTAGTAAG
This sequence comes from Bathymodiolus septemdierum, assembly GCA_963383655.1. Lineage (NCBI taxonomy): Eukaryota > Metazoa > Mollusca > Bivalvia > Mytilida > Modiolidae > Bathymodiolus > Bathymodiolus septemdierum. The sequence goes on from OY726530.1 coordinate 59,852,922, forward strand.
AGGAGAGGTTTTGGCCCCATGAAACTTTAGTAAGAGGGGAGGCTTGGGCCCATAAAACTTTAGTAAGAGGGGAGGTTTGGGCCATAAAACTTTAGTAAGAGGGGAGGCTTGGGCCCATAAAACTTTAGTAAGAGAGGAGGTTTGGGACCATAAAACTTTAGTAAGAGGGGAAACTTGGGACCATAAAACTTTAGTAAGAGGGGAGGCTTGGCCCCATAAAACTTTAGTAAGAGAGGAGGCTTGGGCCATAAAACTTTAGTAAGAGGGGAGGCTTGGGCCCATAAAACTTTAGTAAGAGGGGAGGCTTGGGACCATAAAACTTTAGTAAGAGAGGAGGCTTGGGACCATAAAACTTTTGTAAGAGAGGAGGCTTGGCCCCATAAAACTTTAGTAAGAGAGGAGGCTTGGGCCCATAAAACTTTAGTAAGAAGGGAGGCTTGGGCCCATAAAACTTTAGTAAGAGGAGAGGCTTGGGTCCATAAAACTTTAGTAAGAGGGGAGGCTTGGGACCATAAAACTTTAGTAAGAGAGGAGGCTTGGGACCATAAAACTTTAGTAAGAGAGGAGGCTTGGGCCCATAAAACTTTAGTAAGAGGGGAGGCTTGGGCCCATAAAACTTTAGTAAGAGGAGAGGCTTGGGCCCATAAAACTTTAGTAAGAGGGGAGGCTTGGGACCATAAAACTTTAGTAAGAGAGGAGGCTTGGGACCATAAAACTTTAGTAAGAGAGGAGGCTTGGGACCATAAAACTTTAGTAAGAGAGGAGGCTTGGCCCCATAAAACTTTAGTAAGAGAGGAGGTTTGGGCCCATAAAACTTTAGTAAGAGGGGAGGCTTGGGACCATAAAACTTTAGTAAGAGAGGAGGCTTGGGACCATAAAACTTTAGTAAGAGAGGAGGCTTGGGACCATAAAACTTTAGTAAGAGGGGAGGCTTGGGACCATAAAACTTTAGTAAGAGAGGAGGCTTGGGCCCATAAAACTTTAGTAAGAGAGGAGGCTTGGGCCCATAAAACTTTAGTAAGAGGGGAGGCTTGGGACCATAAAACTTTAGTAAGAAGGGAGGCTTGGGCCCATAAAACTTTAGTAAGAGGAGAGGCTTGGGCCCATAAAACTTTAGTAAGAGGGGAGGCTTGGGACCATAAAACTTTAGTAAGAGAGGAGGCTTGGGACCATAAAACTTTAGTAAGAGAGGAGGCTTGGGCCCATAAAACTTTAGTAAGAGGGGAGGCTTGGGCCCATAAAACTTTAGTAAGAGGGGAGGCTTGGGCCCATAAAACTTTAGTAAGAGGGGAGGCTTGGGACCATAAAACTTTAGTAAGAGAGGAGGCTTGGGACCATAAAACTTTAGTAAGAGGGGAGGCTTGGGCCCATAAAACTTTAGTGAGAGAGGAGGCTTGGGACCATAAAACTTTAGTAAGAGGGGAGGTTTGGGACCATAAAACTTTAGTAAGAGAGGAGGCTTGGGACCATAAAACTTTAGTAAGAGGAGAGGCTTGGGACCATAAAACTTTAGTAAGAGGGGGAGGTTTGGGACCATAAAACTTTAGTGAGAGAGGAGGCTTGGGACCATAAAACTTTAGTAAGAGAGGAGGCTTGGGACCATAAAACTTTAGTAAGAAGGGAGGCTTGGGCCCATAAAACTTTAGTAAGAGGGGAGGCTTGGGCCCATAAAACTTTAGTGAGAGAGGAGGCTTGGGACCATAAAACTTTAGTGAGAGAGGAGGCTTGGGACCATAAAACTTTAGTGAGAGAGGAGGCTTGGGATCATAAAACTTTAGTGAGAGGAGGCTTGGGCCCATAAAACTTTAGTAAGAGGGGAGGCTTGGGCCCATAAAACTTTAGTAAGAGGGGAGGCTTTGGACCATAAAACTTTAGTAAGAGGGAAGGCTTGGGCCCATAAAACTTTAGTAAGAGGGGAGGCTTGGGCCCATAAAACTTTAGTAAGAGGGGAGGTTTGGGACCATAAAACTTTAGTGAGAGGGGAGGTTTTGGCCCATAAAACTTTAAGTGAGAGAGGAGGCTTGGGCCCATAAAACTTTAGTGAGAGAGGAGGCTTGGGACCATAAAACTTTAGTAAGAGGGGAGGCTTGGGACCATAAAACTTTAGTGAGAGAGGAGGCTTGGGACCATAAAACTTTAGTAAGAGGGGAGGCTTGGGACCATAAAACTTTAGTGAGAGAGGAGGCTTGGGCCCATAAAACTTTAGTAAGAGGGGAGGCTTGGGCCCATAAAACTTTAGTAAGAGGGGGAGGTTTGGGACCATAAAACTTTAGTGAGAGAGGAGGCTTGGGACCATAAAACTTTAGTAAGAGGAGAGGCTTGGGACCATAAAACTTTAGTAAGAGGGGAGGCTTGGGACCATAAAACTTTAGTAAGAGGGGAGGCTTGGGACCATAAAACTTTAGTAAGAGGGGAGGCTTGGGACCATAAAACTTTAGTAAGAGGGGAGGCTTGGGACCATAAAACTTTAGTAAGAGGGGGAGGCTTGGGCCCATAAAACTTTAGTGAGAGAGGAGGCTTGGGACCATAAAACTTTAGTAAGAGGGGAGGCTTGGTACCATAAAACTTTAGTAAGAGGGGGAGGCTTGGGACCATAAAACTTTAGTGAGAGAGGAGGATTGGGACCATAAAACTTTAGTAAGAGGAGAGGCTTGGGCCCATAAAACTTTAGTGAGAGAGGAGGCTTGGGACCATAAAACTTTAGTAAGAGGAGAGGCTTGGGCCCATAAAACTTTAGTAAGAGGGGAGGCTTGGGACCATAAAACTTTAGTAAGAGAGGAGGCTTGGGACCATAAACCTTTAGTAAGAGGGGAGGCTTGGGCCCATAAAACTTTAGTAAGAGAGGAGGCTTGGCCCCATAAAACTTTAGTAAGAGAGGAGGTTTGGGACCATAAAACTTTAGTAAGAGAGGAGGCTTGGGACCATAAAACTTTAGTAAGAGGGGAGGCTTGGGCCCATAAAACTTTAGTAAGAGGGGGAGGCTTGGGACCATAAAACTTTAGTAAGAGGGGAGGCTTGGGACCATAAAACTTTAGTAAGAGGGGAGGCTTGGGACCATAAAACTTTAGTAAGAGGGGAGGCTTGGGACCATAAAACTTTAGTGAGAGAGGAGGCTTGGGCCCATAAAACTTTAGTGAGAGAGGAGGCTTGGGACCATAAAACTTTAGTAAGAGGAGAGGCTTGGGCCCATAAAACTTTAGTGAGAGAGGAGGCTTGGGACCATAAAACTTTAGTAAGAGGAGAGGCTTGGGCCCATAAAACTTTAGTGAGAGAGGAGGCTTGGGACCATAAAACTTTAGTAAGAGGGGAGGCTTGGGACCATAAAACTTTAGTAAGAGGGGAGGCTTGGGACCATAAAACTTTAGTGAGAGAGGAGGCTTGGGCCCATAAAACTTTAGTAAGAGGGGAGGCTTGGGCCCATAAAACTTTAGTAAGAGGGGAGGCTTGGGCCCATAAAACTTTAGTAAGAGGGGGAGGTTTGGGACCATAAAACTTTAGTGAGAGAGGAGGCTTGGGACCATAAAACTTTAGTGAGAGAGGAGGCTTGGGACCATAAAACTTTAGTAAGAGGGGGAGGTTTGGGACCATAAAACTTTAGTGAGAGAGGAGGCTTGGGACCATAAAACTTTAGTGAGAGAGGAGGTTTGGGCCCATAAAACTTTAGTAAGAGAGGAGGCTTGGGCCATAAAACTTTAGTGAGAGAGGAGGCTTGGGACCATAAAACTTTAGTAAGAGGGGAGGCTTGGGACCATAAAACTTTAGTAAGAGGAGAGGTTTGGGCCCATAAAACTTTAGTAAGAGGGGAGGCTTGGGCCCATAAAACTTTAGTAAGAGGGGAGGCTTGGGCCCATAAAACTTTAGTAAGAGGAGAGGCTTGGGCCCATAAAACTTTAGTAAGAGGAGAGGCTTGGGCCCATAAAACTTTAGTAAGAGGGGAGGTTTGGGCCCATAAAACTTTAATAAGAGGGGAGGCTTGGGCCCATAAAACTTTAGTAAGAGGAGAGGCTTGGGCCCATAAAACTTTAGTAAGAGGAGAGGCTTGGGCCCATAAAACTTTAAGTAAGAGGGGAGGCTTGGCCCCATAAAACTTTAGTAAGAGGGGGAGGCTTGGGCCCATAAAACTTTAGTAAGAGGGGAGGCTTGGGCCCATAAAACTTTAGTAAGAGGAGAGGCTTGGGCCCATAAAACTTTAGTAAGAGGGGAGGTTTGGGCCCATAAAACTTTAGTAAGAGGGAGGCTTGGGCCCATAAAACTTTAGTAAGAGGAGAGGCTTGGGCCCATAAAACTTTAGTAAGAGGAGAGGCTTGGGCCCATAAAACTTTAAGTAAGAGGGGAGGCTTGGCCCCATAAAACTTTAGTAAGAGAGGAGGCTTGGGCCCATAAAACTTTAGTAAGAGAGGAGGCTTGGGACCATAAAACGTTAGTAAGAGGGGAGGCTTGGGCCCATAAAACTTTAGTAAGAGGGAAGGCTTGGGCCCATAAAACTTTAGTAAGAGGGGAGGCTTGGGCCATAAAACTTTAGTAAGAGGGGAGGTTTGGGCCCATAAAACTTTAGTAAGAGCGGAGGCTTGGGCCATAAAACTTTAGTAAGAGGGGAGGCTTGGGCCCATAAAACTTTAGTAAGAGCGGAGGCTTGGGCCATAAAACGTTAGTAAGAGGGGAGGCTTGGGCCCATAAAACTAGTTTAATACTGCCACTTTTTATTGAAGTGTCTGTGCCAGGGGAGTGAGCAGTCATATTGATTTTGCCTGTGTTTCCTACAATTTTCTAATAGATTTGTAGAACTTTTCTGATGGTGTGGTATTTTCTTAAATCAATTATTTAGTATTTTAAATCAATTAATCAAACCATGAAATCCATTCACATCTATACCTAAACTTGACCTTCCTGAGCATTTGAGTCCATTCCCGGTTTTTAGTGGGGTTCGTGTTGCTCAATCTCTAGTTTTCTGTGTAGTAATTTGTAGATCGTTATTTGTCCTTTTCTACTTTTTCTTTTGGTCATTGTATTGTTTGTTCTTCTTCGATTTACGGTTTCTGATTACCTTTTTGATATATTCAAACTTTTCTTAACCTAAATAACTATTTTAATACGATTACCTTTTGATGAACTGTCATCCCTTGGACTCCATTTTAAAATGTACATATCATCAACAAACCCTGAAGACGTCTTCACTAAAATCAAAATCAAAATTGTAGCCTACATTTCTCTAAGTATTAAATCGGGTGGTGTAATGGTTAGCTTGCTCACCTCAAGTGCAGTAGATCAATAAAATTGGAATTCACTACTTCTTTGTTAAGAACACTATATCAAGGAGTATGAGCAGAGATGATTGGCTCGAGTTGAGGGACATGTTTACCTGCTGATTGTGGTTTCAGTCAGCTAGCATCACCTCATCGAAATGCGACTTGCTTTCGCCATGAAATATCTGAAAATTTGCTCTATTGGCTAATTAGGTGACTGCGGTAAATTATTATCTACATGCGTTATAAATACTCTATGTCCATCAAAGAAGAAAGGATCCACTCCATGAGGTGAGCTCGAGTTACAATCTTAAGTGAGAAAGCTTACCAAGTACAAAATGTACCTCCAATCACTACACCTGGTTGCCAGATGAATCTGATAACAGAATTAAAAAAAAAAATGTGGTTTTAATCAGTAGAAGGAAATCTGTGCATGGTTTTTATTGTGTGTTATTGTCTGTATATTTATTGACGATCCATTTATTGGAGGGGGGATTGGGACCTAATTAACCGGTTTATCCCTGCCACATTTTTGTACCTGACTCAAGCCAGAATTTGGATTTCCATTGCCATATGTAATGGTCTTTTTTGTGTAGTTGAGAGGTGGTTGATAGTTTTTTTTTTTTTTTTTTTATATCAGTGGAATTATTGACCAATACAGTTTAAACTTTCTAAATATATCTCTTATTACATTTGTTGTACTAACAAGTATTTACCAGATGATAACATTGAATGTACATCCAATTTGTCATATAATGAATCCTGGTTTTCAGCTTCATACACTTTAGGTCTGGTCTCATCACCATTGACTTTAGCTGGTGTCTCATCACCATTGACTTTAGCTGGTGTCTGATCACCATTGACTTTAGCTGGTGTCTCATCACCATTGACTTTAGCTGGTGTCTCATCACCATTGACTTTAGCTGGTGTCTGATCACCATTGACTTTAGCTGGTGTCTGATCACCATTGACTTTAGCTGGTGTCTGATCACCATTGACTTTAGCTGGTGTCTCATCACCATTGACTTTAGCTGGTGTCTGATCACCATTGACTTTAGCTGGTGTCTCATCACCATTGACTTTAGCTGGTGTCTGATCACCATTGACTTTAGCTGGTGTCTCATCATCATTGACTTTAGCTGGTGTCTCATCACCATTGACTTTAGCTGGTGTCTCATCACCATTGACTTTAGCTGATGTCTCATCACCATTGACTTTAGCTGGTGTCTCATCACCATTGACTTTAGCTGGTGTCTCATCATCATTGACTTTAGCTGGTGTCTCATCATCATTGACTTTAGCTGGTGTCTCATCACCATTGACTTTAGCTGATGTCTCATCACCATTGACTTTAGCTGGTGTCTCATCACCATTGACTTTAGCTGATGTCTCATCACCATCCACATTGTTCTTTTCTTCTTTCATTGTTGTAATTTTGACATTTTCACACCCTTTAAAACTACTAAAAAATTTAATCTTGAACTTTTCAATCATGCCTGGAGGCTTGAGCGTGTTTCCACTATTAACTGGCTGGTAATCCTTTACATTTATATTTTGTCGCCTATTTTTATTTTGTCTTTTCTTCCTTCTGTTGACACAGACGAACACAACCACTATTAACAATACAATAGGTACAAGATACATGTAAATCCACTCAAAATTCCTGAAAAATTAAATGAAATTTATCATATTAGGTTTGGAAAATATTCCATTTAATAGGATTGTTCCAGTGAGGTAGCACTATAAAAATCCAACTCAGTGTGTTGGTCTAGAACAAAGACGACCTCCAACTCAGTGTGTTGGTCTAGAACAAAGACGACCTCCAACTCAGTGTGTTGGTCTAGAACAAAGACGACCTCCAACTCAGTGTGTTGGTCTAGAACAAAGACGACCTCCAACTCAGTGTGTTGGTCTAGAACAAAGACGACCTCCAACTCAGTGTGTTAGTCTAGAACAAAGACGACCTCCAACTCAGTGTGTTGGTCTAGAACAAAGACGACCTCCAACTCAGTGTGTTAGTCTAGAACAAAGACGACCTCCAACTCAGTGTGTTAGTCTAGAACAAAGACGACCTCCAACTCAGTGTGTTGGTCTAGAACAAAGACGACCTCCAACTCAGTGTGTTAGTCTAGAACAAAGACGACCTCCAACTCAGTGTGTTGGTCTAGAACAAAGACGACCTCCAACTCAGTGTGTTAGTCTAGTACAAAGACGACCTCATCATCATCTCATCGTGTTGGTCTAATACAAAGACGACCTCATCATCATCTCAGTGAAAATTAACTTGTTCTTGCCATGAAATAGCTGAAATGGCATTAAACAACAATCACTCACTCATTTCATAGGCATTATTATTAGAACCAATATTTTTACACTTTCAAGAATTATCTCCTCTTTGTGATGAATTTTTCTTCTTCATCAGTTCATGATTTCTTTTGAAAATAATAAACTCTATACTAAATATAATTATAATTAACTACTTGTGTCGGAACGACATGAATGTCCCCGCCGTGCATATTAAGAAGGCTCGCAAATGTTTCACCCCTTTTTAATTCCCTCAGTAATAAAATAAGAATAACAAAATAATTTCCAAGTTAATCTGTAACTTATGATCATACACTCTCATACCAAAAATCAAGTCAATATCTCAAATCAAAGTGAAATAAAGTGGTGACAACTAAATATTTGGCCAAATTTCAAAGTCCAAGGGCTATAACTCGGACAAAAATCATTGAACTGGAATGAAATGTAAACTTGATCTGTAACTCATCATTATACACTCATTTACCAAAATCAAGTCAATATCTCCAAGAATATCGAAAAAAATAGCTGGTCGCAAGGCAGACCATCCAGCTCGCCTGTGCAATCTATAGTACATATGAATGTCATAACCATGTGGTTAGTGTTTAACTTGGTTAAGAACAATACTTCAGTTTAGCCAAAAGAAAATGATTTAATGGTATTCAAAATGGACATATAATTGTAATAGTAAAACAGGTCTTAACATGTAAATGTATTACCTATTAGGTCACGACAAATTCACATGTGAAGTTTCATCAACCTGGATCAAGTAGTTTGTCTTTATTGGACCTAAACACAACGTTAACGCAAAAATGTCGAAGTTATTCAGGCAGAAATAGTAGGTCATGGTGACCTACATTTGTGTGCAATGTTTTTAACTGTCTATGACAATCTCACATGTGAAGCTTCATCAACCTGGACCTAGTAGCTTGTCTACATTGCACCTAAACGCAAACGTTAACGCAAAAATGTCGAAGTCATTCAGGCAGAAATAGTAGGTCACAATGACCTATATTTGTGTGCAATGTTTTTAACTGTCCACGACAAACTCACATGTGAAGTTTCATCAACCTGGACCTAGTAGTTTGTCTACATTGGACCTAAACGCAAACGTTAATGCAAAAATGTCGAAGTCATTCAGGCAGAAATAGTAGGTCACGGTGACCTATATTTGTGTGCAGTGTTTTTAACTGTCCACAACAAACTCACATGTGAAGTTTCATCAACCTGGGCCAAGCAGTTTGTCTACATTGGACCTAAACGCAAACGTTAACATTGGACGCCGACGACGACGACTCACAGGTGACGACATAAGCTCGCTTCCTGTACTTCGTACAGGCGAACTAAAAAGTGGTGACAACTAAATATTTGGCAAAATTTAAAATTCCAAGGGCCATAACTCAGCCAAAAATCATTGGATCAGAACGAAACGTAAATTTGATTTGTAACTTATCATTATACACCCACATACCAAATATCAAGTCAATATTTCAAAGCATAGCGAAAAATTGTGGTCACAACTGTTTTATTTCGGAATTACGGACATGGGTAACACTACACATGTATGTCCCGTCCACTTACTTAGTGGCGGGCACATAAAATAAGGTTCATCAATTACTTGCAGCAGGCCGGTGGTTTTCTCCACCAATACAACTGATCACCCATACATGCATCTAACTGAAATATTGTTGAAAGAGGCGTTAAACACCTATAAACCATACACTATTATAAAAAGTAGCTTTAAAATATTTTGGATATGAGAGTACCTGATAAGTGTTATTCCAGAAATGTGCCATGCACACTAAATTTGATATCTACGTTTTTGTTACTATCACTGGAACGATACCTCTGCTGTAGTACCATAAGTTCCTGAGGGTATTATACACCCAGTAGTCAGAGATTCGGCACTGACATGGTTTATTAGATATATCTTCTTTATCAAAATTTACAATACCTAAATCACATAATTATTATAAAAGCTAAGATTCTCCTCACTCAGGCTTAGGTGACTTCAGCTGATTTTGGCTATCCAGGGTTGCGTTCAATATTGTAGCTGCTAGGTAAAATAGCAATAACATTATTGAACGATTAGCTACGTAGCAGTGCTAGCAAATATGGCGTCAATCATATGGAATATATTTCTTGGAATATTTTAGCTAATCGTATTTGTTTAGTTACCTTAATAAATTATCATCCGCATTAAAAGCGTTGCCACTTCTTTTTACGGTTTTATCAACCAATTATATTATTTCATATAGTTTTAACTGCCATCTTGGATTCAAAAGCTAGCAGAATTTGCTAAAGCTAGCGAGAGCTATGTAGCGGCTAGGCTAGCTTTCCGTTCAGTAGGATTTTTCTACGTAGCTCAACCTAGCAGCTACAATGTTGAACGCACCCCTGATTCAGCCCTTTGATTTTCTTGTTCCCAAAGATTTAAATATTTGGCTTTCAAATATTTTAGATTTGAGGGTACCTAATGAAGGTTATTCCAGAAACATGCTAACTAAATTTAATCTACATTTATATTACTATAACACGATGATAGACCTTCTTCATAAAAGTGAAAATAATATTTAAATCCATATTCATATTTCATAGACACACAAACAAATGAAAAGGTACATTTAATGTCTTCCTTTGTTCATTTATCATCAAGGTAACATTTTAGATATAAGATATTTCACTTTAAAAAATAATTTTGAACCCATTGTAAAATATGTGGTAGATTTTGCCATCCTCCTACTGGCCTTTCTTACATAATAGTATGACTTCATATAAAATAAAACTTACGTAGTATTAATCAATGGAGTTGTCTGATTAGTTGAGGCTGTAACTAAAAATAAAATAATGTTCTATAGAAAATAGTTTTTTTCTTAATCAAGGCAATTTGTTTGAATTTAAATATTTGTTAAAGAATGATAATCATAACTCTTGCATTCCGAATATCAAAAATAAATCACTAGTAACTATACAATGCAGTAATTCATGAATGTGTGATAGATTTGGGTTATGGTGTTTAACACCACTTAACAATATTTCAGTTATATCGTGGTGGTTTTTAGTTGAATTGGTGGCGGAAACCAGAGAACCTGGAGAAAACCACTGACCTGCTGCAAATCACTGACAAACTTTATCACATAATGTTGTATCAAGTACACCTTGCCTGAGTGGGATTAGAACTCACAACTTTAGTGGTGATACACTAATTGCATAGGTAGTTGTAAATCCAACTACCATACAATCATGACCATGATAGGAGTCACCATATAAGCCCAAAAAATCTAATTAAAACTTGTCTTCTTTCTATATAATACAGCCGTATAATCTAATAATCTATACCAGTAGATGAGGTGTTCGAACAATAGCTTATCCCATAACTTTAAAATGTAGACTGTTGGAAACCATGACTTATTATCATCATGATTAAAGTGTTTGTCTTAAATCTAATGCTAAAATATCAGTAACAACTCTTATAATATATAATTTAAACATGCCCAACCTCTTAAAATTAGTCTAAGAGGAAACTACAAAGGGAAATAACTCTTGTTAATATGTATTGGAGAAATCATGTTAGTTTAATGAGAAATTGGTTCTTAATTTGTACAATATTTTATTCTTCTGCAGATTTTTCTTTTTGCTTCCTCTCCGTTTAAATCGGGAGCGTGCGGCCGTTTCGCTGGCCTTGCACCAGTCGAGAAACGAATTGGCCACGCTGCCATTAATTGAACTGGTATCTTTTAGGAAGTTACGGTGCTAAAAAACATGGCAGCGAAAGATCGGCAACCAGTTCAATTATAATCTAACCAATTACCAACTATTTCCCAACGCACCACAACAGACTTTTTCGCGAGATGAACAGTTGGACAATCGGACCGGCTCAAGACACTGAAATACCTGACCTTATGAAATTTTGGCGGTCGGGACCGACAGGACCGACAATATTCGCGAACTCTTTTAATGGAGCAATAATGTTGTTTTTATAAAGAAATAAATTGATAAATGAAAAATTTTAACATTCTTTATTTTTGTTAATACCATTAGGAATTTAAATATTAGTATCATGTGTTGTGTAATAAACAAAACACCACACACTAGGTGAAAAAAAAAGTTTATATAAAATTACCTTTACCTTGTGTCAGAAAAAAACTTCAAAAAAAGGAAATGAATGACAAAACATATATAAATAGGTTCAGTTAATGTTATAGTGTTTAACGCCACTTTCTACAATATTTCAGTTATATTGTGGCCATCAGTTTTATTGGTGGAGGAAACTGGAGTACCTGGAGAAAACCATTGACCTGCTGCACGTCACTGACAAACTTTATGACATAATGTTGTATCAAGTACACCTTGCATGAGCGGGATTTGAACTCACTACGTTAATGGTGATAGGTACAGAAAATCCAACTACCATGCAATCATGACCACAACAGCCCCTTAGAGAGACGATTCAACATTACACTTCTAAGAAACAAATCAAAGTAAAGAAACAGCGTTTTTATTGCTGTTATTCATTTCACAGCCGCAGCAAGGTCTTCGACTAAAATGAGTGTGAAATGGCCCCTAGCCTGAAGTAGCGGTACTCTTTATTTCTGTCATTAAAGGAGACAATTATGGGCATTTTTGTTGTTTTGATGTTATTTGGTGAATAGAATTTTATTTCCCAAATGCTGGTAATCAACAAGAAAACAAACTACAGGAATACAAAGACCATCATTATTGTTCTAAACATGCCATTACAAGGTCAAAAATACAGGAATACAAAGACCATCATCATTGTTCTAAACATGCCATTACAAGGTCAAAAATACAGGAATACAAAGACCATCATCATTGTTCTAAACATGCCATTACAAGGTCAAGAATACAGGAATACAAAGACCATCATCATTGTTATAAACATGCCATTACAAGGTCAAGAATACAGGAATACAAAGACCATCATCATTGTTCTAAACATGCCATTACAAGGTCAAGAATACAGGAATACAAAGACCATCATCATTGTTCTAAACATGCCATTACAAGGTCAAAAATACAGGAATACAAAGACCATCATCCTTGTTCTAAACATGCCATTACAAGGTAAAAAATACAGGAATACAAAGACCATCATCATTGTTCTAAACATGCCATTACAAGGTCAAGAATACAGGAATACAAAGACCATCATCCTTGTTCTAAACATGCCATTACAAGGTCAAGAATACAGGAATACAAAGACCATCATCATTGTTCTAAACATGCCATTACAAGGTCAAGAATACAGGAATACAAAGACCATCATCCTTGTTCTAAACATGCCATTACAAGGTCAAGAATACAGGAATACAAAGACCATCATCATTGTTCTAAACATGCCATTACAAGGTCAAGAATACAGGAATACAAAGACCATCATCATTGTTCTAAACATGCCATTACAAGGTCAAAAATACAGGAATACAAAGACCATCATCATTGTTCTAAACATGCCATTACAAGGTCAAAAATACAGGAATACAAAGACCATCATCATTGTTCTAAACATGCCATTACAAGGTCAAAAATACAGGAATACAAAGACCATCATCATTGTTCTAAACATGCCATTACAAGGTCAAGAATACAGGAATACAAAGACCATCATCATTGTTCTAAACATGCCATTACAAGGTCAAAAATACAGGAATACAAAGACCATCATCCTTGTTCTAAACATGCCATTACAAGGTCAAAAATACAGGAATACAAAGACCATCATCATTGTTCTAAACATGCCATTACAAGGTCAAAAATACAGGAATACAAAGACCATCATCATTGTTCTAAACATGCCATTACAAGGTCAAAAATACAGGAATACAAAGACCATCATCATTGTTCTAAACATGCCATTACAAGGTCAAAAATACAGGAATACAAAGACCATCATCCTTGTTCTAAACATGCCATTACAAGGTCAAGAATACAGGAATACAAAGACCATCATCATTGTTCTAAACATGCCATTACAAGGTCAAGAATACAGGAATACAAAGACCATCATCATTGTTCTAAACATGCCATTACAAGGTCAAAAATACAGGAATACAAAGACCATCATCCTTGTTCTAAACATGCCATTACAAGGTCAAAAATACAGGAATACAAAGACCATCATCATTGTTCTAAACATGCCATTACAAGGTCAAAAATACAGGAATACAAAGACCATCATCATTGTTCTAAACATGCCATTACAAGGTCAAAAATACAGGAATACAAAGACCATCATCATTGTTCTAAACATGCCATTACAAGGTCAAAAATACAGGAATACAAAGACCATCATCCTTGTTCTAAACATGCCATTACAAGGTCAAGAATACAGGAATACAAAGACCATCATCATTGTTCTAAACATGCCATTACAAGGTCAAGAATACAGGAATACAAAGACCATCATCCTTGTTCTAAACATGCCATTACAAGGTCAAAAATACAGGAATACAAAGACCATCATCATTGTTCTAAACATGCCATTACAAGGTCAAAAATACAGGAATACAAAGACCATCATCCTTGTTCTAAACATGCCATTACAAGGTCAAAAATACAGGAATACAAAGACCATCATCATTGTTCTAAACATGCCATTACAAGGTCAAAAATACAAGAATACAAAGACCATCATCCTTGTTCTAAACATGCCATTACAAGGTCAAGAATACAGGAATACAAAGACCATCATCATTGTTCTAAACATGCCATTACAAGGTCAAGAATACAGGAATACAAAGACCATCATCATTGTTCTAAACATGCCATTACAAGGTCAAAAATACAGGAATACAAAGACCATCATCCTTGTTCTAAACATGCCATTACAAGGTCAAGAATACAGGAATACAAAGACCATCATCATTGTTCTAAACATGCCATTACAAGGTCAAAAATACAGGAATACAAAGACCATCATCATTGTTCTAAACATGCCATTACAAGGTCAAGAATACAGGAATACAAAGACCATCATCATTGTTCTAAACATGCCATTACAAGGTAAAAAATACAGGAATACAAAGACCATCATCCTTGTTCTAAACATGCCATTACAAGGTCAAAAATACAGGAATACAAAGACCATCATCATTGTTCTAAACATGCCATTACAAGGTCAAAAATACAGGAATACAAAGACCATCATCATTGTTCTAAACATGCCATTACAAGGTCAAAAATACAGGAATACAAAGACCATCATCCTTGTTCTAAACATGCCATTACAAGGTCAAGAATACAGGAATACAAAGACCATCATCATTGTTCTAAACATGCCATTACAAGGTCAAGAATACAGGAATACAAAGACCATCATCCTTGTTCTAAACATGCCATTACAAGGTCAAGAATACAGGAATACAAAGACCATCATCATTGTTCTAAACATGCCATTACAAGGTCAAAAATACAGGAATACAAAGACCATCATCATTGTTCTAAACATGCCATTACAAGGTCAAGAATACAGGAATACAAAGACCATCATCATTGTTCTAAACATGCCATTACAAGGTCAAAAATACAGGAATACAAAGACCATCATCATTGTTCTAAACATGCCATTACAAGGTCAAAAATACAGGAATACAAAGACCATCATCCTTGTTCTAAACATGCCATTACAAGGTCAAGAATACAGGAATACAAAGACCATCATCATTGTTCTAAACATGCCATTACAAGGTCAAGAATACAGGAATACAAAGACCATCATCATTGTTCTAAACATGCCATTACAAGGTCAAAAATACAGGAATACAAAGACCATCATCCTTGTTCTAAACATGCCATTACAAGGTCAAGAATACAGGAATACAAAGACCATCATCATTGTTCTAAACATGCCATTACAAGGTCAAAAATACAGGAATACAAAGACCATCATCCTTGTTCTAAACATGCCATTACAAGGTAAAAAATACAGGAATACAAAGACCATCATCCTTGTTCTAAACATGCCATTACAAGGTCAAAAATACAGGAATACAAAGACCATCATCCTTGTTCTAAACATGCCATTACAAGGTCAAGAATACAGGAATACAAAGACCATCATCATTGTTCTAAACATGCCATTACAAGGTCAAAAATACAGGAATACAAAGACCATCATCATTGTTCTAAACATGCCATTACAAGGTCAAGAATACAGGAATACAAAGACCATCATCATTGTTCTAAACATGCCATTACAAGGTCAAGAATACAGGAATACAAAGACCATCATCATTGTTCTAAACATGCCATTACAAGGTCAAAAATACAGGAATACAAAGACCATCATCCTTGTTCTAAACATGCCATTACAAGGTCAAGAATACAGGAATACAAAGACCATCATCCTTGTTCTAAACATGCCATTACAAGGTCAAAAATACAGGAATACAAAGACCATCATCCTTGTTCTAAACATGCCATTACAAGGTCAAAAATACAGGAATACAAAGACCATCATCATTGTTCTAAACATGCCATTACAAGGTCAAGAATACAGGAATACAAAGACCATCATCATTGTTCTAAACATGCTATTACAAGGTCAAAAATACAGACATAAGACTCCCATCAGGTAAATAGTGAGAAAACTAGAAAGTTTAAATTAGTTTTAAGTGGCCCGGCCAATGGTATGGACTGTATAAATCAAACCTGTATTAAAAGGTCACCTTTGGATCAAAGAAAACATGGTCTTATAAGACAGGTGACCTCTTAAAAGAGGTTTAATTCATATGAAATTGTCTATGACATGACAAGAAAATGGTGATCTTTCAATACAGGTGACTGTTTTAAGAGAGGTGACCACATGGACAGGTTTGACAGTATATGACTTTGATGTTTCTAACTACCTACAAACGTTAGCATTGATAATCAGAAGATGTACACATGTACATAATAAATATGTTTGATCCTGCATTGGTTCTATTTGGGCAATCAAATTACAATGACTGGATAAACTTTTATTACAAGCTGAGCAACGGACATAAACGGAAGTGCAGACTTCACAGAGCACACCGTCACAAAACACTTAGGCTTATTTCAGCTCTTTTCAGGCAATTTGGCAGGTGTTTCAGGGCTTTTTAACATTGCAGGATATATAGAATATACGAATATTGTCTGAAAATATATAATTCATTTCCACTCACTATGAAACAGGCTCGTTTTTCTACCTGTTTCTTAAGCTTGTACAAATAAATTGTATATTTGCCGACAATGTACATATATAGTTTATATAGGCATTGCTAATTACATTAAGACATAGATATAGAATGACAAATTTGGTAAATATATCTGTATCTGTAATTTACAGCAGACATGGGATTTTATATTTCACTCACCATTGAGAGTAGAATATGATACTGATTGTGTTGAATATTCTATGTCTGTTGCACTAGTACTCTCCCTTGTGGTAACTCTTCTGTCAGGTGGAGGTGTGGTTACAGGATGCTTACAAGTTCTTCTGTGTGCACTATCTCCTGGGTTATCAACAACTAGAAGACGCCGACATCTATAATTACAGGCAGAAAACAATATAAGTTCTAAGCTCCCTAGTGACCGACTATGATTGTTTGGATGGTCAGTAAATTGTTGAAGGGTGAGCGCGTTAGTGTGAAACCCTTCAATTATTTACTTACCGTCTAAATAATCATAGTCGGTCATGGGAGCTTAGAACATTTTTGTACGATGTTGCTGATCTATAACTTGAAACAGTAACTAAGTTTTTTCCACGAACTATGCTTGACAGACTTTCTCGGAAGTTCTAAGGCTAAAGAATTGTCACTAGATTAACTTAAGCACCGCCCACTGACCTTCTGTAATTTTCCGTCTGCATCGTTTCGTAACTGCACTTTTATCTATCATCTGCATCGTTATTTTTATGAATGGAATTTTCCACTAGCCAGTAAAGTGTATTAATCTTATTCTCTAGACTTCCATATATGGCTCTCCCTTCTATCGTTATTTTTTGGAATTATTTTATCCAATCATAGGTCGTAAAATAAATGCAACATCGTACAAGTAGTATTACAGGTTACTTAAGCAAACTACTTCGATTTGGAATGTACTAGAATGTGTCAAATCCATTTATGGGAGATTTTTTTTCCTTTCATTATATTTCCCTTGGAACACATAATATCTAATATCTTACTTATTTAATAATATTAATTTTATGACTGTATTGTCTTGACTGCAATTTCTCTACTTTCTCTGTAAAATGTTCATGTATTAAACTTTCTTTAATAAAGAATTTACTTATTTATTTATATCACTACATGTATGTTTATCTATTATTGTGTTGTATTTGAATAGATTAAAAAAAATCATTCTACATCAAACATTAAATTCTAACTGCTTAATTAAATATAAATATAGAATCAGGAGTCAAAGTAACGAGTTAAAAATACAACTGTTTTCTAAAAATGAACAGCCTAATATTACGCTTACATTGGCTGTAGCAGACATCTTCCAAACTGATGTGTGTCTTTATATGTATCACCAGGACATTCATCACAACTACCTAAAAATAAATATAAAATACAAAGTTTTATTGTTTTTCTTTAAAATGGACAAAAAATGCATGAAATTAAACCTGTTGGTTGATATAAAGATGTTATTGTGCTAAAAAGGATATGTTGACTGTATTTAACCTTGCAAAGGGACATAACTCATGCATTGATTGTCCTTGTCAAGGGACATAACCCATATGCATTGTGCTTGTTGGAAAACTCTGGTTTTTGAAATTGACAAAGAAATATTATTCAAATAAAGTCTTGGGTAAATTTGGTTAGAAGCTGTTGATGAATGGGGTTAGGGTTATGGTGCTTAATGCCACTGTCAACAATATATCAGTTATATCGTAGCAGTCAGTTTTATTGGTGGAGGAAGCCGGAGTACCCAGAGAAAACCACCGACCTGCCGCAAGTCACTCACAAACTCTATCACATAATGTTGTATCGAGTACACCTTGCCAGAGTGAGATTTTAACTCAAAACGTTAGTGGTGATAGGTACTGATTTCACAGGTGAGTCTTCCATGGTAGACATATTTCATTTGCCTATTTTTACTAGTACCTTAAAATACTTGCATTACACACGAATCTAGGAAGAATTGTGAAATATAATTGTATACTTCCCCCCTCCCTCCCCACCCCAAAAAACCACTTGGTTCCAATAAAGTCTAGAAATGAATGTGTTATAAAATTAAATAGCAGGTGCAACACTTCAGTCCCTGTAACAGAAAATTTGTTTGTATTTTATGAGTGGTCAGAATTAGATATGTGAATCCTCCCTGTATCACACTTAAATTCCCTAGGAACCCTTGAAATCAATGTGATGAAAAAATAAAATTTTCTTTTTCTTCTTCTTCAATGGAAACATTTTGAATGTCATTTATACCACTTTATAACACAGGGGTGGATCCAGGTGGGGCGCACCCAGCACGTGCGCCCCCCAATAAAATTGGAAAAAATAAGATTTTTTGGCGTAAAATCATGATTTTTCACACAAAATACCCCAAAAATGTTCACGCCTCCCTCCGCTCGGCCCAATTTTATAAAGTCTACCCCTCCTCCCTAACTTGAAATCCTGGATCCGACCCTATAACATGTATAGTGCAGCTATTTTTCAATGACAGATCACATATTCCTGATCATAAAGCAGCATTTTAATATGAATTCTCCTATAACTAGCCTGTTTTAAATAGTTAGTTAAATTTTCGTAATATTTTAATCACCATGATGGTTAAATTTCTACATGAGAATTGCTGCCAATTTCCTTTCGTCGATCATCAACAACAGAAATTAACAACTTAAAAATGTTTTTGATGTTTTGGTCATAGAAAAAACAGATTATAATGCAATTTGTTATGTAACAAGCAATTTTATTGGTCAATTGCATTTACGCCCAAGTTTTATTGTTGGAAGAATTTCATTAGTATGGTAATAACAGTATCGTATTTGAAGTGTTGTAGATGAAAATCGTTGGTTTTACTGTCGCAAATAACCGTTTACTTGGCTCCGCTGTGCATTGCCAGGTAAACTAATTTTGCGACAGTTAAACCGACGAGTTACGTCGGCAACACTTTTAATACAATACATTTATTCCCTAATTCTCCTTCTGCTACTAGGGGCCCAGAGTGGCTCAAATGAGTTAGGTAGTTGTAGGGGCCTGGGTGGCTCAATGAGTTAGGTAGTTGTAGGGGCCTGGGTGGCTCAATGAGTTTGGTAGTTGTAGGGCCCGGGTGGCTCAATGAGTTAGGTAGTTGTAGTGGATTATAATACATGCTAAAGTGTGTTACCATCTTGTTTTAATTCATATCCAGGAAGCTGGCATTTTTTATTTTCTGATAGTTGACAAGCTTTAGGGTCTTGTCCATAATATCCTGCTGTAGTTTTACATTTGCAAACTGGTTCTAAAGTCTTGTTACATTTTAATGGGTTAACAAGTTCAGCTTCTGAAATATAAAAAAATATATAAAAAAATATCAAACATAGTTTTTTCAGTACATTTGTTGTCCTCTTTTAATTGATTATTAAATTGTAGCTTAACAGGGGTTAGGGTTAAGGTTATGGTGTTTAATGCCACTTTCAACAGTATTTCAGTTATATCGTGGCTGTCAGTTTTATTGGTCAGGAAATCTGACTACCCAGAGAAACCCACCGATAACTTTATCACATAATGTTGCATAGAGTGCACCTCTTCATAAACTGGGCTCGAACTGACAACCTTAGTGGTGATAGGCACTGATTGCACAGGTAGTTGTAAATCCAACTACCATACGATCACGACCACGATGGCCCCTGTAGTTTAACAGCAATATTTAAATCTGATTAAATCACATCTATAAATTGCTCCCCTTTATTGAAATTTCTTTATTTTTCGTTTTTAAGATGTATGATTGATTGATTGGTGTTTAACACCAACTTTAGCCGTATTTCAACTATATATTTAAGATGTATATTTTTAATGTCTTCTATAGACATGACTACAAAATTTGTAAATTCTAATCATTTTAAAAATTGCTGGGCCTCCTGTGGTTGAGAAAATTGAAAATAATTGTTGAATAGTTGTTGAAAAGAAAATCTACTGGTAATTCTTAAAATTATTACGTTTATTTGTAGACTATATTTTTTGGCGGTTTAATTGTTGTTGGTTTTTTTCATGAAAACTTTTAAAATATTTTGAAATAACCATTTTTTTTTATTTTGAATTTTGTAAACATTCGGCCATTTTTTTTATACCATTTTTAAATATGCTAAAATTTTTAAAATGGTGTAACTTTCTTTGTGCAGTCCATTTTACTGTATAATAGTAAGAATGAAAATATAGACAAACACTTTTCATCTTTTTCTTTGGTTGCCATTTAAAGCTTTCAAGATGTTCAAATTTTGACAAGAACAGACAACATTACCAGCCATATCATCTGGTCAACAAAAAATACCAGAAATTAATTTTTTGGTCTTACATGAGCATAGGGATAGGGTTAGGGTTATGATGTTAAGCGTCACTTTCATTAATATTTCAATTATATCATGGCAGTTCTATTGGTGGAAGAAATTGGAGTGCCTGGAGAAAACCACTGACCTGTTGCAAGTTACTGACAAACTTTATCACATAATCATATAATGTTGTATCGAGTACTCATTGCCTGAGTGGGATTCGAACTCGCAACTGATTTGGTCCCAGCCCCTTACATGAGCATAAAATTAGCAAAAGTTTACCAACCTTCAGCACATTCACATCTATCAAGAACAGTTGTGCAGGCAAAATCTACTGGAGGATCTTCAAAAGCTGAGGAATCAAAAGTGCTGAGTGTCCTAGGTCTGTCAAAGGGACAAGGCTCACATGTGTCATGCTTTCCATCTCCCAAGGAATGTGTACAAGGTACAAATATCTCATCTATCAAAAAAATTAATATATTTTTATCTCTATTAGAGAATTAATTTGACTAAAATTACATGGTATGAAAAATAATGAGTGAGTGAGTGATTGTTGTTTAACATCAATAAACATTTTTTCTGCTATATCATGACAAGAATACATGTAAGGGTAAAGGTTGGGAGAAGAGATTTAACATTATTTCTGTTATTAATGACTGTCAGTTATATTGGAAAATGGAGTACACAGAAAACTGACCTGTCATAAGTTACTGACAAACTTTATAACATTATGTATCAAGTACACCTCACCTGAGTGGGATTCCAACTCACAACTCCTTCATTATGCATATTTATTACTACATGCATTGGTATATTGGCTGACTATAACTTGCTGATTAAACAGATATATATTGGCACTTTTCTACAAATAGTATGGTTTAATTTCCTCTAACATTATTTTCAAGAACAACTGAGCACTAATATAACTGTTATATTGTTGAAAGTTGTGATAAACACCCATACCCAACCCATACCCATCCAAGGGGTAGGACCATCAGGATATATTAGAATATCAGACTTACCTAAAGGACATACAATCCCTAGACATGTAACACTTGTCCCATTCTCATAATATCTCGTGCTACTTCCTACACTTACTACCATGGCAACCGGAGACTGAAAATGGCAAAATACAACATTTAGTAATGATGAAATAATAAAATTCTAAAATAAAATAGGGTTTTGGTATTTAACGTCACTTTCAAAAATATTTCAGTTATATTGTGGCAGTCAGTTTTATTGGTGGAGGAAACCAGAGTGCCCAGAGAAAACCACTGACCTGCTGAAGGTCACTGATTGAATAGGTAACTCCAACTACCACACGTTCTTGACCATGACAGCCCCTAAAATAAAATACAATGTACATGTATACGTCTAACTTGATCCATCACAGGCATTGTTAATGTTCCTGTTTCTTCGAATTCTTTCATGATTTTTCACTGAATATTTAACAAGCATAACACAAAGAGTGCCATTATACTAATAGTAGAGCTAGAGGTAATCCTAGGTTTTTAGTGGGGTTCATGTTGCTTGATCAATCTTTAAAAGTGTCTTGTGAACCATTGATTTGTTTAGCTGTATTGTATTGTCTGTCCTTTCATCTATGGCTTCCGATTACTCCTTTAGTATCTTCAATTTTGTCTTTATATGTCTTTCATGAATTTTGAAAGGGGAATTTTATACATATACATTCCTGCCAAGTTTAGCAAACTTTACAATTCAAACCAATTTGATTTTAATATGATCTATTGTCAATGAGTGATGACAACAGCCATGCCCATGGCAGTCCTCATGATAATCACTGGTCCTCAGGCCCAAAACCAGTAAAACTTTGTTCAGAACAGTAAATTGTTCAGTTGGTATTTAGAACTATACAAAAATAAATTCAAGAATTTGATTCCAACCAGAAAATTCAAATTTTCGTTTCGAGGTGGCGTAATGGTTAGCATGCTGGCCTCTTGTGTGCATCCAAGATATTTGCATTAGCAAATTTCAATTGTCATGTGGAATAGGTCAAATGTTTTGCATCTTGATATCATTGTTAATTATCTTACATTGTACATCTCATTTGCTCAATAGACCATTTGTACATGATTTCATATGAGTTATTTCCCTTACGACAGGTAAAATGGTAACTGTTCTAACAAGAACAATTAATTTTAGTATAATATTCTTATAATTTATAGATATTTGAACCTAATAAAAAATCTGAGGATAATTTTACAGCAAACAGAAACTTCACAAGTTGTTACAACATTAAAATTGAGTACAGATTTTTTAGTAAAATGGATGCTATTTTCATTGAACTTTGCATGAAGAGTGACATTTTGCTTGCCTTAAAGGGAAATAATTTTGCAATAGAAAAAATATAATTATATAATCAAATCGGGAATATGCAGAAAGGTTAGGGTTAGTGTTTTGGTGTTTCAACAATATTTCAGTTATATCGTGCTGGTCAGCTTTATTGGTGGAGGAAACCGGAGTACCTGGAGAAAACCACCGACCTGTCGGAGGTCACTGACAACCTTTATCACATAATGTTTTGTCCAGTACACCTCGCCATGAACAGGATTCAAACTCACAACTTCAGTGGTGATACACACTGATTGCAAAGGTAGTTGTAAATCCAATTTCCATACGATCACGACTACGACGACCCCATGCAAAAGGTCTACCGGTATCATAAATCTGTTTTCACCATACAAGATTTTTGGAATGAAATTATCTAAATTTACAGTACTTACCATTAAGAAAATAACTGACAACAATACACAATACATTTTCATATAGATGTCATAGACAATGGTTCAGCAGTATAAAAGTACTTGATTGACAGATCGATGAGTCAAAATCTGTGAGTATCATGCAAATCCTCCGATTCAATTAAAATACAAAAATCTGTTCAATACTAAAAAAATATTATGACAAAAAACATCTTAACCTCTGAGGAAAATGGAATATTGCTGACTTGAATTATGGAAGCTACCCGTATTCATATAAAAGCCTATTAAATATTAAAGTTTGAATAAAAGTAGCTCGTCTTGTGGTAAATAATTTTTTTGAGAGATTCACATTTGTCAATAGAATCAAACAATCCCAGTTCTAGAGATGATTGTTGATTTTGTGGTTGTTGTGTCAAATAATGTCTCTTGATATTCAGGTTCTCCTTGTCTAAGATCACATCAATCATAATACTTTATGTCACCACCACTAATCTGAAATTGAGAAAATGATAGCGATAAAAAAATTAATTCATTTTAAATACCATGTATTTGTAGAGATATTTCCAGTCTGTGCCAAAAACAATTTGACAAAACTAGCCCAAAAGTCATTTTAGCTGATTTTTTTCTATTTTATTATTTGATTAAGCAAATTTAATTCTATGCAATTTTTCACTAGCCTGAACCAATTTTTCACTAGACTGGGCTTAGAGCTTGTGATTTTTGGTGCAGACTGTATTTCTAAATTCAAACCAATATTTTAACAAATGATTGGTATTCCAATGGGTACAAATTGTGCTCCGCTACTCGCCTATTTGTTTTTACATGCTTATGAGGCAGACTTTCTTCAATGTTTTCTCAAGAATAAAGATAGAAAATTATCCCAGACATTTAATTCCAGCTTCCGCTATATAGATGATGTTCTGTGATTGAAGAATTCACAATTCGGTGATTATCTACATCGCATCCAAATGAGCTTCAAGTTAAGGATACTACTGATAATCAAAAGTTTGCTTCTTACCTTGACCTTCACCTTGAAATTGCCAACGAAGGAAGATCAAAAACAAAACTCTATGACAAATGTGGTCACTTCACTTTTCAAATAGCCAATTTTCCTTTTAATCAGTACCAATATTCCAGCATCACCAACGTATGAAGTTTACATTCCACAACTCATACATTATTCTAGAGTTTCTGCCCAGTACAGTGATTTTCTGGAAAGAGCTCAGCTGCTGATGCAAAAGCTACTCAAACTAGGCTACCTTGCTCCTAGATTGAAGTCATCGCTATAAAAATTCTAGTCGTCATCACAATCTGGAAGACGGTTACGAAATATCCATATTTCCAATGACAATGGATCTTCTATTTTTTGCATGGATGTTTTCTTTCCTCTATCACTGCCAAGACTTTTACCAGACTTGACTGTTATATGAGTTGCACGGCCAGTGTCTTATAAGAAGCAGGAACTGCTTATCCTTCGCAACCACCCGAGTTCACCCCCGTTTTTTTGGTGGGGTCCGTTTTTAGTTTTTTGTGTTGTCCTATTATGTTTCTTTACGTTCCGAGTAATCTCGTTGAGATTAGGATTCCGAAGAAATTTTCTGTCTGTTCTTCATCCTAATCTCGTTTCAAGCCCTATCAAGGGTATTCTGGAAATTTTAAATTTGACCACCCGGTGCATTCCGATGGATATTTTGGCATGGACGGATTGTGTCAGATCAAGTGCAGGTAAGATTTCATAAATAGACATATTTTCTAGTTCAAATCTGCAAAAATATTGATATTTCCTTACCTTTTACAGCGTATATCCGCCAAAATAATCCAAAATCCACTTTAAGCTGACCGCCATTTTACTGAACTCATGAACTACACCACGTGATCAAAATCGTCACGAATTTTGCTACAGCATGTTTCTAAATGAAAAGTCGATGTCAATTATTTATTGTGTATATGCAAGCATATCTTTTATGGGCTGTTGATTGGTTTTAATAAAATATTTATAACAAAATTACCAAATTTCAAGCAGTGTATATGGGATTTTTAAATTATAATATAATATTTGACATCGACATCTCGAACTACGAAACAAACTATACCAAAATACGTCACGATTTTTGATCACGTGGTATAGTTCTAAGAGTTCAGTAAAATGGCGGTCAGCTTAAAGTAGATTTTGGATTATTTTGTCGGATATACGCTGTAAAAGGTAAGGAAATATCAATATTTTTGCAGATTTGAACTAGAAAATATGTCTATTTATGAAATCTTACCCACACTTGATCTGACACAATCCGTCAATGCCAAAATATCCATCAGAATGCACTGGGTGGTCAAATCTAAAATTTCCAGAATACCCTTGATAGGGCTTGAAACGAGATTAGGATGAAGAACAGACAGAAAATTTCTTCGGAATTCTAATCTCAACGAGATTACGTTCCGAGTTCCTTGTTGTGATGTCCTTTACGACTTCCGAATTAAAATGATGTTCGGTTCATCTTTACCTCCATTTTTTTGTAGGAGGACTCATATCTTATTTACATCATTTGTCTTTGTTTGTGTACAGTGGTGTCCAACACATATTGTGTTGATTTTGGATTTTTTTTTGTCTTTGTCTTGTGTACTCTCATGTTGCCAGTTTTTTCTGGATAATCCAGGATTGACCATTTTTTATTACCCCATCGGTATTAAACACATGACATTTAGTCTAGTGTAGTGCATTCAACTGCAACTACAGGTAGGAGCTTCCATTGACATTGTGATATTGTTCTTGGAAAAAATGAGTATTTATATGAACCTTTAGTGGTTTGTACGAGTCTGTAAGAGTAACTGTGTTGACACTGACTGTTTTGTTCTCAGGTCTGATGGAGTAAGGCTAAGCAAATTTGTTAGTAATATGGTTACAAGATGGTGTATGATTTTGCAGAAGAAAATGATGCATGTTCTAATTATTCACCTTTTCTCTAAAGTTGGTCAGTTTAGGGTTTATCACATTTCAGTAACTGAGCTGGTATTGTGATATCTGTTGCAGGTGTACCTAGTGGGTCTGTGTTAGATCTAGAGGTTGGCACTACTCCACTAGTCTAGTGTATTATCATGAAAGTTGAAAATATACTTGTGTTTTACTGATCAGTGTAGGGAATTCTTGACATTTGTACATGCAACATGAGACACAGTCACTTGAAGTTTCAAAAATAAAAAAAAATAAGAAAAACTTTGGTCATCTATAATAAATAATATAGATGACCAAACTTTTTCGAAGTGATGAGTCATGACACAATCCACACAGTCTGAGATTATATTCAAATTCATTGGGCAAGATCCCATGGCAATTGGAAGATCGACGATGTTTTATTCCCATTGACCTGTGATAATCTTACCTTATATGGATATTAATATTATATCATACTCTTGTGAGTTGACTTGTGACAAAGTAAAAATGAAAGTTGTCATGTGAATATGACTATGCAGACAGTATGACTACGAGTCATATTTCAACCATTCAATCAGTTTATCACGCGTTACGCAATCTTGCACGACTACAGACGAAAAGAAACTGTCCTTGGATGTAAACTTAGCTTTGTACTTACTCCTAGCGTTTTGGTTTAATAAAATGATGTCTCGATAGGGAATGTCATAGAGAAAGGGGTGGAATCAGCAAATAATGATGCTAGAAAATGGCCGATTTTGCCATTCGATGTATCTCGGGATTTTATAATAAGTAAGGAAATTCTCGTCTTGTTCTCGTATATCGAGAAACTTTTCATTGGCTAATTTTTTGACGAAGTATAATTGTAAATAAGGGTAATAACAACTCCGAACAATCTTACAAAGGGAAAGTCAAAACTCATAATTATATAAACAGACAAAATCAGTCAACAACCGGAAAATATCGAAGGAAATTCGGCAATATATTTATAATAAAGTGGGCGTTGATTATATAATTAAATCAAAAGTTCTTCAAGGTAGGTATATTTAATTTAAATAATTGCAACTATAATATTCATATAAATACGAACATAAATAAAAATTATTGCTTAATATTGATAACAATTTCAAATATAACAATTAAATGCAAAAAGTTGAATTAACAATAATTATTGGGGAAAATGCTTTTTAAGGAATATAAATAAAGGGAGATAATCATAGTACTGTATGGTTTTTTTCTAAAAAAATATTCTGATTCCCAATGTTGCTGAAAAAAATATTCTGATTTTGGTGGAGGAAAAAAATAATCTGATTCAGAGTTTTTGTCATATAACCTAATGTTAAATCCTGGAAAAAAATTTCGTGCTTTGCGCGACAGAAAAAAAAAATATTCTAACTCTTGTGTTGACCGAAAAAAAATTTCTGAACGAAATAAAATACCATAACCCCCCCCCTTCAAGTTAAATGGTCGGTCCCTTATAAACTTCAGGTAATCTATACTTTCTGAGGATATTAGTAATAACATTAGCATAATTCTGGGTATTTGTTTTCATCATGGCATGTTGTCTCCCTACAATTTGAAATTCGATGGTCGTTTTGTCTTGGAGTATATTTCCTAGAAAAGTCAGTGAGTCTATCCACTACCAGCTCTATCGGCTCCACACCGAGGAGACTGTAAGCTGCCAGTTTAGCTGTTCTTTCTGGTAATCCTTGTATTTGCTTGCAGATTTGAACTTGTAGTCTTTCTAGCTTTTAATGTCAGTAAGTGTGTGATTCAGGATTTCGACACCATACAAAATACGTGGGATCACATAAGTTTTCCAGATCTTGTATGGGATGGTTGGACATGTTCTTTGTCGAGCATGTAACCCAGGGCCTAGTAGAGCATATATCGTTTTTCTTCCTACTCGTATTCTCTCATCAACTTTGATCTTATTGTCCCTATTTCTCATCAGGCCAAGATGTTTCGTTTCATTTGTTTGTTCTATGGAGTTGGCACCCATATTGAGTTCAAAGTTTGTTGCTTTTCCAGTGAGTGACACTAGATCTGTTTTTGTTGGATTTATTCTTACAAGATCTTTGTCAGTTAAGATCAGTGCAATTTCTAGTAGAGCTTGGGCTTCATGTTTAGAGCAGGCTAATATCGCAATGTCATCTGCGCATGTTGGTGACACCACTCTCAGGTTTCCGATTTGAGCTCCCATTCCTGATCGTTCCAAGGCTTCTAAGATGTTGTTATTGTATCTCTTATATAGCATGGTTGACAGTTTTGCTCCTTGTCTGATTCACTGAGCCACATCTACCTTTCTCGATAAGTTGTTATCCCATTTGACTTTCACAGACACTTCACGATACATGTTTCGCAACAGTATCCAGAGATCGCCACAGATACCATCATGATACAATTTATTAAAGAGAAGTTCATGATTTAGCCTGTCAAAAGCTTTCTGAGCATCTAGGGTTATGATGTCATCTGATGTCTCTCTACAGTATTCTGCAGCTCTTGTAACTATGAAGGCAGTGTTTAGAGAAGATGAGTTTTCGGTAAATCCTCGTTGTAATTTACTTTGAATTGGCAAAAGTTTTGGTTCAATTCTCTCCTTCAATATACTTTCCACAATGGTAGATAAAGTGTTGGCCACTGTAATGCCTCGGTAATTTTCAGAGTAGCGTTTGTCTTTATTTGGTTTGAGCACTGGAGTGACGACTCCACTCTTGAGCTTTTCTGGAATATCAAGGTCTCTGAAGATCTTGTTTATAATGTTAACTATAACAGGTACAATTTCATCAGCTCCATATTTAAAGTTCTCGGCACATATTCCATTACTCTCTGCTGACTTTCCAGTTTTCATTTTTTTGATCGCTTTTATGACTTCTTCTTCTGATACCTTTTCTATTGGTACACTGTCCCGTTCTAAATCTTCTATGATGACGTTTTGTATTTTTGCCAACTCAAGTTTTTCTGTGTCGAAATTACCCTGGTCACTGTTTCCAACAAGTCTGTAAAATATGATCACCATCCTTCTAGTATTCCTTCAATGTCATCATATTCATCACCTATGGAAACCATTTTTATCAATACTATGATTGTTTCTTCTTTGTCTTTTTATCAACTGGTGAAAAAGCTTGGTGTCATTCTGTGAGGACTGCATAATCTTTTCCAAATGGTTTATTCTTTGTGAAGTATATGATCTCCGCTGTGCACTTCTCAGCTGTCTTTTTGCATTAACCATTTCTTGTTTTAAGTTTTCATCACCCTGGGTGTTTTTATACTTAGCGTATGATTCTTTTGACTTTCTGGAGGTTTCACTTATTTCCTTGTTCCATATGGATTTTCCAGTTGGCTTAACCTCAGATTTTACTCTATACTTTGGAATTGAAGCTCTTCCAGCTTGATGTAAACTTTTCTCCAGTATTTAAATTTTCTCTGTCGTAGTCGAACTGTTGTCAATTTCTCTTAGGGCCAAAAAGCACACATTCAGTCTTGCCAAGGTGTAAAGACAATTTATTATCAGTTAACCAGTCTGAACATTTTTCTAATACATTGCCTAATTTAGACGATATAATATTAGGATCTTTATGTGTATACAGTATTGCACTATCATCTGCATACAATATCAGTTTACAGTCTCCATCTATACTTATTGCCCAGTAATTTTATAGTAATAAACAACATATCACTATAATTTATTTAGATAGTCACACTCACAATCTTCACACAGTAAGAAGAAATATACAACTATGAGAATTTTCCTCATGACCGGAAGCCATATAGCCAATTACTACTGACTTTCTGTATTCTGTAATAACCTCCTGCTTTAGGAGATGATTACAGATGTGCACACTCACAAAGCTGATCAGTCGAATACAAGAAGAAATAGTGTTAACACTGTGTATCATCTGTACACGGGAAATAGGTACTACTGAAACGTAACACACCGATTTACAACTTGAGTTGTCAAGGGTAAGTAAGAAGTCGTTTTACTGCGAAAGAATAATAGGTTCTTACACGAGTCCCTATTGCAGATCTGGGATTTCTTCCACGAGTGTGAGAAATTCCGTCTTTTCACGAGTGGAGCGTGGCAGAACGAGTGGAAAGACGCTGAATTTCTCTCACGAGTGGAAGAAATCACAGATCTTCAATAAGGACGAGTGCAAGTACCTGTTTTTTCCGTTTCAGCTTAAAAACAAAGCATGTCGATTTCATTCACCCATTCGCATGTCAATGTCATGTTTACTACACCAAATATTACAACGCCACGTGCAATGCAGTAAATACACACTTATTTAAAACTGCATTAAATCTATTAGAGGAAATCAGTTAAAATTCAGGTAAAATTGATATTTGAAGCTTTTTTAGATCTACTAAGACGACAATTTATACTACTACAACAGTCGTAGAAGCGGACTCCATTGATTATACTCGACCGATTTGATTGGCTGACAATGCCATATAAGACAAGGTCACGCGCAGCTGTCTTTATGGCTTGTCTTACATAGAAAACGCATCAAAACGGAAGAACAACGTTTTCGTTGAAACTGTTAATATGGCAGATTCCAGATAAATACCGCTTATACTTGTGGAATCATATAATAAAGGAACTTCGATAGAATTGTTTGATGCGTGATAATGCTCACCTAGTACTTCAGAAAACAACTTTCGCTCACAAAATTTTACGAAATAAAATGATGTAGACGCTTTCCATGAGTAAAACGTAACTGGAAAAGTAAAATTTAGTGACGAAACATCTGAAATTATATCCCCTTTGATACACTGTTAATTGGATTTGGAATTATAACAACATTAATATCGACGTTAGTGTACGGGTTTTAGCCGAAAATAATGTGTTTGTGTACGGGTTATAGCTACGATCGCTAAAACCCGTACACTTTCTGATCGTAAAAAGTATCCGATTTCTCTTTAATGATGCAACAATGAAATCAATTTCCGGTCACACTTAGTTGTTTATGTTGATTGAACCATATATCCGTAGTTTATGATTGACAAATGTATTACCCGGTAGCTACTCTTAGAATCATCTTTAAATGCCAGGAATGAGCAAGTTTCGTAAGTACTAGTGACACACATGTTTCGATTTTTAATCAATTACAGGACTGATCTTGTAAAGTGTTCGTTAAATGTCAAGAAATACTATTCCCGGACCTATAATTATAATAAACGCCATGTTATTAAAATGGAGTCAGGTCATTATTCCGACAGCCCATTATTCCGACAGCCCATTGCTCCGACGGCCTATTATTCCGACAGCCCATTGCTCCGACGGCCCATTATTCCAACAGCCCATTGCTCCGACGGCCCATTATTCCGACAGCCCATTATTCCGACAGCCCATTTCTCCGACGGCCTATTATTCCGACAGCCCATTGCTCCGACAGCCCATTTCTCCGACAACCCATTATTCCGTCAAAAATGGTTAAGAGTAGTATAATTATCTTAAAACCTGTTGTTTTTCTTCTATACCTAACGGAAGACTGACTATAATCTTTATACTCACTAGGCGGATTGTTTCTGTATTAAACTTTGAGAATTCTTTACATGTAAAATTTAAACAGTCATATTATTATTATTACAAGATGACACCACTTTTTGCAAGATGAGAGGTAATACATTTAGTACACATTACAATATTATGTTCTAATATTAATTTATTAATATTATGGGACTGTTTTGGGGATTGATCTATTCCCATTCCTTATGTTAAAATGAGTTAGGTATAATAACTACCGTGTCCTCATCTGGTCCTAACACAGGTTTGAAAGTCGGGGGGGGTCATCGGTCAGGACCTACAAATGTAGCTCCTACTAGACCCAGAGCTGGAATACCCATGTTGTCTAGGGTCACTTACACCGTGTCTATGCATGTTAATTAACACCTCATCCACCTCGGTTTCAGCCTCTGTTCATCTATGGGAAAGAATATACTAGGCTCGAGACCCCCTCTCTTTTCTTGTGGTATTTATTTACCAGGTACGTCAGTTCCGCCTTTACAGTCATGGTCTCGTCCTCCATTGGGTTCCCTCCTTGTCCCAACTTTCATGCTCAAGGTATGAATCATTTTGCCTTGTACATGCCTCAACCAACTACTTTTGGTGATCAGGATATGTATAGAGACTCCCTTTCTACTACCTCATCATCAGCCTCACAGAACGCTGAATTAATGAGTAGCTTTAATGTGCTTCTGTCGGGCTATAAGAAGTCTACTTCGGAAGAGTTAGGTCTTATCTTTACCATGATTTCTTTTTGGAAGCTGGGAAACAAGTCTCCCACCCTTCTTCTCACGAGAAAGATACGGACATTATTGCCATTGCACCAGGTAGCCAAGGGGCTGCTTTCCTCGGCAATGATGAAGAAGGTGTTGATGCTTCTGTGGCTCATACTCAAACTTCAATTACTTCTGCTAGGTTACTTTAAACATATTTTATTGTTCAAAAAGACAAAAGGATAAGACACAAGTTAAACAACTTAGACAGTCTTCTCCCATTACATATATTTCAAAATACACAATTGAACATAATAATATTTAATTACACAAATTTATAGTAACGTTTATAGTAAATGAAGACATGAAGAAAAATATAAACAGTAAAACAATTGAAACCCTCATGGAGCCTCATTGACTATATGATCAACATATAGATAACCTATTGATACATATCGAACAGACCCAAATGCGTACTACGTGGCAATGGACATATTAACTTTCATTCATCTATTGGGATTTAGTTGCTGAAAATAGTCATGGTAAGTAAATATATTTCTATTTATTTTGTAAGATCAAATAGTCTTCAAAGATCATCCAGAGGTTTTATTTTCAATTTTCAATTATGATCTTTAATCTTTAATATATCTTTGAATAATTAAAAATATTTCACAATTTGTTTCGTCTGATAGAAAATCATTTCCAAATAACAAAGTATCAACATTTATTTCTACCCCGTTCATATTCAGTATTGCCAATGACGATAACATTTTATTTCTATATACAATATAACGATTACAAAATAGCAAATAATGATCCGCATTTTCGTTTTGGTATCCACATATACAGTTTGGATTTGAAATTAAATTAGTACTATACAAGTCTTCTTTCAATGAACTACATTTGTTTCTTATCCTCGTGTGTAATACACTAAGATATCTATTACCACATGAAAAGTGTGCGGATTTTTTCACATTTTGAAAATATATCTGACGGATTTTTGACTTAAAATGAGCTAAAATAGGGATTTGTCGGATATTAAGATCCAAGGTATTCCACAGCTTAATAGTTGAAGGAAAAAAAGATTGTTGAAGAAGTGCAAGTCTGTTTACTTGTTGACTTATATTTTGACTGTTACGTAAATAATAATTTGAAGTTTCAGAAACTGTAGGTGGTATTAAATCTGATAAATATTCAGGTGCCAGATTATTATAAATTTTGTAAAATAATGTGAGATTTTTAACTTCTCTTCTTACTTTCAATTTATCCCATCCCGTTTCTTTGTAAATAGATGCTATACTAGCGTAACTGGGAAAACCACAAACAATACGAGCGACTTCAGTTTGCACTTTTTCTAAACGATTTGAATTGAATTGGCCACAATTAAACCAAACTTCAGACGCATATTCTAAAATTGGCCTTATAAACGTTAAATAAATTTGTTCAAGATAGTTTCGTTTAAGTTTAAATTTAAGTTTTCTTAATACATTTATTTGTTTAGAAGACTTTTCTATAAGTTTATCAATATGCTTGGTCCACTTACAGTCATTACTAAAGATAACACCTAAATGTTTATGCAATTCAACATCTGCTAGGTTTATTACATCTCTAGATGTTAATTCCCCTAACGAATCGGAGGTGGATGATTCTTCTGTGTCCTCTAAAGACCAGTTGAGAACTAGGGTTTATAAGATATTGCTCATGTTCCATTATCTTCCCTCCTAGACATAAGAAATTAGTACCTCCTGCGGCCTGATTGGGGAACAACCTTCTTACAAGTCTTTTTCTGAATCAAATCATCCCGCATCTGCACTGCAGTTTGGTAACGACTATTTTGTTAACAAGTCGAATAAGAAAACCACTCTGGGTTCTTCCTTTGCAGAGTTTGGCGCTATTTTTCCCCAGGTAGGTTTATGAGTACGAACTATGAGATCCATGACTCTTCCATCGCGAAAACAGCCAAAGTCTGTAATAAGGCAATTTCTCAATTACTAGGGACTAAGCCTATTGGCGGAAACCAGCTTTCCCAGTCACTTTACATCTGGGCTAATTCAGATAACTTACTCCGTTGTGCTTCTAATGTTTTGGGCACTGCATACTAGTACATTTATGTAATTCTTTTTATCAGCAGTGGGTGCCTTTATGCAAGACCACGATGGAGATGCCTTCTCTGGAGTCAGATCCCTTCTTCTTCAGGTTGATCAACCACTGGGGTCTTCGTAGTTTCTTCTTATAGGCACTCTCGGGAATTGGGAATTTCATCCTTTCTAAACGGCGGGAAATTCTAGAATAATCTTCCGTTAGTAAGAGTCTTGAGGACTGTCTACTACGGTCTGGTCTCAGTGTAAAGATTTTCGGCATGTAATTGCAGTCTGTAAAATGGTTTGAGTCTTATTTAACAGACAGAAAACAACAAGTTAGTGTTAATGGTACAGAATCAAATGTTTTAACAGTTACTTGTGGTGTGCCTCAAAGTGGTATCTTGGGACCTCTTCTTTTTCTCTATTATGTAAATGACATGTCAATTAGTATTAGTTCAGACTGCAAATTATTATTGTATGCAGATGATAGCACATTCTCTAGGAATCCTGATGTAATATCAGAAAAACTGGGAAAGGAACTGCAGTCCTGTAGTCAGTGGCTAATAGATAACAAATTATCTTTGCATTTGGGAAAAACAGAATGTATTTTATTTGGTTCAAAACGTAAACTTAAGAAAGTTGATAAATTTCAAGTTACTTGTAATGAACATATTATTACAGCTCAAAGTAGTGTGACATATTTGGGCATTAATATAGACAAATTTCTTTCTGGGGAAATCATAATTAATAATATTATTAAAAAAGTGAACTCAAGTTCCTATATAGACAGGGACGAAGCTTATCAGAAAATGCTAGAACAATCTTAAGTATAGCTTTAATTCAGTGCCATTTCGATTATGCATGTTCATCATTGTATGCTGGTTTGTGCAAAAAATACAAAGATAAATTGCAGGTTTTGCAAAATAAAACTATTCGATATATTAAGATTATGGGTAATAGAACTAGTGTGGATCAAAATATATTTTCTAGTATTGGTTTTTTAAATATAGAAAACAGAGTGAGACAACTTAGACTCAATCATGTGCATAACAATTGTTATAACAAAATTAGTCCTCATATGAAGGAAAATTTTACTAAGGTTCGAAATTGTTACCACCATCTTTATACAAGATCTATAGTGAATATAACTTTTTTGTTCCACCTGTATAGGGTCAACAATTTCAGATATTTTATTATAATGGGATAAAAGATTGGAATATTTTACCAGTCTCTTTAAAATGTATCAGGAATTCAGAGGCGTTTAAATCAGGGGTCAACGACTTTTTGTCTAAAAACAGTAGTAAGGAATCTAGTGATGGTTTTATTTTTTTTTATTAATAATTCATGTGTATAATAATAGGATACATACAACTGTATAATAACCTATTTATTATACAGCTGAAATGATCAATACTATTTTATGTTTAACTTTCAATACAGTCTAAATAGAACAAATGCACAACAGTATTTCGTTAGGAAAATGTTCTGTATCAATACAGATCTCGTAAACTCTAAAAATCATTGGCACACATGCATGAACTCTTGAAAAGAAGCGATTAATACTTATAATTCTTAAATTCAATATTGTAGATAGTATTATTTTTGCATATCCCTGGTTTAAAAATCGCACAAATTAAAATTCCGCGAAATGTTGTTGACGACTTTGGAACATTAACAACATGACATCATATGAAGACTTCCAGTTTAAAACGTAAAGATCAGGCGTCATTTGGCTTCGTGTACGCTTCAATTTTAATAAGATTTAACTAAAATAAGTTTACAATGTAGGCATTTTAATTATTTTTGTATATTGTTGTAAATATGACATGTAGAATTTCACGTTTTCAAGATGGTGGATCCTCGTAGTTACGGCTTGCAGATTGAAAAGTTCATCGAGTTATGAACGAATAAAAAAAATAGCTGACAGTGTCCTTGTCCAATTAAAAGGCACGGAAAAGATATACTTTAATTCTATAAGAATTATCGTTGAATGTTCCACCATTTATACAAGCTCCAGAAAACAGACGACAGAAATCAACGAGTTACTTCCCTTACATAATGTACAATACGAAAAAAATACGGACTTATCGGGACGTCCAATACGGAAAAAATACGGCTTCCTGTTGTACAATACGGAAAATTATGTACGGTCACATGTCTTAAATGGGTGTTTTTGATTGGATTAAAATTATAGCTGTATAATAATAGGGTACTGTTTTATATTTTAATGTTTAATATACATTTTAAACCTGACAAAGTCATGAATTCTTAGTCACTAAACAAGTAGTTTTACATTATAGGACCCCATTGGAAATAAGCCATGATGGCTTTATAGGTTATCCTAGATTATATATCAACCTTTATAGATTTTAAAAGAATTTATGATTTTAACATGGAAAGTAATTGTGATGAGACTTTTATTGTATGTATTGTCTATGTATATGCACTGTAATGTTGATATTTAATCGATATAAATCTATCTATCTATAGATAAGACCCCTCGTCCACTCAAGCTTAATTGTCAATTTACCGATGGCAAGAGGTATGCTAATGTCTCTTCAGCCCATTCGTTTCCTGATAAAAAGAGGAAGGTGGTAATGTTCCTAAGGTTGAGTCATTTGACTCTAATAAGCCTTCTTCCAAAGGTTTTAAAGGAGAAGTCCGGGTTTAAAAATAGTTCTTACGCCCTCGTTTTATACTGACTACTTCCGAAGTAAAGGAACAACTCCTTGTTCCTCATCCTTCAATTCCAGTTGAAGGGAGACTTACCCAGTTTCTACATCATTGAGATTGATTGATTGATTTATTGTGCTCAACGTCACTTTCAGCAATATGTCAGCTATATCATGGCTTTCGAGACGTTTCGGCCACACTCCGGTTCGGCCATAGTACGTTTCGGCCACAAACCATTTCGGCCATAGTTTATATTTAATAAGTATGGATGAAGAAACTGAGTGTCGTAGTCTGTACTTTAGTATAGATTATTTGGGGATTTTTTTTAATTAATCATGGTAATACACATCACAGTGATACATATACACACTACATATTCATTGATTGGCGTCGAGATGACTGACCATTTATCGCCGCGATTGGGAAAAGAAAAGAACAATGATAATATTTGCTAAAATATATCGTTTTAAATATTTATTTTTTTTGTAATAAAGTACAGAAAATGATGATTAATTCCAGATTTTCACTCAAAACCAAGGACGTATATCAAGTCAAAACTAAGAAAATCGTAGATTATGACGATCTTTTCTTCGTGTCGATCTGCAAATGGCAGCGATTGGGAAAAGAAGAACAATGATAATATTTGTTAAATAATTTTTTTTTTAAAATAAAGTACTGAAAATGGTTAATAAATCTAGATTTATAAGACTTAAAACTATGCAAAACGTAGATTTTGTTTTCTTCTCTTCATGTGGACCTGCACATCGCCGCGATTGGGAAAAGAAGAATAGTGATAATATTTGCTAAAATATATCGTTTTTCTCAATTTTTTATTTATTTTTGTATTCAATATGATTATTAATGCATAATATTGTTATAAATAACACATAAAACAACATAAATAAAACCATGGCCGAAACGTCTTTATAAAGTGTGGCCGAACTGGTACTATGGTCGAAACGACTATGGCCGAACTGGTACTATGGCCGAAACGTCCTGTACCCATATCATGGCCACCCGTTTTAGTGGTGGAAGAAGCCGGAGTACCCAGAGAGAACCATCGAGTGCACCCTTTTTGTAATTTACAAAGCTGGGCGCGAACCCAAGCCATATTGGTGATAGGCTTGTATGAGTTGTTAGGTAATACAACTCTTTGATAGCTATAGCTGCAGTATAAATGGAATAAAGTCGAGTCGGTCGAGTCAAAATAAAGACAATAAAATGGGATTTGTTGCTTTTCACATAGGCATGAAGCATTTAAAGGCGAAAGAGCTGTACAAATCCAAGAAAGCGTGTTGGTCTAGAACACAGCGAATATCATCATCTTCTCATCGATATGTAACTTGGTCTCGCCACGATGTAGCTACAAATTTCCTCACTTGTGTTCTAACAACAATCACCCATCCGCTCACTCAATTGTTTTAATTAAGCACAATTCTAACAGTTTATTTACATTTTATTGTGTTAAAATACCCTTATAAAAATGTACAAACACACATATACATTGTATGAATAAACAAAAAACAAATGTTACATGTGTAATATATGTACGATAATTAGACATATATGTATTGTTCCTTCAACATATTAATTTGATATCTTCTATTTCTTATAGTGGAGTAGGAACTACTTGTCCTTCCGGAGCACCTGAGTTCATTTGATATCTTCTATTTATTATAGTGGAGTAGGAACTGCTTATCCTTCCGGAACATCTGAGTTCAACCAGGGTTTCAGTGAGGTTCGTGTTGCTCAATCTTTAGTTTTCTGTGTAGTGTTTCATAGATCATTGTATATTCTTTTTCTTTTGGCCACTGTAGTGTCTGTCCTACTTTTATTTACGGCTTCTGATTAGGACTTTGGAATCTTCAAGCTTTCGTTATATATAATATAAGTTGAATGATATTGCCAAATTTAGAAACTCCAGCATGTTTCCTAAAAAATTATATTCGAATGACAAAACAATAAAATATGAATGATGACCTCTAGATTAGAAAAAGTAACAAACATGTATGTATAGTTGACAATTATAAAAACGTTTGATGTGGGATTTGGTTGTTCATCGCCATCTTGAATAAAGGCTTTTATTGGTGTGGTTCAAAGGTCATTTATTTAACTGTTAGTATGACCTGACATCGCTCACTATCTCCGTATAAAAATTGTTATTTCTACCTACTGACTATCTTAAAAGAGTAAAAACGAAAAATTTGCTGTATTTTCGTTAACACTTTAGAAAGCACTTCAAATAATAAAGAAAATATAGCTTGGCTTTAGTAAAGACTAAAATCTCGCGAAGCTGTGATAAAAACGTGGGCAGCTAACCCTTAGTAAAAACTTCTAAGGATAATGAAATTCTGACCTATTTTTAGAAAACATTTGAAAGGATAACCATAATCTTGCTTAGCAAAGACTTAAGATAACGAAAATATGACTTTGCACAGTTTTCCGGTTGTTGACTGATTTTGTCTGTTTATATACTTATGAGTTTTGACTTTCCCTTTGTAAGATTGCTCGGAATTCGGTAATTTTGTTATTACCCTTATTTGCATTGCAAAACACTTGTAAGGATAGCGAAGTTATGCTTTTGCTTTGATAACGATCTCTACGGATTGCAATAATCTAGCTAAGCTTGGATAGACATCTGAAGGAACAGAACTAACTGGTCACATGTCATACTAAATAAAATATACACTCTAGAAAGGTATCTATGATAAATAACAATGAGAATAGGCAAATAAAACTATGAGACACAATACTACAGTAGTTTGGTTTAAATGAACTCATTCCCTTAATACAATACAAAACATACAAAACGTTTGATCAATTAAAAAAAATGTGAACATCTTTATTTGAATATGAAACAATAATTATTAAAACAGTCACAAAAAACTATAATTAATATGTATTATCTACAACTTTACCATTTAAATAAGTATTTGATATAGGTACTCGAGTATGTACTTCTTTTCGAATATTTCATTTTTGATTATATCCATTTGAAGCAATACTTTTGAGCTACATGTATTATTGCGATGTACACTAATACACCAATCTAAATCAAAGAAAGATAACTCTTACTTATATCTGTTACGACGTACAAAAAAAAACAACAAAAAACATCAAGTTTAATCTAAGAAAGATAACTCTTACAAAATTCTCACTATTTCAATACAATGTAACTATATAATGATAAGTACATTATCTAGCTTAGATAAATAGCCCACTTTACTGCATCTGATAAATTCTGATATTGTTGTATTAACTTATTTGAATATGATGGAAAAGTTAAATCACCGTTTCCCATACGGCCTTTTTTCTCGATTGATAATTTTGTTATCACATGTCTTGATGCACTTCTAAAACATATTGTGATTTTTATAATAGAAATACATATTCTATTTTACAATATATACATCTGATTTAATGGTCACTTGGTTTATACATGTATATGCACTAAAATATCAATATATCATGTACATGGTGTTCATATATACAATATTTTACCTGTTAACATATTTGGATACAATACTATTAAAGTTTGTGTATCATATTCTGAGTTGGTGTTCATATATATAATATTCTACCTGCTACAATATTATTAAACTTTGCGTATCATATTCTGAGATGGTGTTCATATATATAATATTCTACCTGCTACAATATTAATAAACTTTGCGTATCATATTCTGAGATGGTGTTCATATATATAATATTCTACCTGCTACAATATTATTAAACATTGTGTATCATATTCTGAGATGGTGTTCATATATATAATATTCTACCTGCTACAATATTATTAAACTTTGCGTATCATATTCTGAGATGGTGTTCATATATATAATATTCTACCTGCTACAATATTATTAAACATTGTGTATCATATTCTGAGATGGTGTTCATATATATAATATTCTACCTGCTACAATATTATTAAACATTGTGTATCATATTCTGAGATGGTGTTCATATATATAATATTCTACCTGCTACAATACTATTAAACTTTGTGTAACATATTTTGAGATGGTTTATATTATACGTTATCAGTCTCGAGATGCTATACATGTATATCCCGTTTTAAAAGGCAGTGGTTTTGTTAAAAGATGAGTCGTCAGCCGAACCTTTTAACAAAACCACTGCCCTTTAAAACGGGATATATAACATCTAGAGACTGATAACATTTTTATCTGAATGTTCCAACATCAATAAGTATGTCCTTATTATAGGAAAAACATAAATACGTGTATCTTTGGACGAAGATCATAGAGAGCGATTATTGATTTTCTGTCATCTTGTGAAATGTGTGTCGTCTGCTGTGCACAATGTAAATGGACAGCACATAGGTGAGAGCGATTATTGATTTTCTGTCACCGCACGGCTTCCCTGAAGTTTTAAAAGTACCTTTTTAGCCAATCAAAATTCTACTTGCCACGAGAACATCAGATAAATATATATATATGTAATATTTTTCCTGTTAACATATTTGGATACAATATTATAAAAGTTTATGTATCGTATTCTGAAATGGTATTCATATATACAATAGTTTACCTGCTACAATATTTAGATACAATATTATTAAAGTTTGTGTATCATATTCTTTGACGTGTTCATATTATATATCTTATATTTTGCCTGTCACAATATTTGGATACAATATTATAAAAGTTTGTGTATCAT
Organism: Bathymodiolus septemdierum; assembly: GCA_963383655.1. NCBI lineage: Eukaryota > Metazoa > Mollusca > Bivalvia > Mytilida > Modiolidae > Bathymodiolus > Bathymodiolus septemdierum. The sequence continues at coordinate 59,895,218 of OY726530.1, forward strand.
ATTCTGAGATGGTTTTCATATATACAATAGTTTACCTATTACAATATTTGGATACAATATTATAAAAGTTTGTGTATCATATTCTGAGATGGTTTTCATATATACAATAGTTTACCTATTACAATATTTGGATACAATATTATTAAAGTTTGTGTATCATATTCTGAGATGGTTTTCATATATACAATAGTTTACCTATTACAATATTTGGATACAATATTATTAAAGTTTGTGTATCATATTCTGAAATTCTTTTTCTAGACGAAATGCTCGTATTTCATATTAGAAACGAAATCTCCAGCATTTAATTATCCTGTTTGCTTTAAATCAAATAATTAAGAACTATCTGATAAACTTTAAAAGCTCTCCAAAGGATACAGGACCAGGTACATTTCGGTGTTCGACACGTTAATTCAGAATTCAAGAACTGATTTCAACGATGCTAGTCAAGTTGTGCCGATTGTCTAACCGGAAGGTTAGGCATAATGTATATACATCGACAAAATATTTACTAAATTCTCTTGACTATAGCTGAGGGTAATTTTATGTTGATGCATAGTCAATCTTTAACACCATCTACTTAATTACCATACAGAACATTTGTCATATGGGTTCATCCTACTGCCAAGAGGACAACTGTATGCCATTGAAAAGTCTTTTGAGTTGGACAAAGGTCCGAGTACACTGGAATAGATATACGATAATTAGCACTATAAAAATGACGAACAAGAGCATACAAGTACCGGTATGTCATTATTATTTTTCTAAAGACACATTTGTTTTTCACGAACTGATTGACTGTTAGGAAATATCAATTTTTCAAATGGCAAGGCATTTCTTCACTTTTACGTAGATTGTTTTTATTTCCCTCTATCATCGGCAAAACTTTGACCTGACTGGACTATATGAGTAACACGATGGGTGTCGTATAAGAAACAGGAACTGCCTACCCTTCCGGAGCACCCGAGTTCACTACCGCTTTTGGTGGGGTCCATGTTGCTGATCCTTTTAGTTTTCTGTGTTGTATGTTTTGTCTTGTCTTCATTCTGTGTCTTGTGCCCAATATTGTCTATGTCTCTCTAGACTGTTCATTCTTTATGCTTTGTCTTGTCTTCATTCTGTGTCTTGTGCCCAATATTGTCTATGTCTCTCTAGACTGTTCATTCTTTATGCTTTGTCTTGTCTTCATACTGTGTCCTGTGCCCAATATTGTCTATGTCTCTCTAGACTGTTCATTCTTTATGTTTTGTCTTGTCTTCATTCTGTGTCTTGTGCCCAATATTGTCTATGTCTCTCTAGACTGTTCATTCTTTATGTTTTGTCTTGTCTTCATTCTGTGTCTTGTGCCCAATATTGTCTATGTCTCTCTAGACTGTTCATTCTTTATGTTTTGTCTTGTCTTCATTCTGTGTCTTGTGCCCAATATTGTCTTTGTCTCTCTAGACTGTTCATTCTTTATGTTTTGTCTTGTCTTCATTCTGTGTCTTGTGCCCAATATTGTCTGTCTCTCTAGACTGTTCATTCTTTATGTTTTGTCTTGTCTTCATTCTGTGTCTTGTGCCCAATATTGTCTATGTCTCTCTAGACTGTTCATTCTTTATGCTTTGTCTTGTCTTCATTCTGTGTCTTGTGCCCAATATTGTCTATGTCTCTCTAGACTGTTCATTCTTTATGTTTTGTCTTGTCTTCATTCTGTGTCTTGTGCCCAATATTGTCTGTCTCTCTAGACTGTTCATTCTTTATGTTTTGTCTTGTCTTCATTCTGTGTCTTGTGCCCAATATTGTCTATGTCTCTCTAGACTGTTCATTCTTTATGTTTTGTCTTGTCTTCATTCTGTGTCTTGTGCCCAATATTGTCTATGTCTCTCTAGACTGTTCATTCTTTATGTTTTATCTTGTCTTCATTCTGTGTCTTGTGCCCAATATTGTCTATGTCTCTCTAGACTGTTCATTCTTTATGTTTTGTCTTGTCTTCATTCTGTGTCTTGTGCCCAATATTGTCTATGTCTCTCTAGACTGTTCATTCTTTATGTTTTGTCTTGTCTTCATTCTGTGTCTTGTGCCCAATATTGTCTATGTCTCTCTAGACTGTTCATTCTTTATGTTTTGTCTTGTCTTCATTCTGTGTCTTGTGCCCAATATTGTCTTTGTCTCTCTAGACTGTTCATTCTTTATGTTTTGTCTTGTCTTCATTCTGTGTCTTGTGCCCAATATTGTCTGTCTCTCTAGACGGTTCATTCTTTATGTTTTGTCTTGTCTTCATTCTGTGTCTTGTGCCCAATATTGTCTATGTCTCTAGACTGTTCATTCTTTATGTTTTGTCTTGTCTTCATTCTGTGTCTTGTGCCCAATATTGTCTATGTCTCTCTAGACTGTTCATTCTTTATGTTTTGTCTTGTCTTCATTCTGTGTCTTGTGCCCAATATTGTCTGTCTCTCTAGACTGTTCATTCTTTATGTTTTGTCTTGTCTTCATTCTGTGTCTTGTGCCCAATATTGTCTATGTCTCTCTAGACTGTTCATTCTTTATGTTTTGTCTTGTCTTCATTCTGTGTCTTGTGCCCAATATTGTCTATGTCTCTCTAGACTGTTCATTCTTTATGTTTTGTCTTGTCTTCATTCTGTGTCTTGTGCCCAATATTGTCTATATCTCTCTAGACTGTTCATTCTTTATGTTTTGTCTTGTCTTCATTCTGTGTCTTGTGCCCAATATTGTCTATGTCTCTCTAGACTGTTCATTCTTTATGTTTTGTCTTGTCTTCATTCTGTGTCTTGTGCCCAATATTGTCTATGTCTCTCTAGACTGTTCATTCTTTATGTTTTGTCTTGTCTTCATTCTGTGTCTTATGCCCAATATTGTCTATATCTCTCTAGACTGTTCATTCTTTATGTTTTGTCTTGTCTTCATTCTGTGTCTTGTGCCCAATATTGTCTATGTCTCTCTGAACTGTTCATTCTTCATTACCACCCACCCCTCCGGTTTTTCTTACTTTTATTTTTTCTACATGTTTGTTGTATGTATTAATCTACCAATTATATTTAAAACAAATAAATGAAATGTATCGGTAAAATTGACGTTTTTCCTTTGATCTCATCGATTGATAATTATCGATCAGTGTCGTCAAACAATAACGTCAATTTTGAAGAGAAGGTCTCGGCATTCATTATCCTATTGGACTCGCTGCGATACTAGTGATAATGTCTGTCTCGACCTTCACAACTGCCATTATTATATATATTCATAGCACATATCTAATATCTCTCTTTCAATCTACAGTTTAAGAATTTAATTTTGGATCGCATATCTATTGTTTTTTTAATCACATACCGTATCGATCCAGGGCTATGTACAGATGTTCTGATCTTCTGTAGTGCATCTTCGTCTCTCATATTTCCACACCATATCTGATAAAAAATAATGAATCGTACGTCAACAGACCTTTTGATCAATGCGATTTGATTCCAAAAGTATGCGTTTTTAATACCTTTTTATACGAGTAATTTTCCTAACGACGGGAAAACTGGTACCCGGTCTAACAAAAGCAATGGAAAGAATAACGAATTTGAGGAAAATTTTCGCATAACTTATAGATATTTGAACATTATAAAAAACAAGAGGATAATTTTATAGCAAATAGAAAATTTACAAGTGGTTATAACATTAAAAGTTTGAAAAAGATTATTGAAAAAAATGCATATACATTTTTAATGAAAGGGAAAGTCGCTTTTCCCGCCTTAAAGGGAATTAACTCCTGGTTGTAAATGAATAACTGTAGACCCAAAGCAGGAAATGTACAAATGGTCTATTGGTAATTGAAATATAAAGAGAATGTATACACTTGTACTAGACTAGGGTTAGAGTAGATTATTAAATCAATACGAACATCTTAATTAATAGCCACATTAATTTTGATATCTATAAAACAATTGGTTATCGCATAGACATTAATAAACACGGTTTCCTTTCCTCTGATCATCACTTTCATATTTTCGCATTTTGTGTTCTTGATCAAAAAAGCGAGATTTATTTGATGCAAGAATGTGGCACATACACAAAAACGTATATCGGAAAAAAAATAATGTTAACAACGATTGTTATTATTATTATTTTTTATTAATAAGTAGAAATAATATGGTCGCATAGGTAACAACTGATGACCAATCTAAATTTCATTTACACATTATAGATACAGTGAAACCTGTTTAAACCGAACCCTGAATAAACCGGAATCGTGTATAAACTGAACTTTAAATAAAGTCCCAATATAGGAAATCTTTGTTAATATAACCTGTCTAAACTGAAGGTTTATTTATCCAGAATACAAACGCAGATCCTAACGAGGTTCAGTTTAGTCATGTTTCACCGTATTTGAATGGCAAGTTTGATATTTGAATACTAGAAAATAAGGGTAATAACAAAATTACCGAACTCCGAACAATCTTACAAAGGGAAAGTCAAAACTCATAAGTATATAAACAGACAAAATCAGTCAACAACCGGAAAACTGTGAAAACCGTAATGACTCTGACTTGGTACAGGCATTTCTAAAGAAATTGTGGGTTGAATCAGACTTTAAAGCGCCAAACCTCCCGCTTTCATTACGGCTCAAATGAATGTCAATTCAGATCATATTTTCACAGTAGATTGGCTTGTACATATTGTAAGATTTTCATCTTCTAGTTAACAAGTATGGAAAAAAAACTCAAAACACAGCAATACGAATATCATTATTTGAAATACTCACTTGTGCATAATTCAAAAAGAACAATTGATCATGGGTTAAATCAAGTCCTGGTAGTGATGGCTCCTTGCCGTGTGTCTTCACCCATTTTTGATATGCCTAGATAGATATCATATTTGGTTTTAACATTGAGTGATATACATATATACCCAATAGAAAATTATCCGTTATCTTTAAATATGTCTGAGATAATTAAACAAATGGTAAAACCAAGATGTCGAAGTTAATTTGTCAGAATTCTTGTTTGAGCCAATAAAATTAGTTTCTTCCCATCCCCTTAAAATATTGAAGTGCCAGGAAAGTGAGCGGTCATGTATTTGTGTGCTAAGGATATTGACTTTGTAGTGAGCGGTCATGTATTTGTGTGCTAAGGATATTGACTTTGTAGTGAGCAGTCATGTATTTGTGTGCTAAGGATATTGACTTTGTAGTGAGCGGTCATGTATTTGTGTGCTAAGGATATTGACTTTGTAGTGAGCGGTCATGTATTTGTGTGCTAAGGATATTGACTTTGTAGTGAGCAGTCATGTATTTGTGTGCTAAGGATATTGACTTTGTAGTGAGCAGTCATGTATTTGTGTGCTAAGGATATTGATTTTGTAGTTAGCAGTCATGTATTTGTGTGCTAAGGATATTGACTTTGTAGTGAGCGGTCATGTATTTGTGTGCTAAGGATATTGACTTTGTAGTGAGCGGTCATGTATTTGTGTGCTAAGGATATTGACTTTGTAGTGAGCGGTCATGTATTTGTGTGCTAAGGATATTGCCTTTGTAGTGAGCGGTCATGTATTAATATGCTAAGGATATTGACTTTGTAGTGAGCGGTCATGTATTTGTGTGCTAAGGATATTGACTTTGTAGTGAGCGGTCATGTATTTGTCTGTTGAGGCCAGGAAAGTGAGCAGTCATGTATTTGTGTGCTAAGGATATTGAATTTGTAGTGAGCAGTCATGTATTTGTGTGCTAAGGTTTGGAAAGTGAGCAGTCATGTATTTGTGTGTTGAGGCCAGGAAAGTGAGCAGTCATGTATTTGTGTGCTGAGGATATTGACTTTGTAGTGAGCGGTCATGTATGTGTGTGCTAAGGATATTGACTTTGTAGTGAGCGGTCATGTATTTGTGTGCTAAGGATATTGATTTTGTAGTGAGCGGTCATGTATTTGTGTGCTAAGGATATTGACTTTGTAGTGAGCGGTCATGTATTTGTGTGCTAAGGATATTGATTTTGTCTCTTTCTACGATTTTTGATTGAATTTTAGAATTGTTCCGACAGTGTTTTTTCATTTTATTATGACATATATACCTACATGGGTTAGGATTAGGGTTATGGTGTTTAACGCCACATTCAACAATATTTCGGTTATATATTGGCTGTCAGTTTTATTGGTGGAGGAGACAGGAGTACCCGAGAAAACCACCGACCTGTCGTTAGTGACGTGTTTAACGAATACTATAAATATTCTCTCAGAAGATATCAATAAAAACGACTGATGTTTTTTTTTATCAAAGATGGCTTAGATTGACATATATTTCTTTAATGTTGTAGACAGTTGACCCGAAATTAGTTGATTCTCTTTTGAGTATATATATATTCTTACCCTATATGATTGCTTCAAGCCTCCATTGTCTGCAATATTCTCACCTTGTGTCATTTTACCGTCAATCTAAAAATAATAAAGTCTGAAAAATATCATTATGAGGAAAACTAATAATTAAAAAAAATCATTATTTAAGAGGAATGTAACCATCTGTTTTCAAACGGTAAGTTGAAAGGGTAAATTTTAATCCTTACATTTTCTTACTCCGTGCATGGTCATGCAAAATAAGCGCAACCAGCTGCTTGTGAAGGGTAAGACGAAAATGTGATCTTCTTATTTTCCGTGTATGGTCACCAAATCAATAGGGCATAGCATATATTTAAACACAAGATGGCAGGTTCTAATACTTACATCGGGGGCATCTCTACAATGTGGTATCCTTTAACAGTAACACGGCGGATGTCACTATTGATACAGGAACTGCTTACTCTTCCGGAACACCTGAGTTCACCCCGGGTTTTAGGTTACCTATGCCTGACAGATGTTGCCTTTAATGTTATTAAAATACGTTTTGTGTGTTTCTTGTATCCGATGTAACATAGAATGTTAACCTTATCGAAAGATGACACTCGGGTGAAATTTGAGATCTAAGCTTTGGAATTTCGATTTTTTTATTTTGATTTGATTTTTGGTGTTTTAACGCCACTTTCAGCAATATTTCAACTATGTCATGGCTACCAGTTTTAGTGGTGGAAGAAGCCGGAGTACCCGGAGAGAACCACCGACCATGGGCAAGCAAATGGTAAACTTTATCACTTGCGGCTGCGAGTCGAGTGCATCCTTTTTGTAATTTACAAAGCCGGGCGCGAACCCACACCGTATTGGTGATAGACTTGTATGAGTTGTTAGATAATCCAACTACTTAACTCATTGAGCCGCCCGGGCCCTTGGGATTTAGACCCCAGTCAATTATCTACTTTGTAATGATGCCACATGTTGAAAACTGACCCTGTTGATTATTGATGAATATTGATCTTTAATGATCGTTCGTGTTACAATTTATAATAATATCCTCCCATTTCTGCCGGATTGTTTTCCCGTGGTTAAATTTCATTCTTTCTTTCCGGTTATTGTCAGAGGTCAGAGGTCGTGTTGACAGACTTTTTGTTCTCTTGCTTTCTTTTACATTTATAATGTTCCAAATTACAATTAAAACGTAGATATCAAATATAGTGGGCACGACGCGTTTCTAGAATAACCTTCAATAAATTAATTTTAGAGTCGCATGTCATTTTATACGTGTTTTGATTGGTTTAAAAAGTTGAGGTTATTTGTCAATGAACGGAATCTAAAAATAGACGTCGTTCTCAAGGCTTCGCGTGCCGTTGTCATCGGGTGATTTTCTTTAAATGAGGCACCTTTGGGGTTATTTAAATTTATTTCCGATTATTTGCCTTATTTTGAAAAAATAAATATATTTTTCAATATCATAAAAAAAAAGTCTGAATTAATTTATAAGGATTGATCGAAATTATTTGTTCGGTTCATTCGAAATAACCTCAATCAGGTTGTACACACCCTTGCGTAACCCGGTTACCCGGTGTGTACAACCTGATTGAGGTTATTTCTTCATGAACCGAACAAAAATTGCGATCAATCCTTAAATATCGTACGTTCAATATCGAATTATTGGAAAGTCAAATAAAATAAAAGTGTTTGGGAGTATTAAAATCAAAGGGTCTAAACAGTATAGCTAAAATCGGATAAGGTAACCTATGCTTGAAATTTGTTGGTGTTTCTTACATAACTTGTAGTACACACAATATATACCTACATTAAGACCGATTTGTTCTAGCTTATAGCCTGAATACTGATCCACAATACACTGGGCTCTCTTTCGAAAAGCGTTGATCGTTTCATTTTTCCACCACTGTTTCATATTTCCTTCTTTGTCATATTGTCTGCCTATAATACAAACTATGCTCAATATTTGTTTCTTATAACATAATATTTTCATCAAAGAAACCACACCACCCCAATGAAACCTCAATAGCTGTATTAATTAAGAATTATAACATGATCTCCTTCTTTCGCTTTGCTAACAAACGAGCGCGTTATCCATTCGGTATAATCTCATTAGCACATGCGCCGGTGAATATGACTGACTTTTCCATTGGCAGCATAAATTGTGTGCGACATTTTCCGCAAACGTAAATATAAATTACCGTCTTCCAAATACGGTATTCTACCGTATTTGTACTCTTAGACATATCAAAATCGAAATAAATCATGGAAGCCAGAATGTGTTTTGAGTTTTAAAATGGATTGGCAGATATTAGTAAATTGTATCCCTCGCTTCTGGCTCGGGATAAAATACTAATATCCGCCAATCCATGTTAAAACTCCCAACACATTCTGGCTTCCATGATTTATTTCTTAAATAAATCATGGAAGAAGAATGTCATGTTTGAATAGAATATCGTATCCTTTAGGTATCGAACGTATCAAGTGACACAATCATGGAAGGTACTCGTAGTCATTAACAAATATAGCCTATTACCCCACAATTATCTCCCTTATCACCATTATCTCCCTTATGACACTTAAAATTACTAGAAAAGTACATGGAATTAATGTACACTTAATGTTTAATTGACACTTAAATTTAATTGAGGTTTGTGCAACCCAGTCATGGCAATCAAAACCTCGATCTATTGATTTGGCACTCAACTTGTTCCGAAAACCTTATTTTTAGTATGGAAACCAATTCCCGTCAGCAATATACTGAAATACTGCAAACTTAAACCACACGTGAATAAATAAATCAATTACTTACGAAGCAGAAAATCAATATTTTTCTCCTTTTCATGAACACAAATCTGTACTTTTATTCTAGGATAATGTTTATGTACCAAATGTGTTAAACGTAGAACGTTAAGATAAAAATGTTATCAGTACAGAAAGGTCAGATATGCCGATCTTGACAGAGATGTAAAAACTTGTTAAACGATTGATTTGGACTGTGTCACACCGTCTGACAGGTCCAGCTGCACAACTACATGTAGGTGCCATATCCGACCTAGATAGAATGATAACGTATACAATTGCACTTTCCTTCCTTTTCAGACTGAAACTACCTTGCCTGCTAATCGACAATGACATTAGTTTTTATTTTCAATGTATACGTAATTACCATGATTTTAAAGACATTAATTTAAACAAATCACGACTTTCAACAATATACAACTGTGTTTTCGTGTCAACATGGCCGTTGAAATAAACAACATGATAAAAGTAGGTCATAAAATTAATGACACTGTAATTATTACAATGTAAATTAATATCACATGTGTGTTTGAGGCTTCAAATGTTTATTTACCAATTAACATCAAAGGGGTCTTGTAGCAAATTTAATTATATCGGATTTTTACTCCAATATTGAGTTGTTTTGATTGGAATAATTGTCAATTTTGAACATTATCATTATCTTCCGGCAAAACATTGGATTTTTTATTGTAAATAGTAGGAAACATTCTAGGTAACGTCACGGTCTAATATATCACAAATTGTGTACTTTATTTCAAAACATCTACATAACTATGTTCAAATTACCAAATTACAGGTTGAACAACATTTCTCTGAGTTAAATTGGAGTATAAATTGCAATTTTTTTTCTAGGGAATTTAATACATACAAAATTGTACGAACTCTATTTCTTTCTAATAACAACGTTTTAATAACGTCGGCAACTATTTAATACAAATACAAATAGTATTGTTGTTTATGTTTCACATTACAATATTATTGACTAGATATTACGCCTTTTGGCTTTTATTGTCGTACATGAACTATTTCAACTTCAGACTCTATTTTTTTTTAAACATTTTCTGTACAATACAATGTGCATTGTCATAATTACCACCAATATCAAAAACACAATCATCTCTCACTTCTCATTGGATAAAAAAAGACAACGACATATGACGTTGGAAATACAGTCCTGCCATGGGACAGCCACGAAATGTGGCGGGCCTAAACCGGTAGTCAGTGGCTGTGCCATGCAACTAGCCGCACACTCCTGGTTTTTACATGATACAACATTTACAAAATAACATTCATAGTCACTGCAGTGTTTTATTTTGTCTTGTCTAGACTCGATCGTTACCTTTGTCATCAAATCCGTGTGTGATTTCATGTCCAATGACCACGCCTATTCCACCGAAGTTCAAGGATCTGAAATTGTAAAACAGAAATGAAAAACAAACAGAAGGCATATCGTGATTAATCCTGCACTTGTTCTACTTCAGCAGTCAAATTGTATTGACTGGATAAAATTTAGTTATATACGGTCACTGACAAAGAAATAGTTTTTCTGGTACCCGATCCGTGATGAGCAACGGTAAGAAACGGTAATAGTATCAGCTCGGACTTCCTAGAAGACACCACAATCGTTTGAATTTCAATGATTTAGATTAAAAAAAAGTAAAAAAAATATAGTATATAAATTCAAGCGACTGTGAAGACACCATCTAAAACTATAAGAACAACGCTTAGTTCTGCTCTTTTTAGACAATTTGACAGTTGTATTGTTGTTGTTTTTTGACATTTCAGGGTAAATACAACATACATGTACCTATATAAAATTCATTTGCAATTACTGTACAGTAAAGGTATCCGAATAATTTTTACTTTACTTTATTTGTTTAGTATACATAAAATCAATCACCTGGTACTTGAGTATTTCAGAGTGAACGTTAATAAAGGTAACAGTACAACACTGACGGTAAAGAGGACGCCATTAAAACGATTGAAACGACGTTTGTTTATGATCTTTTAAGCACAGATGTTCTGGAATAGGATCCCCTCTTTATATATTTTCCTTTGCACCTGCAGCAGTTTTCAGACTATTTGAGATCACCCAGTTGAGATCATTTACTGGCATAAAGTTAGTATCCGCTGTAGTGTACTATCAATTTGTCTTTATACCACTCACGTGAAATTCATTTTTAATGTTTTAACAATGCATGTCAAACAAATATTTAAAATGATTATACTCACTTCGGAAATTTAGCGCTGTAAAAAGGTGGCTGAAGAATTCCTGCTGGAAATACTAAAATATAACACAATATATGTGTCATACAGGATAGAAGGTAGGAATATGTAAATTGAAATTCTAATGTAGTTGTTTAATATTCCTGGTTTGTGATTGGACAATGCTGTCATTTTCACGGTATCAATTCCACGGTTGAAATAGCATGAGATATATATTTTTAGAATTTTAGTTGATTACCGCTTACGTCATCTTGTCAATAATGTGGCAATGCACATCTATACATATGATTACATTAGAATGGAGATAACTGTATTGTATTTGAAAATTTCACAGCATCAATTGTCGATTTCATGGTCGCAAATCTCCAATTGATGCCGTGAAATTTTCAAATACAATACAGTTATCTCCTAAATATCATACACCTAATTTTCGTTCTAAAATATGATTGTGGATATTCAACAGCCTTGTAAAAGTGATCTTAGCTAAAATAAACAACTTTTAAATATATTCGATTCATTTGATAACATTTCACATATTTATTTGCATGACATAATTTCTGGAAGATACCCCAGTATGCTTAATAATACAGCTGATATTAGAAATTCAGTTGGAGCATATTTATACTTAACATCTGTTACTACCATCTAGCCTATAAGACACAACAAAATCTTAGGATTGACAATAACTAACGATTCGCTATAACCACATTTAACAGGGCAGCAGACAACTCGTAGCTAAATTAAAAAAGATATGAGGCGTAATTCTCAACATTATATGCAACAAGAACAACTTCATTCAAAAGTTATATTCCTGCAAATACACATAAAAATGAAAACGCACTAACGCATAGTAAAGCCTAATAAAAGTACAAAGTCTTTGATAATACGACCAAAATATGCTTATAGTGTTTAAAGTCACTTTCAAGAATATTTCAGTCATATCGTGGCGGTCAGTTTTATTGGCAGAGGAAACGGAAGTACAAGGAGAAAACTGACCTGCCGCAAGTCACTGACTGACAAACTTTATCGCATAATGTTGTATCGAGTATTCGAACTCGCAACACTAGTGGTGATGGGCACTGCTTGCACAGGGAGTTGTAAATTTCAAAAATCATTTCTTCTTTTTCGCATTGTTTGCTATAAAATGTAGTTAATATACATATAGTATTACTTGCAGGTGCCTGGAATATATACAAATGTATTTGTATGTAAATATGTGGAGAGGACCTTTGTAAGTTGGAATAATTTGTGTCCGAGCCAAAATGTTATATAGTTAACAATAAAATAAGCTTATGCATTACTTACGATCACTTCTGACTTACCTATATCATTTGTGTTTGGGTTGTAAAATGCGTTGACAACTGCAGGGTCTTGGTCCCATCTATTATAAAACAAACAATACAATGTGGAAATACTAATTGACTGATATGCGTCATAAAATATATTGGTGACTGTAACTAATCGATTAACTACGAAACAAAAAGATCAAAATTGACAAAGGATTTTCAGATTGAATTTTTTCATGATTTCAATATATATTTTGTTTAAATGTATGAATGTGACGTGATGGGGTATGGTGTTGAACGCGACTTTCAACACTATTTCTGTTATATCGTTGCGGTCAGTGTTATTGGTGGAGGAAACCGGAGTACCTGGAGAAAACCACCAACCTGTCGCAAGTCACTGACAAACTTGATCACATAATGTTGTATCGAGTACATCTCGCCTAAGCGGGATTCGAACTCACAACGTTAGTGGTAATAGGCACTTATTGCATAGGTAGCTATAAATCCAACTACCATACGATCACGACAACGATGACCCCATGTGACGTGCTGTCATCAAGATAAACAGGATTGGTGGATATAAATAACGATAGTGACTTCACTTGTAAGAGGATATATTTTTATATTTTGCATGTGTAAACTTTATGACCAGTCATACTACAATTGAAATCGATCTCAAGCGAATTATCCGGTACCAGCATACCGGATTAGGGCCTTCGTAGGCCTTAAGCACCATTTTGTCATGTTTTTTTTTGTTTCATATAAATTAAAAATGAAGTGACCTAACAAAATGCTTCTTTTCATGTAATTCTACATTTCAGTAGGCCTTAGGCACTGCGCCTAATGTGTCGAAAGGATAATCCGGCACTGCCTGTATATATACAGGTACGTCAAATTGACAATTTTTTGCGTATCCTATAAATATATTACTGGTTTGCCATGTGTATTTTTTTTCCTGAACAGACACTAGTCTAATTGAAAACAGAATATAACTTACAGATTTTTATCAACTGGTTTCCGAAGATCTTTCAGAGATTTATCGGCCTCGTACAATTCGACTTGTAAATAGTTCTCGAAATACTGATCCTCGTCAAATTTCCACTAAAAGCATACAAGTACAATCAGTTCATGGATATTTAAGTTATTTGTATTTATTTACATATACGTGTCCAATTAAGTTATTTGTATTTATTTACATATACGTGTCCAACACGATTTCTATATCAGATGATGTTCTTGCCGTTTAACGGCAACACGACGGGTGTCACATGTGGAGCAGGAACGGCTAAACCTTATGGAGTATCTGAGTTTACCCCCGGTTTCAAGTGGGGTTCGTGTTGCTCGATCTTTACTTTTCGGTGCAATGTTTTGTAGATCGTTGTTTGTTCTTTTTATTTTCACCATTATGTCGTCTGTCCTTCTTCGATTTACGGCTTCTGATTACCCCTTGTGTATCTTCAAAATTTTCTCAGATGCTTTGTATTTGCATAATAAATCGTAGGTAGCACACATCAATACTACATGTATATTCTACATTTGCAAAAGGAAGTTTGTTTACTCGCTTCCAAAGACTTTAATATTATTTGACTTTCCAATCTTTTGACATTGAACGTACCTAATGAATGTTATCCCAGAAACGCGCCGTACGCACTAAATTAGATATCCACGTTGTAATTGTATTATATAGTAGCTTACTACAAGTTGCTTTTATTTTATTTTAAATAAAATATTTGCTTTTATTTTAAATGGTTTTATTGCAGTGTCAAGCATTCTGTTGGCGTTCCCGTAAGATTTGTTCTCTTGACGGTCAGTGTTAAACGCACATTTATGACCTTTAGATCTTATATCGAACACTCGTCCGCATAAACTTTTTTCAAAAGGAAATAATCCTCTTGAGTAGAATACGATTTCCATAAATCTTGTTTTGTTTTCGTATGATGCACAAAATTTAAATCGTTTTAGTGACAAATATTTTGACAAATTTAACATAAAATAGCATCATTCATACAATTTATCTACGGCTAAAAAGCATTTACTTCCTTTTTGGTAAACGCATTTTAGCTACATTGCAGGAATTTCATATTCCCATGGAAAGCAATCGTGTTTATCTAATTACGGACTTATATTATTATTATTATTCTTGTTATTATTATTAACCGCTATCCATGGATAAATTTAACAAAGATATTTAAAAAACTTGCTTGATTATTCAACAATAATTGTTGATATCTGAACTGTAAACAATCCTTATTTTCTAGAAAATGCCCAACAGATTTATTGTGAAAGCTTGCTTCATATAGCTAGCATTAAAGATTAAAGTGACTTTATGCCCTCTTCCATGATAGCATTAAAGTGACTTCATGCCCTCTTCCATGAAAGCATTAAAGTGACTTTATGCCCTCTTCCATGATAGCATTAAAGTGACTTCATGCCCTCTTCCATGATAGCATTAAAGTGACTTCATGCCCTCTTCCATGAAAGCATTAAAGTGACTTCATGCCCTCTTCCATGATAGCATTAAAGTGACTTCATGCCCTCTTCCATGATAGCATTAAAGTGACTTCATGCCCTCTTCCATGATAGCATTAAAGTGACTTCATGCCCTCTTCCATGATAGCATTAAAGTGACTTCATGCCCTCTTCCATGATAGCATTACAGTGACTTTATGCCCTCTTCCATGATAGCATTAAAGTGACTTCATGCCCTCTTCCATGATAGCATTAAAGTGACTTTATGTCCTCTTCCATGATCGAACATATACCATGCTCAAGGTCAATTTAACGGCACGATATAGCTGAAATTCTGCTACAGAAGGCGTTAAACACCAATAAATTTTATTTAGCATCCTGTATATTGATCAGTTAGGTCGTTGTTCCCGTATTTGATATAATGCTTTGAAATATAATGCAGGCAGTCTCGTAATTATGGAAATTCTTTTTTCACTTTTTTCATAAAAATATAAAAGGATTTTTCAAAAAAAAAAATTACTGCTGTAAAGATCTAAGCAAATATTATTGAACTTGTATTGAATTGCTTGTTCTGTCAGGATATTGACTAGAAAGATTTTAGTAGCTAAGAAAATGAAGAACAAAACAAAAATACCACACTGTCGGAACAGTTCCAAAATCTAAAAGTAGAACAATCGTAGAAATAGGCAAAATATATGCCCTTAACAGTCAAATACATGACTGCTAATTTTTTGACTTGGTACAGGCGCTTCAATGAAAAGTGGCGGGAGTTGAACTAGTATTTTGGGCCCAAACCAAATCTATAGTTTGTAGACGTATTCGTAGTTAATATATCTAATACATCATACCGTTATTGCCTGTGATTAAGGAACCCACAAATAAATTCATTATAATACGTATTTTCTTTTTACTGTTTGTTATATGCCCAAAATCAAATTTCTATAGTTAAATAATACGATTGTATCTTCAATCTTTTCATTAGGAACATGACGTCCTTTCTGCATTGTAATAACTAATTATTATTCAATTTGCTAGATGTACTACTTGTGATTGGATTATTTCGCAGATTATTTAATCTTTAGAATAACGGTACCGCTAACAGATCATACCTTTCTAGTAATCACCTAAATACGACCAATAATTAACCATAAAATCTTAACTATCAATAGTTATTTCTGTAGCAAAAATATGTCAAAAATATTTTTTTATCAATGTGTGACGTAAAATTGTTTTTGATATTTGCTTCACTGGGTTTGGTACTGCTTTGACAACTATTTTACCTATTTTGTTCCAGTATTGCTATAAATACTGTTATAGTGACAGCCGGAACCTTTGAGCCGTAATGAAAGCGGGAGGTTTGGCGCTCTAATATCTGATTCAACCCACCATTTCTTTAGAAATGCCTGTACCAAGTCAGGGTCATTACAGTTTTCACAGTTTTCCGGTTGTTGACTGATTTTGTCTGTTTATATACTTATGAGTTTTGACTTTACCTTTGTAAGATTGTTCGGAGTTCGTTAATTTTGTTATTACCCTTATTTGTTGGTGTGAAGCGAATTTGCCTATATGTGTTACAGGGTAGGTGTCTTATAAGAAACAGAACTGCCTTACTCATCGTGAGTAGCTGGGTCCACCATCAGTACTTCATTGAATCGAGCTGCTACACAGTTTTATGATTTTATGTGTTGTACTTTCTGTTTTGTCTTTGTTATGTTTCTTGTGTCTAATGTTGCCTAAGTTTCTAAATTGTCCATTCGTGATTTGCCCCTTCCGTTTTTGTAACGTTTATTGTCCTGTTTTGTTTGTTTGTTTGTTTTGTTTTTGTTTGTGTGTATTTTCCTTTTGGCAGCATGATATCCATGTATCAAAATAGAGGGATTAGTGGCTCATTTACCGGGTCCACCCAGCCACATATTATGCCGGTTTAAAACACTTACATCGCTGTATTTTGCATTTAATTTTGTAGGAATCTTGATGAAATCTGGATACCCTATTCTTTCGTTCATAGTGTCAGCCTAAAATAAATTACAAATGCATGTCTTAATTAACAATAATATTTAAAAAAAACAACATTGTTTATGCTAATTAACATATTGAAAACCTGATGTCGTGTCTATAACCAGTGATGGTCACAATGATAAAGGCGTGAATAGCAAAGTCAATCTTATCTACTGTTTGTAAGATACATACTACCGACTACTTTAAAAAGTACAAGACAATATCAAAAATATAAAAGAAAAAACGATAAATTATATAATAAATTTTAAATTATTTCTTCTTCTTCTTCCGTGTACAGAGTGTACTCATCATTGAGCGTTATACTCCAGCGTGAGAGTCAAGATAAAAGCCCCGCAGGGCAATATTTACAGTTAAAAACAGGCGGGAATCTTATCTACACGGTCAGGAACTGGGCAGGTGGTAAGTTGCCCAGCGTGTCCCTGAACTCCTCCACGGGACTGGCTGTTGTTGCTGCCGATGGAAGATTGTTCCAATCGCGGATGGATCTTGGGAAAAAGGAGTTTCGGTAGACATCCTTCCTGGTTGATGGAATCCGAAAGGTATTCTGACCTCTAGTCCTGGAGTCTGATGGAAGAAGATATGCTTCTGCCGGAATAGCCACTAGGTTATGCTGGGTCTTAAATAGCAAAAGGAGGCGGATCTTAACTCTCCTAACCTGGAGTGGTTCCCATCCAAGTTGGGTTACCATCTGAGTGACACTTCCTGGCTGTCTGTCTGTGTAATTCTTGGTGGTAAATCGTGCCGCTCGTCTCTGTACCTTTTCTAGTTGGTTAATTTGCCCGGTGTTATATGGGTCCCATATAGATGCAGCATATTCCAAGGTTGGGCGAACTATAGCTTCATAGGCTCTGGCTCGTGCTGATGTTTTGCACCCTCTAAGATTTCGTTTGAGGAAGCCTAGTGTCCTATTTGCTCTCGCTGTGATGTTGTTGATATGGTCATCCCATCTTAAGTTCTTGTTGATGGTAACGCCCAAGTACTTACTAGAGTCAACAACATCAAGTTGGTGGTTATGCAGTGTGTAGTTAGCTGGGATGGTACTTCGCTTAGATGAAATCTGGATGACTACACATTTTTCTGGATGGAAAGCCATTTGCCACTGCTTTTCCCAGTCTTCCAGTGCCGCTAGATCTTGTTGCAGGTCCTCTGTGTCCTTCCTACTGAAGATGGGCCTGTATAATAGGCAATCATCTGCGAAGAGGCGTGCCTCAGAGTTGGTGACTTCTGGAAGGTCATTGAGGAAAGTTAGGAAAAGCAGTGGACCGAGAACGGTTCCCTGTGGTACTCCTGATAACACTTCTGCTGTTGATGAAGTATGGCCATCGAGGAGGACTTGTTGCAGTCTATTGTTGAGGAAGTCCTTGGTCCATTGTAGGGTTCGTCCACGCACTCCGTAGTACTATAGTTTGTGGAGAAGCCTCTGGTGAGCGACAGTGTCAAACGCTTTTGAGAAGTCAAGTAGTATAATATCTACTTGACCCCCATCGGCTAGGGTACGTGCGATGCTGGCAATGGCGACTGATAACTGGGTCTCACAGGAACGTTTGGATCTGAAGCCGTGTTGTTTGTCACTTGGGATGTTGTGTCTGTCGTAATGATCCATCACCTGACTATGGACGATATGCTCTAAAAGCTTACAAGCTATTGAAGTTAGAGAGACAGGGCGATAGTTGGATGCTTGATGTCGGTCACCTTTCTTGAAAATCGGTACAATTAAAGCTGATGGCCACTCATCTGGTATAGTGCTTGTGTTGACAGATATCTGGAATATCTTTGTCAGAGCTGGAGCTATGTGGTTGGCATATTCATGGAGTAGTCTGGCTGGAATACCATCTGGACCTGTGGCCTTGTGACTGTTGATATTGTTGAGCAGTTTCAGCACTCCAGCTTCACCAATGTGTATATCTGGCATATCAGGATATGGACTTTGACCCTTCTCTGGCATAGATGTCATATCTTCCCTGGTATATACAGAGTAAAACTGGTCATTTAGTATCTCAGCTTTGGTCTCGGTATCGCTGTATAGGAAGCCATCGTCTTTTCTGAGTGGAGTAACACCTTGGGAGTCTTGTTTCTTACTCTTCAGGTAGGACCAGAACTGTTTGGTATTTGGCTTTGCAATCTTTCGATTTTGAGCGTACTTGATGAAGGTTATTCCAGAACGCGTCGTGCGCACTAAATTTGATATCTACGTTGTTATTAAAAGGAAATATTTCAAAAACATGAAGGTCAGAAAAGATGAGAAGTTATTTCACGTTTCCACATAAATATTAACTAAATGACAGTATATTGTTTACACGTGGTGTTTGGGATTATTTTGTAATTAGAATATGCATAGAATGAAATCTTGATACAAATGCACCAGCCAAATATTAATACGCAGTTTATATTTAGTTTCTCCGTATCATTGTGTTTTTCGTGTTTTGTGTTGACATATATATCCATTTGTATAATATATCATATTCACTTTATGTGTTCGAACTCGTTCTATGCAAAACATCTTAATACTACATTTAACATTCAAAACGAAAGTTCGTTCACTCTATTGCACCAACAGTTGCTATCTTCTGTTGTGCATCAAGACATGGACTGTCTACTAAGATATCAAGGTATCCAATCTCTTTCCAACCAAACTCATAGATCTCCTAAATAGTGTACATATTAGTTTACCTTTTCTTTTGCTACACTTTTGGTGTCATCGTCCATCCATTTATTGGCTTCCAACAATTCATTAAATGCATCTCGTATATTATGAATCATTTTTAAAGCCTGCAACAAGGAAAGAATTAGACTTTCTCCATTAAAATATTCTTTGCTATTTTCAATTGAGGTTAGATTAGGTTTATGGTGCTTAACCACCCACCTGTCGCAAGTCACAGAAAAACTTTTTCACATAATGTTGTAACGAGTACACCTCGCCATGAACGGAGTTTGAACTCACAAATGTAGTTATTTTCAATTGATACTGATAATAAATCAATCAAAGATTAATAACTACTTCTTCTTCATAGTATATTTCAGAGTAACTTATTATCCGACCTACAAGGATTTTCCTATTAAAGCAAATTGAGGATCTACATATCATATGTTGTTATATCCATGGTTGTTCGGTTAGTTTGATGGTGTTTAACGCCACTTTCAACAATATTTCAGTTATATTGTGGCGGTTAGTTTTATTGGTGGAGGAAACCGGAGGACCCGGAGAAAACCACAGACCGGTCGCAAGTCAGTGACAAACTTTATCACATAATGTTGTACACCTCGCCCTGGTCGAGATTCGAACTCACCACCACAGTGGTGATAGGCATACCTCCTAAGCACTGATGATACACGTATCACAAAAAAAATGTAATATCGCTGATTCCCATGAATTTAGAATCAAAGTATAACAAATAATACAATGTATCACAACTACAAAATTATGTCCCTGTCCCGACTTACTTTGTAACTTAGGACTTCGCATCCGGTAAAGTAACCTAAATATAATGAAAAACAATTACCACTGTCGGGACAATTCCAAAAATCAAATATCAAAACCGTAGAATAAGAAGAAGTCAAAATCGATACCCCTAAGACACATGGAACAAGAGAGTATTTTCTATTAGAAACATCAGGTGTACTTGCGTGTGATTTTCTTTTCTACTATTATGTGTTTATGTCCCGTTTACCCTTTTAAAACTACATTGCTTAAACAAGTTTTAAGGTTAGGGTTAAGGATAGGACAGATTGGGACATATCTATGCAAAATACTTTCATGTTGTTGTATAACATTACCGTTTTTTTGCTCCCTTCATCGAAATTATCTCTGATGAATAGTTCGCCGACAGCCATTCCCATTCTGTCATTAACGTATTCTACACATTTCTGCCATTGTGGTTTGTCTCTCATTATACCCTTAAATAAAATAAATATATATTATTACATAGTATTTTTCATATCATACCCTTTATCAGCCCTAGGTCATGATATCAGCCCGAGAGCCGATATGCTCTAAACAAAACTCAAAGTTTTATCACAGGGTAAAACTTTAGCTGTAAGTATATGATAAATCCAGATAATATTACAGAGAGTCGCGTCTTATTGTATGTTTATTGTCTTGCAGAATTCTTACACTTTTATTTCAGATGCCGCCATGACCATGATCGTATGGTAGTTGGATTTACAATTACTTATGCAATCAGTGACTATAACCACTATAGTTGCGAGTTCGAATCCAGATCGTGACGAGGTGTCCTCGATACAACATTATGTGATAAGGTTTGTCAGTGACTTACGGCAGGTCGGTGGTTTTCTCCGGGTTCTCCAGTTTTCTCCACCAATACAACTGATCGCCACGATATAGCTACTATATTGTTGAAAGTGCCGTTTAACACCATGACGGTAGTCCTAGCCATACATTTGTATTTCGGATTTTAATAATGATCATTATTTGAGAACAGCTTTAGGAACTACGTTGTGCTAATGTCGTTTCTGCTGGAAAAGTGAATAGAAAAGAGATGTTTTTCAAGAGGTGATAATATCTGCTAATATATTTTGCTCTCAAATATTTAGTTTCTTACCAATAATATTTTGTTATAGTCACTCCTAACTTGTTGGTATGGTCCAATCATCTCTGGCACAAACGACATAACTAATCTCCACATGATGTAGTTAGCTACCACCCTAGAAAATAAACAATAGAAAATGTGACAAATTAATACTACAAAATCAGAAAGAATGGAAATTAAAATAGCCAACATGCATTATGACAACCTAGTCGAGGTGAGAATAACAAAATCCATTTTTGTATTGAATTATTGTATAGCAATTGAAATTACATTATATTAAAGTATCAAAGGGAGATAACTCTATACCTCTCGTAAGCTTTTTCAAGTGTTTAAGAATTGAAAATGAGATAACTCTATATCTTTTGTAAGTTTTTCCCTGTTTTTCAGGATCAAAGGGGTACTGAGTTTATACCTCTTGTCAACATTTCCCAACTATTTCAGAAATTAAAGGGAGATAACTCTAAACGTCTTGTCAATTTGTCTTACTATTTCAGTATTTTAAAGGGGATACATTGATATCTGTTTTCAGCCTTTGGCAGTAATCCAGTATTTAAACTGAGATACCAATATGTAGTGGAGTTTCTAAAGCCCAATATTTAGTTTTCTATGAAGTGTTGAAGTGTTTTGTAGATTATTGTTTACCCTTTTGTCCTTTTTATTTTGCCCATTGTATTGTATGTCCTTCTTCGATTGACGACTTCAAATTACCCTCGGTATCATCAAACTTTTCTCTTCCTTCTAGAGTATACAAAAAGAGACAACTATAATATACCTCTTGTCAACTTTTTCTAGTATTTCAGTCATATGAGACAAATAATCTGGTGAAAGTGTAACCAGTTCTTCTGTATCATCAAACTTTACTGGAATAAAGGCTGAAAAGAATTTCATCCAGTCGAACTGAAAATACACCATTTACAGGCATAAGTGTATCTATATTGTATCTATTAATAACAATCTAATAGACAATAAGATGAAATAAGGCTTATGGTTATGGTGTTTGATGCCACTTTCAACAATATTTTAATTATATCATGGCGGACAGCTTTATTGGTGGAGGAAACACAGTCACTGACAAGCTTAATCACATAATGTTGTATCGAGTACACCTCGTCATGAATGGGGTTCGATCTCACAACGTTAGTGGTGATAGATACTGATTGCATCGGCCATGACCACGACGACCCCTAAACATGAATTAAACTTTAGTTTTGTCAGAAAGGTTGGAAGCATTTGATAGTCAATTATTATTTGACGACTTCTTTACTTTTAAATTAAATGTTTCTTTTTACAACTTGTATTAAGTTGCATTTACGTTAGCAAATGTACTTAAACATTTATAGAAGAAAATATCTTGAAATGAAGTTAATTAATTGATTCTAAATGTGTTAAATTGTATCAATAACACATGACTATAAAAAAAAACAGCAAGAAAACTGATACTCGTAAACAGTCCACAATAACCAAGGTTAAATGCGTTATATAAAAGGCATTTATTGCATAGAAAGACGAATAAAAAAACAAAGTTAAATCTATGAGAATATATACTTTAAGATTTGTTGAATATTTTCCGCAAGTAATGTATTTACATCTTACCTTTGGAACTAATTCTGTAAGATGTCGAATGGTAAATTTCTTGTAGATGGCCCCCGTGTCATGTCTTTCACTTAATGGTTTTGTTAGCTGTAATGATATGACAATCATTGACCCTGCTATTATACTATGCGTGTTTAAGTTGCCATTATCTTTTGTAATAGGATGTGGTCTTTTTGAGTGGAATCGAAGCTTTGCATGCTTTTATGGGAAATTTAGCAAACATATTTAACCTTCTTAGCTAGTAATCAGTTAACTTTGAGCATCCATTGACCCTTATATTGTAATGACCATTCTTATGTATTCATTCATTTTTGTGATAGTTTGTGGTCTGTTTGAGTGGAAGTAAATTTGTGCAGGTGTTTGAATGTTTGTTTATATATATATCTCTTGCCATTGGAGATCTCATTATCAGAAGGAGGAGAGTTGAGGTCCCATTATCAGAAGAAGGAGAGTTGAGATCCCATCATCAGAAGGAGGAGAGTTGAGATCCCATCATCAGAAAGAGGAGAGTTGAGATCCCATCATCAGAAGGAGGAGAGTTGAGGTCCCATCATCAGAAGGAGGAGAGTTGAGATCCCATTATCAGAAGGAGGAGAGTTGAGATCCCATCATCAGAAGGAGGAGAGTTGAGATCCCATCATCAGAAGGAGGAGAGTTGAGGTCCCGTCATCAGAAGGAGGAGAGTTGAGGTCCCATCATCAGAAGGAGGAGAGTTGAGGTCCCATCATCAGAAGGAGGAGAGTTGAGGTCCCATCATCAGAAGGAGGAGAGTTGAGATCCCATCATCAGAAGGAGGAGAGTTGAGGTCCCGTCATCAGAAGGAGGAGAGTTGAGGTCCCATTATCAGAAGGAGGAGAGTTGAGGTCCCATCATCAGAAGGGGGAGAGTTGAGATCCCATTATCAGAAGGAGGAGAGTTGAGGTCCCATCATCAGAAGGAGGAGATTTGAGATCCCATTATCAGAAGGAGGAGAGTTGAGGTCCCGTCATCAGAAGGAGGAGAGTTGAGGTCCCATCATCAGAAGGAGGAGAGTTGAGGTCCCATTATCAGAAGGAGGAGAGTTGAGGTCCCATCATCAGAAGGAAGAGAGTTGAGATCCCATCATCAGAAGGAGGAGGGTTGAGGTCTCATCATCAAAAGGAGGAGAGTTGAGATCCCGTTATCAGAAGGAGGAGAGTTGAGATCCCATTATCAGAAGGAGGAGGGTTGAGATCCCATCATCAAAAGGAGGATAGTTGAGATCCCATGAGCAGAAGGAGGAGAGTTGAGGTCCCATCATCAGAAGGAGGAGAGTTGAGGTCCCATCATCAGAAGGAGGAGAGCTGAGGTCCCATCATCAGAAGGAGGAGAGTTGAGATCCCATCAGCAGAAGGAGGAGAGTTGAGGTCTCATCATCAGAAGGAGGAGAGTTGAGATCCCATTATCAGAAGGAGGAGAGTTGAGATCCCATTATCAGAAGGAGGAGAGTTGAGATCCCATCATCAGAAGGAGGATAGTTGAGATCCCATGAGCAGAAGGAGGAGAGTTGAGGTCCCATCATCAGAAGGAGGAGAGTTGAGGTCCCATCATCAGAAGGAGGAGAGTTGAGATCCCATTATCAGAAGGAGGAGAGTTGATATCCCATCATCAGAAGGAGGAGAGTTGAGATCCCATTATCAGAAGGAGGAGAATTGAGGTTCCATCATCAGAAGGAGGAGAGTTGAGATCCCATCATCAGAAGGAGGATAGTTGAGATCCCATTATCAGAAGGAGGAGAGTTGAGATCCCATTATCAGAAGGAGGAGAGTTGAGGTCCCATCATCAGAAGGAGGAGAGTTGAGGTCCCATCATCAGAAGGAGGAGAGTTGAAATCCCATCATCAGAAGGAGGATAGTTGAGATCCCATGAGCAGAAGGA
>OY726530.1:61120557-61453264 GCA_963383655.1 Bathymodiolus septemdierum
GACGAGAGGAGTAATCGTTCTTCTAGGTCCCCCATAAAAATGTTGGCATATGAGGGTGCCATCTTGGTTCCCATAGCTGTCCCATTTATTTGAAGATAGTAGTTTCTGTCAAAAGTAAAATTGTTATTTCTTAGAACCAGTGTAAGCATCTCCACGAAGCATTCTGTCGGAGGTTCTTGAACTGTTCGTTGTTCCCATATTTTTCTGCATGCGGAAATTCCGTCATCATAGGGAATGTTCGTGTAAAGGGAGGTTACATCCATGGTAACAAGCGTAATATTTTCTGGAATGATTAAATTTTCCATTTTCTTCAAGTAGTGGGTAGTATCTTGGATGTGTGATGGAAGGTTTTCAACGAACGGCCGAAGGTAACAATCAATAAATTTCAATATCTTTTCAGTTGGGTGACCATTGGCTGACACAATAGGTCTCCCCGGGTTGTCTTGCTTGTTGAATTTTATGCAGAAGATAGAAACGGCCTGGCTTGGGATCTTCTGGAGTAAGGTATTCCATGGTCTTATCGTCTATGTGGCCACGAGCATGCATAGCCTCTAAGGCTCGTGTGATCTTCTGCGTAAAATCCAGTGTAAGGTCAGAATCTATTTTTATCGTAGAATCGACAATCGGACAGTTGTCTTTCTGCTTCTTGTAAATATGTCGTTTTATCTATGACTACTACTGCACTCCCTTTATCTACTGATTTAATAATGATATCATCCCTTTCCTGTATATCCCTAAGGGCTGATCTTTCGGCCTGTTCTAAGTTGTCGGTCTTGAGGATATGTACGTCAACATTGTGTTTGATATCTGACCTAATTAGGACAATGACCGATTCTAACCTGGTATTTTTGCTAGGTTTCGGGATCCATTTACTTTTCTTGACAAATCTAGGAATATCAATGACTTCCTTCATATCCGATTCGTATGTTGATAGGTCTTCACTGGTTTCTTTCTTTGAATGAAAATATTCTTTGATTCTCAGTCATCGTGCAAATTGATCCAGGTCTTCATCGAGTTCACGAACATTTATTTTAGGAGGATTTGGACAAAAACAATTAACCCTTAGAAAGCAACGATGATTCGGCTGAATTTAGGGGTTTACTGGAAAGATTGACAACCACGTTGGATTTTCTATTTTCTGCTTTCGTTTTCCTTCTGAAACGTCGTGTACGCGTCTTCCTCACCACTGTGTCCTCGGTGAAATCAATTGGAGTTTTGGGTTTGATTCCATCCCTTTTAAACTTTGCATCTCGTTTCTTCCAAAATTTGGTGTCTTCTAATTTTTGAATTTCATCTAGACGACGGCATATGTTTGTAAATTCGTCTGTCGAGAGTTGTTCTTCACTGGTTTTGAGCAAATCCGAAAACAATTTTTCGAGGCCCTTCTTTTGGTATGAGGCATCGTCTAAAAGAAGCTTCAAAAGTCGCGTTGAACATTCAAATAAAATGATATCCCAACGTCGGTAAAAGTTGTTAGTTTTGATACCAGTAGTTTGTGGCATTACATTGATTTTCAATCCTTTTGGTACTTTGTTCACCGAAATGTAGCAACAAAGATTTTTTATGTGATGGTCAATTTTAATTAAATTTTGTTTGATATTTCTTAGATTTTTGAAATAAAAGTTGTAATCAATGAATATAGGTTTATACGAATTATATTCGAAAAATTGTGTTTTGATACCAGGAGTTTGTGGCGTGACTTTGATTTTGAATCTTTGTGGTATTTGTGGTACTTTGTTCATCGAAAAGTAGCATCAAAGATTTTTTATATGATGATCAATTTTAATTAAATTGTGTTTGATATTTCTAAGATCTTTGAAATAAAAGTTGTATTCCTTGAATATAGGTTCATACGGATAATAAAGGACGATTTTGTCTGTTTATATACTTATGAGTTGTGACTTTCCCTTTGTTAGATTGTTCGGAGTTCGGTAATTGTGTTATTACCCTTATTTAACGGTAGGCTGTCCGATTTTCCTTTCTATATTGATAGCCGAATATCTGTTCACCGGAAGTTTAAAAAAATAGATCAATTGATATTTAGAAACGCAAAAGAAATATATTTCAATGAAAAATTCCCAATTCTTTAATTATTTACTCTATGCAAAATCGAAATAAACTTGAAATAAAATTATAATAAAAAAATAATAGCCAGAATTCATAGGTACTTTTGCTCATGAATATTCATTAGCCAAATCGCGTCATTTATGACGTCAGCAAATAAACGTTAAACCAAATTCGGAAGACGCTGATCAATGCACGCTGATAGTGATGAAAACTCGTATCTATTTTTGTTAATAATATTTTATCACAGTTTTGATCACATAAATAACTTCATACTAATTTGCGATCGTATCAAACTTAATTGTCATCATAGTTTCATTAGGAATCCGATGATGTGTATAAAAGATAGAACATATATTTAATGCACTGCCCCACCCTTTTTTCACGATCTAAATCAATATTAAACTGATGTGTCTATCATTTATATTAAACTGTAAATGAATAACTATACACGTCAATAAGAATGATTCATCTTGATGCTGAAGAACTTTATATATCAGCAGTATTGTTACTAATTGTATTATAGTTACTTGTTCTGTTGTTTTGTCGAAATAAAAAAATACCCTTGTGGAGCCTTTTTTTAATTGTTTATTTACATTTACAATGGAATGCGGTGCTTACTCAAATAATGCTATGTCTAGCAGAAGCAGTTTTACGAAATAGTAGATTTTTGCGTGAACACTATTGAACCTCTGCTAGAAAGGTAAAACAACTTGTGAAACCATCTTTTAAATTATCGTGGGAACCTTTAATTTTTCAGCAAAATATCTATCGAAGAAAGATTCATCAACAATGTTACCGGAACTGACTGAATTTGTCCCGACAACTAGAATGGGGATTGTAAGAAAAGTGCTTTTAGGTCTTAAAAAAACGTGCAGGATAGATTTTTTCACTTCTTCTCAAAACTTTTGAATGGCGCTTACGCTTCAAAATTTGAAACTGGGTGGGAACCCTGAGTTTTCATGGTACAGCTGTAATATTTTGAGATATTGTTCAAACCGGTGCATAGTTTACATTTATGTCCCGGTAAGCTGTCCGGCCCATGCTAACAGAAAGTTTCCCGTTCAACTATATGTTAAAATCCAAATTCTCTTTGAGCCGCCATTTTGAATATGCAAATGAGCAAATCACCTATCATTTCTGGCTATGTCTCTTTCTACGAAACTCTCGACGGAAGAGCGGCGTAGGTAAAATGAACGGAACAGTCATAGCAAATCGCATATGGCAAAATCATGCTCATTATTTTATTCATGAGATATGAATATTCATGACGTCGTGGAACCACGTGACATTTTTTTCCAGCAACATTGGGAAGAATATTATTTAGAAAAAATAATTAGCCTAGCGCCGCCCCACCCCACCCCACCCTACAAAGTTACATGGTTGGTCCCTTAATCAATGATGAATAATATATTACTACTGCTGTTTTATGTGTTTTAAAAAAAATCATATTTGTTCTATATATATATATTTGACAATAATAAATAAAAAAGAACGGACTTGAGATTTTATTGTTATATTTCCCCTCAAAGCACCTCACATAATTATTTGATCACGTGATACTTTGTTTATGAAGAAGCTGTGCAAATGGAACAGACGAATTGTATGAAAATGCCTCGGGAATAATGGTACGTTTCACACGCCCAACATTCCTACGTTGCCTCTTAAATGGCGTCGAGCATTGAAAAGTGTAAAAATGATCACAATTAATCTTCTCCAGGAACCTACAGATGATAAGTCTTCCATTCTAAACAAATATCAAGTGGAACTTTATTACCAGAAGTTTTAATGTGAACGGAGAGAACTTATGTGGGTATGGCGGTTTCGTCAGTTTTATCATTTTTTTAACCATATTTTAAGGCTTTTTTTAGGAAATGATAGGACAATTGTATCAAAATAAGAAATACTCCAGGAACTTCCAATATATTGAGTATTGTATCAATAATTTGCTTGAACAACCCTATGCGGTGTTTGGTGAAAAAAGAACTCAGAAATTTAGTCCAGGTTTAATAAAAGATCAACACGGCCTTTTTTACTTCTTCAGCCGTTCATTGGTTAGTACTACGATGACGTCCATTTTGATTCAATATGGCGGTCGTATGCAAATTAGTAAAATGGGTTTGATTTTGCCATATGCGGCTACAAAATTCTTTCAAAATAAAAGATAATTACGTGTACGGATCATTGTATTATTGAAATTTTAGGACTTCGTCCTTCAAACAGGTTGCCTGTCTCATATTATTCGAAAAGTTGTTAGTTTTGATACCAGTAGTGTGTGGCGTTACTTTGATTTTCAATCCTTTTGGTACTTTGTTCACCGAAATGTGGCAAGAAAGATTTTGTATGTGATGGTCAATTTTAATTAAATTTTGTTTGATATTTCTTAGATTTTTGAAATAAAAGTTGTAATCAATGAATATAGGTTTATACGGATTATATTCGAAAAATTGTGTTTTGATACCAGGAGTTTGTGGCGTGACTTTGATTTTCAATCTTTGTGACATTTGTGGTACTTTGTTCACCGAAATGTAGCATCAAAGATTTTTTATATGATGGTCAATTTGATATTTCTTAGATCTTTTAAATAAAAGTTTTAATTAATATTTGTTTATACGGATTATATTCGAAAACCTAATACAGGCTCACTCAAGAAAAATAATAAATAAACGTCTGAAAAAGTAGCCAACGTATGAACCTACGGGATGTCGGATCGGAAACAAGTGTTCACGATTCTGTGCAAGCAAGCAAAATGATAACGACATATTTACAAGAAACAGAAAGACAACTGTCCGATTGTCGATTCTACGAACAATTAAATTCTGACCCTACACTGAATTTTACGCAGAAGATCACGCGAGCCTTAGAGGCTATGCATGCCCGTGGCCACATAGACGATAAGACCATGGAGTACCTTACTCCAGAAGATCCCAAGCAAGGCCGTTTCTATCTTCCGCATAAAATTTACAAGCAAGACAACCCGGGGTGACCTATTGTGTCAGCCAATGGTCGCCCAACTGAGAATATATCGCAATTTATTGATTTTCACCTTCGGCCGTTCGTTGAAAACCTTCCATCACACATCAAAGATACTACCCACTACTTGAAGAAAATGGAAAATTTAACCATTCCAGAAGATATCACGCTTGTTACCATGGATGTAATTTCCCTTTACACGAACATTCCCCGTGATGGCGGAATTTCCGCATGCAGAAAAATATGGGAACAACGAACAGTTCAAGAACCTCCGACAGAATGTTTAGTGGAGATGCTTACACTGGTTCTAATAAACAACAATTTTACTTTTGACGGAAACTACTATCTTCAAATAAATGGGACAGCTATGGGAACCAAGATGGCACCCTCATATGCCAACATATTTATGGGGGACCTAGAAGAACGATTACTCCTCTCGTCACTTAAACAACCTCTTTCATGATTCCGATTTATAGATGACGTTGACATGAAGTGGATATATAGTGATAAAGAAGAGTTTGATGGATTTTTCGAACATGCCAACAGTATCCATCCGTCTATAAAATTCACACACGAAGTGTCGAAAGCCAAAATGTCATTCCTTAATACTACCACCACGGTCAAGGAGGGCAACATGACAACTGATTTATACTTTAAACCCACAGACAAACATCAATACCTTTCACCCAGTAGTTGACATCCTAAACACTGTTTTAAGAATATCCCATTCAGCCAAGCCATTAGGGTAAAACGAATATGCTCCAAAAACCACCAAGCAAAGACTAGGAGATTTGTGCCATCATTTGAAGAGACGGGGATATAATGACAATGTCATAGACAGTGGGCTTTCAAAAGCCAGTGAAATTGACAGAAATGACCTCCTGGAGTACAAAGAAAAAAAAATGAAGAAACGGGTTCCCCTTGTTCTCACTTACCTTTCCTCTTTAGAGAAAATTTCAGGTATTGGCCGTCATCATTGCAAAGAAATTCAAAAAAGTGAAACGCTGACCAAGTTGTTCCCTGAACCACCCGTTGTAGCGTTCCGGCGACCTAAAAGCATTAAGGATACACTGGTCAGAGCTGCGGTATCTAGATCTTCATCGACGGTCGGCCAGTGTAAACCATGTGGTGACAAACGTTGCAAGTGCTGTCTCCAATTGCAACGCGCACAAGTGTTCCATAGCAAGACGACAGGAATGGAGTATAATATCTTTTGCAATGTCAATTGCAAAACGCCTAATGTGGTTTTCTTCCTTGAATGTCACGTCTGCGGGTCGCAATACGTAGGAGAAAGTGTCCAACCATTCAACAAAAGAATGAATGGACACAGAAGTGACCTTACAAAATAGACGCTCTTGCCCGTGAGTCAACACTTTGTGTCGCCGGGGCACTCATTGAATGACTGTCAGATCCAAAATGTATATCATTGATCACAATCCAAGTTGGAAAGAGAATCAAAGACATAAAAGAGAGAGTTTTTGGATCCGCGAGTTACAAACATTACATCCAGAGGGCATAAACAAAAAGGCCTAAATCTTTTTTTTTTTAACTTTTTAACCAGTGCCTGGTCCTTAGCTAGTTGGTCAATTTCATCATTACATTTTCTCATTCTTTTCATATTGTTTATAAATTAGTGTACATATATATTTGAATAATATAAAGTATAAGTTCAAGATTATGATTTACGTCACGATAACTGATGGTCACGTGATTATTTCTAAGCTTGTCGGTCAAGCGAAATATCCGTCAACTTTATTATAATTATAGTCTTTTTGTAGATTTATAGTTATTTTTGTTATATTTTAACATCTTTTTTTTCGTGTTGCTGTGGTACATTTTAGACGTTTATTCGACGAAGTCGTATATAAGGGTAATAACAAAATTACCGAACTCCGAACAATCTTACAAAGGGAAAGTCAAAACTCGTAATTATATCAACAGACAAAATCAGTCAACAACCGGAAAACTGTGAAAACCGTAATGACCCTGACTTGGTACAGGCATTTCTAAAGAAATGGTGGGTTGAATCAGATTTTAAAGCGCCAAACCTCCCGCTTTCAATACGGCTCAAAGTTTCCGGCTGTCACTATAACAGTATTTATAACAATACTTGAACAAAACAGGTAAAACAGTTGTCAAAACAGCACCAAGCTCAGTGAAGTAAATGTCAAAGACACTTTTACGTCACACATTGATAAACAAATATTTTTGACATTTTTGTTGACACCTTATCTTTATACATTTTCACTATATGAAAATCCATCGTTTATAATCTTTTCTGCAGAGACGGATTATATTTCGACAAGATCTTGATATCGGAATATAAACTTTTTAAGAGATCGAATAAGACGAATCTTTTTATAGCCCTGGTCCAGTAGCCTGTTTCTCAGATGAAGATGACGTTACAGGAAATCAGAATAATTGCTACTGGCCCTTGCATAGCGAATTAATTGCGAGATGTAAACACCATATGCAGGATAAGCTGGTATGCGATCGCTTTTGACATACTTTTGTTATGGATGCTGTTGCCTAGCAATTTTAAAGATGAAAATATTTTCTAACTATTTGATCGGAGAATAATACAAATTTGGTAAGAGTTCGGAGAACGGAGTTAAAATACTTGCAGTGATTTTCCGATTGTTTTTTTCTTGGGCGGAATATCGGCCCTAATGTGAAAAAAGTTTTTCCCCAATTTTATGGGGGAATATTCCCAATAGGGTGGTGATAAAAGTATTCGTAAAAACTGGTTAATGAAAGCTTTTTCAAATGAAATTAAAAGTCGAACATTTTCACCCTTATGACCTGGTTTCTATTTGTTTTTATTAACCAAGCGACATTCTACGCACAAGATACCGGGAACCAGTACAGTATATTGGGGCGCTTGATTTGTTTACCGGACTGCAATAAAACTTCAGAAAAAGGAAAGCGGAAATCTGTAGTATTTGGAATAAATGTTTATTTAAATAGATTTAATATAAAATTTTAATAAGAAATAGTAAATATGTCATGTGATTTACTTTGCTTGATATTTTGGCAATTCATTGGAAATTAAAAACAGAAAACAGTTGATGAAGCGGAATACGCGAATTATTGTTTTAAAGTTTAAAATAAAAATGTCACTATGTTGCATAATTCTAAATAATTTGTTAAGAAATTGACCAGTAATGATGGAAGCAAGTACAAGTAACTTGAATCCTTTGGATTAAAAAAAGTTTTTACTTCCCCCAGGAGAAAAATTAGGTTGATGACGTTAATAAAGCTAGTGAAACTGTTTGTGCTTTGAAGTGAGTCCGACCCACTACTGTACCGGTGATGTCGTCTATCTAATCCCATTAGAAAAAACTATTCCAGGTATTCCAATAGATGTTGTTGCAGTTAATTATGCTGTTTTTGCAATTAGCTTCTATATTAATTATTACCTGTGATGTACCTGTATTTTATGTCAAATATTGCAGAAAAGGAAAACATTTGAGTGAAGTAAGTGTTATTAATAAAAATTAGAAATTGGAATGAAACATTTTTTTCATATGGAGTAACATGAAGTATGACATAAATAGTAAAATATCTTTTAAAAAATATTTGTACCTTTGAAAAAAAACATGAATCATAAGAATTTCATTACAAAATGAATAGTAACAAACATTTATAGTTAAGACATGCTTGTTTATTATTTCATGTAGTTTACATGTAGTTTAACAAATAAATAATAAGTTCTATATATGTTGAAATATAAATGTATTGATATCACTTATTTATGTATGTATCTGTATGTTTTTTTTTTATTAGAATAAAAATGATAAATTAATATATATTAGTTCTCCATTCTCTAATCAAGGTTTACCTGAAGTTAATGAGTTTTTGTTTATACACCCTAAGCCCCAATGTTTGCACATTGTTTATACAATAATTACAGCTATTCCCACTTGAAATTTTAGATTTCTTTAATGAATTAAAAAAAAGTGTGATTAGGTGGAGTCAACCCTACCGGTCACCAACACTAAGTCCTGAAACACCATGCCCAGAAGCTGAACAAGGCGTTACCACTGCGAATGTCACTCCAAAAACAACCAATTCAAATTCTTTATTACCTAGCACAGCTTCAAATGACATCCAACAACATGTAAATAGTGCAAATAGTGGTGATGTTGATATTCGCAATCTGACTGTCACTCTGATTCGGACAGCTGTGCTCCAGAGGTCATGGTACCGGATGCCAGGGTGTTCAGTTCAATGCAATATGAACAACAATACCCGTGGATATATGACAGTGTGGTGCACCAAGGGTATTTATGTAAATTTTGTGAACTGTTTTGTGGTCATTCTTCCTCATCACAAGAATTTGTTACTGTTGACATTAACCTTGGTACAGTATGAATGCTATTCTATTACTGGACTTCCAAACTAATAAATGTATTGCTCTTCCCATCTTTTCCCAATTCACATTACTTAAGCGCTAATTGTTCTAAATATAAGGAACCCGAACCTCAGATACAAATGAGTAGGAAAATCATTGACTTGTAATAAGCATGTCGGATTTAAAGCACTTTGTAATAAGCAAGTCGGATTTAAGGCACTTGTAATAAGCAAGTCATTTAGTAGTTTTCTGATTGGTTGCGTCCGTCGTCATACGCCCCGTACAGACAAAGAGAGTTCGAGTATAACTGATAATATGATTACTTTTAATGGTATATCTGTATTAAGCTTTGAATTTAAGACATATTTTCTTTAACCAAAATATTATATGTCGTAAAGTTTTATTTTCAATGTATTATGTAATCTTCAGATGAGCGACTGGTGGTATTACATTCTCAGAAAGTGCCGTTTCATCTATTACATATTAAGAAGTTATTGTTGAAGACATGAATTTTTTTAGATTTTACCATGGATAGGAAATAATATGCACCGTTTTTTTAAGCTCACCTGATCCAAAGACTTTGTCATCACTTTGCGTCGGTCGTCCGTCCGTATACATCTACTAAAAATATTCTCCTCTGAAACCACTTGGCCACTTACGACCAAACTTTGGTGGAATGGTCCGTTTGTGATCCCCTTCCAAAATTGTGTCCGGCAGTCCCGACCTCCAACCAACATGGTCGCTGTTAGTAAAAATAAAAAAGGGGGATGAAATTTAAAAAAAAAATCTTCATCTCTGAAACTACTGGGCCAATTGGAACTAAACTTTGCCTATTCCTTTGATGACCCCCTTTCAAAATTGAGTCCGGCAATCCAGATATCCAACCAACATGGCCACTTATGCTAAAAACAGAAAAGGTGGATGACATTTAATTTTTTTTCTCTTAAACTACTGGGCCAATTGGATTCAAGCTTTGCTAAAATAATCCTTTGGTGATCCCCTTTCAAAGTTTTGTCTGGCAGTCCCGTCCTCGGGCCAAGATGGACGCTGTTACTATTTATTAACGATTCCTTGCACATTAAGTAGGATGCAAGGTTTTACATGTCTTATTAAATCCTATAAAACCAATAGGTTTAGGTTATTAAAGTGAAATACTGTTCGTAGAAGAATATAATGTTTGTGCTTCGTCGTACATCTTTTTTTTAAAGATAGTTCTTGTTTTTCATTTTGTTTGTTTGCACAGAATCGTTAACACTTGTTTCCGATCCGACATCCCGTAGGTTCATACGTTGGCTATTTTTTCAGACGCTTATATATATATAAGGCATAAACAAAAAGGTCTAAATCTTTTGGGTTTTTTTACTTTTTAATCAGTGCCTGGTCCTTAGCTAGTTGGTAAGTTTCTTCATTACATTTTCTCATTCTGTTCATATTGTTTATAAATTAGTGTACATATAAACTTGAATAATATAAAGTATAAAGTTCAAGATTATGATTTTTAGTAATTTACATCACGATAACTGATGGTCACGTGACAATTTTTCAAATCAGATTACAGACGCAGATGAAGCTTGTCGGTCAAGAGAAATATTCGTCGATTTAATTATAATTATAGTCTTTTTGTAGACATATAATTATTTTTGTTACATTTTAACATCTTTTTTGATATCGCTGTGCTAACATTTTAGACGTTTATATATATATATATTCATAGCAAAAATCCATTAATTATATAAATAAACGAAAAGGCAAAGCACATACATTTTGTATTTTAATTGATTAATAACGAATTGATTGCTATATATAGAACATATTCAGCAAGAAGTCGCTCGCGATCTAGAACGTGTTGACGTTGTAACCTCAAATGTGTCTTCCAAACCGCTTAAGTACCACTAATACTATGTAATAGAACATTTCTTTACCAACCATTTAATCAATCATATAAGATTGCAGGATTGAATGGCCTTTTTTTGCTGGAATTACTTATATTTTCATCAATATATTGCATGACTATATTTCCTATTTAGTTTTATTGATTTTGCTGATGATAGAAAATATCACATATGTTTCCCCGTGAAAACATATTACAATAGACATTAGAGAATACCGAAGGAACAATCAACACTGGACAATCCAGAGAAACTGGTAACACGAAGGGACAATCAACACTGGACAATCCAGAGAAACTGGCAACACGAAGGGGCAATCAACACTGGACAATCCAGAGAAACTGGTAACACAAAGGGGCAATTAACACTGGACAATCCAGAGAAACTGGTAACACGAAGGGGCAATCAACACTGGACAATTCAGAGAAACTGGTAACACGAAGGAGCAATCAACACTGGACAATCCAGAGAAACTGGTAACACGAAGGGGCAATCAACACTGGACAATCCAGAGAAACTGGTAACACGAAAGGGCAATCAACACTGGACAATCCAGAGAAACTGGTAACACGAAGGAGCAATCAACACTGGACAATCCAGAGAAACTGACAACATATTGTAAACAAGACGAGGAAAAACAAAACAAAAAAGGGGAAATTAACACTGGACAATCCAGAGAAACTGGTGACACGAAGGAGCAATCAACACTGGACAATCCAAAGAAACTGGTAACACGAAGGGGCAATCAACACTGGACAATCCAGAGAAACTGACAACATATTGTAAACAAGACGAGGAAAAACAAAACAAAGAAGGGGCAATCAACACTGAACAATCCAGAGAAACTGGTAACACATTGTACACAAGACGAGGAAAATACTGAAGGAGCAATCAACACTGGACAATCCAGAGAAACTGGTAGCATATGGTATACAAAACACAAGACAAGGAGAATACTGAAGGGGCAATCAAAAATGGACAATCCAGAGAAACTGGTAACACATTGTACACAAGACGAGGAAAAACAAAACAAATACACAACACAATATATGTTGGATACCACTATGCGCAAGCAAACCAACCACAATTAATGTAAATGAAAGATGAGCCCTCCTAAATAAATCTGGAGATAAAGACGAACCGAACATCGTTTTTATGCGGACATCATAACACGGAACTCAACACATAAAGACACATAATAGGACAACAACAAAACAAAAATGAACAACACGGACACCACAAAAAAAACTTGAACTCCCGAAGGGTAAGAAGTTTCGTACACATTGTCTTTACAAGGTATTTTCATAATTATAACGTTTTATTACATTACATGCCACAAGACAGGGAAGTAAGTGGTAATGTATTTTTGTGCTAGATGTATCCATTTGACCTCTTTCTACGATTTACTATTAAATTTTGACACTTTTACAGCTGTATTATTTGTTTTACATCTCATTTTCAAGTATTTATGCTAATTGTTAATTGCTTTGAAATTCCGTGACACGTTGGTTCGATTAAAAATTAATACAAATGTGTTTGATGTGGTAAAAATCGGTGAACAAAAACCATAAGTGCACTTGGCAAATGAACGTTGTAATTTATCAGTAATTATTGAAAATCTTTTGCATATCATGAAACAAAGCTGTTGCATAATAGATGACACATGTTACAAATTACATTACGGTAATGTATCCTCTGAGAAAGATCGAAGATGCTTTTTGGTTTGTTTGTTTGTTTGTTTGTTTGTTTGCAAGGCGATGCTTCTAAAGCCGTTACTCTATTAAAGTAAAAAATTTTGGATTAGAATAACGAAAAATCCAAATATCTTTTAAACTATAGATTTTTAAACAGCAAAATAAACGAGAGTTTTATTTAGAATTAGGAGTGCTAACTAAAAATGTTACAGTAATGCTTCTTATTGTTTTGGTTGAGGCTGCACTCAGATGAAATTTTGTATTTTGGTCCTATTTTGTTGTCATTTTTCGGGTGGGAGTATATGTACTTTATAGAAGAGCCAGGGATCTTACCTGTAAAATCTTTCTCTCAGCCACGTGTACTTTAGACAAGCATTTCCCTGATAAATTATTGTTATATTTTTCATTTTTTGTAAAATGGGTAAAACGTCTGACTTATCTCCGGAATACCAAGTGTTTGTAAAAAAGTTGCTTGTCGTTTTTAGTAAGGAAAAGGCAACGAAGAAGCCAATTGTCCCATTTGATAGGGTATATCAAAAGACATCTAAAGCTTGGGGTGTGTCCTACACTTCAGTGCACCGTATTATGAATGGTAAGAGGCCTTGTATGTCAAATAGACACCAAAGAAAGAGCTAAAATTATGGACAACTTTGATCATTGTGTTATTAAAAGAACAATCCACTGTTTATATTCACGGAAAATTGCTCCGACCGTCTCAATAATACATAAGGAAATAAAAGATTCTATTAAGATATAAAAGTCTAAACTTACTCTAACTCTCATTGATCTTGGATATACTTATAAAAAAATAGGTGATAATCGAAGAGTTCTGTATGATCAAATGTCTATTATCAATGATAGGTGTAGTTATCTGAGAAAGATCAAGTCTTTTTGGGAAGTAGGGTATGATATCGTGTACATGGATGAAACATGGGTTAACCAAAATCACTGCACAGATTATATGTGACTTCCGAATGATGGGTCTGATGCCCCAAAAACACCCTCGGGTAAAGCCAAACGTTTGATTGTTTTGCATGCAGGTACGCGAAGTGAGGGTTTGATTGACGGCTGCGATTTAGTGTTTCTGGTCAATTCGGAGGATGGTGATTTTCACCAGGAAATGACTAGTGTTGTCTTTCATGAGTGGTTTGAAAATCAATTGATGCCTGTTCTGAAAAATCCTAGCTTGGTTGTGTTTGATAATGCAATTTATCACAATGTTAAACAGAAGATACGGTGTGCCCAAATTTTAGTCAGAAAAAAGTTGTTCTCCAAAACTATCTTGCACAACACAACATTCCTTTTTCTGCTACTGATAGCAAAAAAAGTATTATATCAAAAAATAGAACAAAAAAAGATCCCAGTAGTTTATAAAACAGATAAAATTGCTAATTTACACGGACATGAAGTATTAAGAACCCTCGTTCGACACTGTGAACTTAACCCGATAGAATTAATATGGGCGCAAGTCAAAGGTTTCGTGGCTAAAAACAATACCACCTTCCGATTAAAAGATGTTAAAAACTCATGTACGCCGCTTTCGGAAAAATTACAAAAGATGTGTGGACAAAAGCAGAAGAACATGTGGTGAACATTGAAAATGAATACTGCAAAGAAGACTGTATATATAGAAATGTCATAGAACCTATTATCATTGATTTTTGTGATGATGACTCGGATGACGACTCGGGTTGAAGTATAATCATATTAAGTATAATAGACAGAGAAAAAATGTAAAAATCGAATAAATGTCACGTTAAAACCAATGCCGAAAATATTTGGAACATGTGTCTGCCAATACATTAAGGTTTAAGAACAGTTGTAACTGTTGAAACTATCTGGGCTCAGATGAATTATTTAACTTATATTGATTATAACACATAAATAATACACAAAACAACCTGACACAAGCAAAAACAAAAAGATAAACAGGGACAGTTTATAATCCAACCGAAAACCAAACACAAAACGGGCCTCGTATTCATGAAAAGTCAAAACAAACAAACACAAAGGTCGAAACTTCGGATTCCTGTTTTAGATAAGCATTTCGAAGTGGAATAGGTTAAATATATATTTCCAAACTTTTAGCTCAAGTTTGAGTTGAAAGATATAACTTGGTTTAGTAGAATAGTTACGTAAAACAATGATTCATCAATAATTTTTGCAGTTTTTAGGTATTTAATACCAATGTTAAGTTGAAGGTTTGGTAAAAAATAGCTAAAAAAATGACAGTCATAATCGACCCCTCCCCCCAAAAAGAGCATTTTTTAATTAGGAAGTTGTGCAATCTCAAAACTAATTTTTAGTTCCGTTTCTTACATGTATATAGATTAAAATTGTCATACAGAATCGAACAAATAAAGGTAATAACAAAATTACCGAACTCCGAACAATCTTACAAAGGGAAAGTCAAAACTCATAATTATATAAACAGACAAAATCAGTCAACAACCGTAAAACTGTGAAAACCGCAATGACCCTGACTTGGTACAGGCATTTCTAAAGAAATGGTGGGCCGAATCAGATTTTAAGGCGCCAAACCTCCCGCTCTCATTACGGTTCAAAGGCTCTGGCTGTCACTGTAACAGTATTTAAATACAGGAACAAAATAGATAAAATAGTTGTCAAAGCAGTACCATATTCGGTGACGTAAATGTCAAAAATACATTTATGTCACACATTGACAAAAAAATTCTTGACATTTTTTACTTCTTTATCTTTATACATTTTCACTATATGAAAATGCATCGCTTATAATTTTTTCTGCAGAGACGGAATATATTTCGACAAGATATTGGTATCGGAATATAAACTTTATAAGAGATCGAATAAGGCGAATCTTTTTATAGCTCTGGTCCAGTAGCCTGTTTCTCAGATGAAGATGACGTTTCAGGAAATCAGAATAATTGCTACTGATCCTTGCATAGCGAATCAATTGCGAGATGTAAACACCATATGCAGGAGAAGCTGGTATATTGCCGCACATGTTTGGAAAATTTATGATTTTAAAATTGAAGTCGTCCCGCTTATCATAAATTTTAGTACTGAGTTGACCACTGTCGTCAAATTCGAAGTATAAGTCCAAAAATGATGCGGACGAAGCTGTATCGGTGGTCTCTTTAACTTCCAGCTCTGGAGGATATATCAATGGAAGAAATTCTGCAAATCTAGAATTATTGATAGATAAAACGTCATCAATATACCTGTATGTGAAATTAAAGGCTCTAGCAAAACGACAATGATATATTCTTCATATTATATGATATATGAAGACTTCATTTTTTCACTATTAAGACAGAAGTGCTATATATTTAATGAAAAAATAGAAATAATGAAAAATGTCCCAGTCCAGGTAAAATATTTTACAGGTAAAAATCAATGAACTCAATAGTGCGTGTAGGAGATGGTGATGGGCTTTACGGAGAACAATGGAATCTTTCGGGTGACCGTCGAGTGTCTATTGTCCTCTGAGATTAAAACCCACGGCCGCAGGCTGTTCTCTTTTATAGACTTTTTCCCTCCGTATTTCATAAAACCCTGTCAAAATATACACCCAAAAACACCTTTAAAATGCGATTTTTCTATATGAGCAGGGCCAAATACGTTCACTTTCTGGTCTGCAAACTTCCAAATTAAATTAGCACCTTTGATTCTCTACACAACTCGTTTACCCTTCTACTTTAAAATCTACAGTTTAAAAGATATTTCAAATGTTCGCTATTCTAATAAAAAAATTATTACTTATAGTGACTATAGCGATACATATATTGATATACAATAGTTTCAACGTTCTTATCAATTGTGGCTGAACTGTCCTGTACCTATTTTTAAATATTCATAGGAAATCCCTTAATTATATATATATGGAACAAGTTTCTTTCAGATTCAGCAAGAAGTCGCTTGGGATCTAGAATGTGCTGACGCTGTGACCCCAAATGTGTCTTCCTAGCCGCTTAAGTACCACTAATAATATATAACAGAACATTTCTTTACCAACCATTCAATCAGTCATATAAGAGTGTAAGATTGAATAGCTTTTTTTGTCTGAATTACTTATATTTTCAACAATATTTTGCATGACTATTTTCTCTATTTAGGTTTATTTATTTTGCTGATGATGTCATGATAGAAAATATCACATATGTTTTCTATGGAAAGTAATTACAAAAGAATGTTAGAGAATACCGAAGGGGCAATAAAAACTGGAGAATCCAGAGACACTGGCAACATAGAGCAATCGTAACTACTCGGCCATTCTCGCTACCCTGCAAATAACCCCGTATGCATTAGGCGTATAAATCGCACTACTTTTCACATGTCAGTTACATGAAAGTTTGATAAAGTTATATTTCAAACAATTTTCCATATATCAATTAAAGTTTTAATTAGTTTTGCATGATTAGATTTTACTTAGTACGTCTTCCATATTGGATTTTCGTGGACTATATTTTTGTGCGGCTTAACTTAACTTAGCTTCCGGCAAACAATTTAAGAAGAATTTCTACTATGTACGTACGAGGTTATTTGCAGGGTAGCGAGAATGGCCGAGTAGCTACGATTGAACATAGGGTACACCAGACGAAGACAAACAACAGGACAACACAACACAACATGTGTTGGACACCACCATACGCATGCAAACACAAATAGCGTAAATAAGACATGCGTCCTCCTACAAACAACAAGAAAACACAACACAATATGTGTTGGACACCACCATACGCATGCAAACACAAATAACGTAAATAAGACATGCGTCCTCCTACAAACAACAAGAAAACACAACACAACATGTGTTGGACACCACCATACGCATGCAAACACAAATAACGTAAATAAGACATGCGTCCTCCTACAAACAACAAGAAAACACAACACAACATGTGTTGGACACCACCATACGCATGCAAACACAAATAACGTAAATAAGATATGCGTCCTCCTACAAAAAAAATCGGGGCAAAGCTGTTACATAATAGATGACAAATGTTACAAATTACATTACCGTAATGTATCCTCTGGGAAACGATCGACGAAGTATGTTTACATCGTGCTTTGACACTTACCTCCCATTTCCTAACAATTAGCACCTCTATGTTAAAGGCTGTGATTGACCAGACAAATTTGGCACTTTCTGAAATGCAATAACATATGATCTGTCATTAAAACTGGAACAACTGTCCGCGGAGAGGCGTGTCGTCCCACTATGACACATCATCCTGGTTCCGAGCAAACCAATCTTTGCTCTTTCTCATTTATGCTGCGTTGTTTGCCGAGAAACAACAAATACCAAGTTTTCAGTCTTTGGCTTGACCCGATCGGGGCTCGAAATCACGATTTAGCACACTCGAGGCGAGCACGTTAACATATATGTATATATAATTTGAACAAGCTTCTCAAGAAATCGCTAGGGATGTAGAACGAGACACCAAATGTATGTCACCAACCGCTTAAGTACCAATAATACTATATAATAGAACGTGTCTTTTCTCCACCATTTAATCAATCATATAACACTGTAGGATTGAATGGCGTTTTTGTCAGATTTACTTATATTTTCATCAATATATTGCATGACTATATCTCATATTTAGTTTTATTGATTTTGCTGATGATGTCATTACGAATATCAAGATAGAAAATATCACATAATTATGTTTCTCATTAAAATTAATTACAATGTATGTGTCGTATACATCTACATTGTATGTCCTCCGATTTACGAATTCTGATTACCCCTTTGGTATCTTCAAACTCTCCTTGTCTTTAAAAGGTATTCTTGTGGAGTTGAACTGCTTTTAAGATTATTACCTTTCACTTTGACTGTTTGAAAGTTTTCACTAAGAAGTTTTACTAAGAGGAGAGTTTTCACTGATAAGTTTCACTAAGAGGAGAGTTTTTGAGCCTGTTTAACATGCTTAACACCGCCACTTTTACCAAGTGTTAACAAAGAAGCTGTACTAAGAGGAGAGTTTTCACTGATAAGTTTCACTAAGAGGAGAGTTTTTGAGCCTGTTTAACATGTTTAACACCGCCACTTTTACTAAGTGTTAACAAAGAAGCTGTACTAAGAGGAGAGTTTTTGGGCATATTT
The DNA here is from genome assembly GCA_963383655.1 of Bathymodiolus septemdierum. Taxonomy (NCBI): domain Eukaryota; kingdom Metazoa; phylum Mollusca; class Bivalvia; order Mytilida; family Modiolidae; genus Bathymodiolus; species Bathymodiolus septemdierum. Next base: position 61,139,626 of record OY726530.1, read on the forward strand.
AACTAGTTTATCTTCGCTACATTACAGCGCATGTACCACGATAGGAAGTTGAGCGATCGGTGTGTGTATGTTTGAGGTTCCGACTCTACCTCCTTTGATGATTTTCTATTAGAATTGCAATGGTTCAGACGATGTGGTATTTGTTTAAGTATTTACGGTAATTGTTTTAAGAATTGGTGACATGTTTGTTCATTTTAAAAGCTTAATACAAATGTGTTTAGTGTGGTAAAAATCGGTGAGCAAAAACCATGGTTGCATATCCTGAAACAAAGCTGTTACACAATAGATGACAAATGTTACAAATTATATTACGGTAATGTATCACAAAGAAAACATGTTTTGTATCGTGATGTGGCATTTACGCCTAATTTGTTAACAACTGTCACCTCTATGTTATTGTTTGTGATTGACCAGACAAATTTAGCACCAGACAAATTTAACATTTTCTGTAATGCAATAACACAGGATCTGTCATTAAGAACTATAACAGAAAATTGTCAATCGAATCTACCAAACGAATTCTGTGGAATTGCTCAATTACAGGAGAATTTTTTTTTGTCTATAAGTAACACAAAATAATAACTTCATACATAGATCTATTAGATGTTACATCTGATAAGATAATAATTACATTATGTGTTCATTTCATTCAGAAAGCCTCATATGATTGGTCAAATTGATGACATGTGATATATAAATTGAAACTTCATCAGTCAATGAAAGGCACAATCCTCCAATTACGCCCACTTCCGGGAACTATTTTCAAACGTCATAAAAACTAATAGTACACATTATAACAACAATTGAAAATGTGGAATATTAAAACTAATGAAAATAAATTGAATTGTATGAAGCGTGGTCGAGCTTCTTACAAAATGTAATGTTATCAACACTTTAACACACCAATAAAACTACAAAAGAATGCATTCAATTTTAATGCCAATGTATGAAAAAAATAATAAAACCTATGCCCAATAAAAGAGTATTGTTTATTTACATAATGAATATGCATACGACAATATGAAAAACTGTTCCTTGTAATATAAGCTTGAATTGGACAAATCTCTAAACCTAGACACATATATATTTTGCATTTCTTTGTTGAATAAATATCTTTCAACCTTTGGGCTTTTTCAGATAAAAATGAATCTTTGGATTTCTAAGATGAGAAAGGTATTTTAGCGTTCGTGTAGAATTGTCTAGCTTACTAGCAAATAAGAATGTCTGATTGGAACAACGCCTGTCTCATTGCAAGACATTTTTCATAGGAAAAGAACACGACAACCCAACTGAAATAGTCGATGACCTTAATCACATCATGAGTTGTAGATCGTATTAATATTGTGATGAAAACCATTTCGCTGCTTTTTTATCACGATATTGTCGACAGAAAAACGGCTTTCTTCGGATAAGTAACAGTCACTTTCAAGACATATTGCCGTACTTTTTAATAATATCGCGTTACTTGTTAAAAGAAAAAAATAAGGTAATCAGAATACGTAAATCGAAGGACAGATATCAGCTGCAGGAAAATCACCATGAATGGTGACAACAAAACCCACCAGATTACTTTTCTAAATCATGGACTTTCTTCTCAAAAGTATGGTGATATTATTGTTGAAATTGACGACAAATTAAAACAGAGTTTACAAAAGGAAACGAGCAATTCCGTAATGTAAAAGAGACACGTGAGAGATTTAATATGTAATTTATATAAATAGTCATGTTTTGAAAAGATTACTGGTCGGTTGATGATCAGAAGTCATGTCTTTCACTAGATCGATATCTCTGTTGGTGGACTATTAATCCCTGATGGTATCATTCACCAAGTAGTCAGTGTTTCGGAACTGACATGGTTAATTGTATACATTCGGAACTGACATGGTTAATTGTATGCATTCGGAACTGACATGGTTAATTATATACATTCGGAACTGACATGGTTAACTATATACACTCGGAACTGACATGGTTAATTGTATACATTCGGAACTGACATGGTTAATTATATACATTCGGAACTGACATGGTTAACTATATACATTCGGAACTGACATGGTTAATTATATACACTCGGAACTGACATGGTTAATTATATACACTCGGAACTGACATGGTCAATTATATACATTCGGAACTGACATGGTAAATTATATACATTCGGAACTGACATGGTTAATTATATACATTCGGAACTGACATGGTTAATTATATACACTCGGAACTGACATGGTTAATTATATACACTCGGAACTGACATGGTCAATTATATACATTCGGAACTGACATGGTTAATTATATACACTCGGAACTGACATGGTAAATTATATACATTCGGAACTGACATGGTTAATTGTATACATTCGGAACTGACATGGTTAATTATATACATTCGGAACTGACATGGTTAATTATATACATTCGGAACTGACATGGTTAATTATATACACTCGGAACTGACATGGTTAATTATATACACTCGGAACTGACATGGTCAATTATATACATTCGGAACTGACATGGTTAATTATATACACTCGGAACTGACATGGTAAATTATATACATTCGGAACTGACATGGTTAATTGTATACATTCGGAACTGACATGGTAAATTATATACATTCGGAACTGACATGGTAAATTATATACATTCGGAACTGACATGGTTAATTGTATACATTCGGAACTGACATGGTAAATTATATACATTCGGAACTGACATGGAAAATTATATACATTCGGAACTGACATGGTTAATTATATACACTCGGAACTGACATGGTCAATTATATACATTCGGAACTGACATGGTTAATTATATACACTCGGAACTGACATGGTAAATTATATACATTCGGAACTGACATGGTTAATTGTATACATTCGGAACTGACATGGTTAATTATATACATTCGGAACTGACATGGTAAATTATATACATTCGGAACTGACATGGTTAATTATATACATTCGGAACTGACATGGTAAATTATATACATTCGGAACTGACATGGTTAATTATATACATTCGGAACTGACATGGTAAATTATATACATTCGGAACTGACATGGTTAATTGTATACATTCGGAACTGACATGGTTAATTATATACATTCGGAACTGACATGGTAAATTATATACATTCGGAACTGACATGGTTAATTGTATACATTCGGAACTGACATGGTAAATTATATACATTCGGAACTGACATGGTAAATTATATACATTCGGAACTGACATGGTTAATTATATACACTCGGAACTGACATGGTCAATTATATACATTCGGAACTGACATGGTTAATTATATACACTCGGAACTGACATGGTAAATTATATACATTCGGAACTGACATGGTAAATTATATACATTCGGAACTGACATGGTTAATTGTATACATTCGGAACTGACATGGTAAATTATATACATTCGGAACTGACATGGAAAATTATATACATTCGGAACTGACATGGTTAATTATATACACTCGGAACTGACATGGTCAATTATATACATTCGGAACTGACATGGTTAATTATATACACTCGGAACTGACATGGTAAATTATATACATTCGGAACTGACATGGTTAATTGTATACATTCGGAACTGACATGGTTAATTATATACATTCGGAACTGACATGGTAAATTATATACATTCGGAACTGACATGGTTAATTATATACACTCGGAACTGACATGGTCAATTATATACATTCGGAACTGACATGGTTAATTGTATACATTCGGAACTGACATGGTTAATTATATACATTCGGAACTGACATGGTAAATTATATACATTCGGAACTGACATGGTTAATTATATACATTCGGAACTGACATGGTAAATTATATACATTCGGAACTGACATGGTTAATTGTATACATTCGGAACTGACATGGTTAATTATATACATTCGGAACTGACATGGTAAATTATATACATTCGGAACTGACATGGTTAATTGTATACATTCGGAACTGACATGGTAAATTATATACATTCGGAACTGACATGGTAAATTATATACATTCGGAACTGACATGGTTAATTATATACACTCGGAACTGACATGGTCAATTATATACATTCGGAACTGACATGGTTAATTATATACACTCGGAACTGACATGGTAAATTATATACATTCGGAACTGACATGGTTAATTGTATACATTCGGAACTGACATGGTTAATTATATACATTCGGAACTGACATGGTAAATTATATACATTCGGAACTGACATGGTTAATTATATACATTTATTATCGAAGTTTACGGTTCTTGAATAATGTAACTATTTTTTAAACTACTGTTCTCCTCCCCATGAGTAGGTGGCCATACCCGATTTATTCTCTTTCGTTTTATTGCTCTCAAAGTGTGCTATGTTATTTGACTTTTCAGTCATTTGACCTTGAACGTATCTGGTGAAGGTAATTCCAGAAAAGCGTCGTTTGCACTAAATTTTCCGGTTGTTGACTGATTTTGTCTGTTTATATACGTATGAGTTTTGACTTTCCTTTTGTAAAATTGTTCGGAGTTCGGTAATTTTGTTATTACCCTTATTTATTAATTAATTATTTGATATCTTCGTTTTTGCTTTGTTTATTTAGTCTCATATATGTTATTTGGTTTTCTAATGATTCGACTTTGAAGGTATCTGATGAAGGTTATTGCAGAAATACGTTGTATGCACTAAGTTTGATTTCTACGTTGTTTACTATATATCTATTTAATAACATAGTTCATTTTCTAATAATTAGCTGAGTAGTCTAACATTTCAAAGCATCAATACATGTATTTTATATAAGAGTTTTGTTACAGATGATTCTATAAAAGATTTCAATAAGCTAAGATTAATCTGTTTTAGTTTGGATTCGCTCAAGCTAATTAACATTGTATCTTTAATTGCTCCAAAGTGTTTTGGTTGAGGCTTTGCTACATTATACCACTTACTGGTGAAATAAAATGTAATTTGGTCATTATCTTATATCAAAAGATAAAAAGCATCGCGGTCAATTTGAGAAATAAACCGAAGCATTCGAGAGGTGTAAACTGAAGCATTCGAGAGGTAAACTGATGCATTCGAGAGGTAAACTGAAGCATTCGAGAGGTCAACTGATGCATTCGAGAGGTAAACTGATGCATTCGAGAGGTAAACTGATGCATTCGAGAGGTAAACTGATGCATTCGAGAGGTAAATTGAAGCATTCGAGAGGTAAACTGATGCATTCGAGAGGTAAATTGAAGCATTCGAGAGGTAAACTGATGCATTCGAGAGGTAAACTGATGCATTCGAGAGGTAAACTGATGCATTCGAGAGGTAAACTGATGCATTCGAGAGGTAAACTGATGCATTCGAGAGGTAAACTGATGCATTCGAGAGGTAAACTGAAGCATTCGAGAGGTAAACTGATGCATTCGAGAGGTAAACTGATGCATTCGAGAGGTAAACTGATGCATTCGAGAGGTAAACTGAAGCATTCGAGAGGTAAACTGATGCATTCGAGGGGTAAACTGATGCATTCGAGAGGTAAACTGATGCGTTTGAAAAGTAAACCGATACATTTGGAGAAAAAAACTATGCTTTTTGTTATTTCGTTTTGTTTTGTTTTTCAGCGCGATGGTTATTGTAAGTTACGCGATGCTTCTAAAGTCGTTACCCTAATATTCACGATAAATATACATTTATTGAAATACAATATAGTCTAACAAAAGAATATACAATATATCATATATATAATAAGTTGTTATGAATATATTATAAGTACGTGATTTGTTAACTTAATGTTTGTGTTGGGAGTGTATAAAACATGACTTGGAAAATAATTTGTACAAATTCCATGCCATGAAAAGCTTACAAACTATTTTATATAATTATGTGCTACATTATTGTTAAAGTGACTTATAAACAAACATAAACAGGGTGATTATGCTTTTAAAATCAGTAGTTTCACCTGATATATGATATGTTCTCGTTTATCAAGGAAGATTTCCAGCAATTGCATCTTTTATCTTTAACAATAACAACAACTTTGAAATTATAAATAAATCTTCATCTGAGAAAAAGATTCGCCTTATTCGAAAAAGTTTATATTCCGATGCCAAGATCTTGTCGAAATATATTCCGTCTTTGCAGAGACGATAATAAACGATGCATTTTCATATAGTGAAAATGTATAAAGATAAGGAAGTCAACAAAAATGTCAAAAATATTTTTTATCAATGTGTGACGTAAAAGTGTCTTTGACATTTACTTCACTGAAATTGGTACTGCTTTGACAACTATTTTACCTATTTTGTTCCAGTATTGTTATGAATACTGTCATTGTGACAGCCGGAACCTTTGAGCCGTAATGAAAGCGGCAAAAAAACACAAATAAGTACAATGTGTGGTATTTTACACAAAAAGAAATGCTTGATAAGAAAGAAGCAGGTGAAAAAAAGAAAAATAACACGTGCAATGTGTGATATTTTACGTAAAGAAGAGACCTAATAAGAAGAGTTTGAAGATACCAAAGTGGTAATCAGAATCCATATATCGAAGAAGAACAGACAACACAATGGCCGGAAGAAAAAGTACAAAAAGACAAACAACGACCCACAAAACATACACATAAAACTAAAGATCGAGTAACACGAACCCCACTTAAACATACATATAAAACTAAAGATCGAGTAACACGAAACCATAAACGTTAGAGAAAACCAAAAGGGAAATGAAGACTGGACAATCTAGAGAAATAGGCAACATTGGGCACACGAAAACACAAGAGAAGACTAAAAAGATGAGCAAACGCGCTAAAAAATAATAATTAAATATAAAATGATAAATACGTGGCCAAAAATATAAAAGAGATAAAAACACAGAAAACTTAAGATGACTAACAGGAACCCTATCAAGATGCGAAGGTGAACTCGATCCGGTGCTCCGAAATGGTTAACATTACCTGCTTTAGAATGGTCCCCGCTAATAGCAGAAGTCCAGTACATGGCATTAAGGAGGTAAGAATGACCGATAGAAATGACGAGAGTGCGGACAAATCACCAAGTCATCTGTGAGACAGTCACTGTGTAGAGATCAAGCAATTCATTATGGCGATTGCAAAACTTCCGAAGTTAAGAATTACGTTAACAAATCAGCAGCAATCGTCTATCCAGAAATCCAAGTATGGTCCACAGATATTCACTGATATATGTTCTGCTGGAATGTCGCTATAAATAAATGGGAAGTTTACAACTGGAAAGCTTAAATCATCTCATTTGTTGTACAATTTGGATCCCTATCGATCTTCATCGGCAATTTCCAGGTAAATGTCAAGGTTTGAAGTTGGATTTGGTGTGTCTGTGGTATCCTTGATTTAAAACTGACTCAGACAGCTAAAGGCAGTCTTTGGAGTGTCTGTGGTATCCTTGATTTAAAGCTGCCTCAGATAGCTAAAGTCAGTCTTTGGAGTGTCTGTGGTATCCTTGATTTAAAGCTGCCTCAGATAGCTAAAGGCAGTCTTTGGAGTGTCTGTGGTATCCTTGATTTCAAGCTGACTCAGATAGCTAAATGCGGTCTGTGGTATCCTTGATTTCAAGCTGACTCTGATAGCTAAAGGCGGTCTTTGGAGTGTCTGTGGTATCCTTGATTTCAAGCTGACTCAGATAGCTAAAGGCAGTCTTTGGAGTGTCTGTGGTATCCTTGATTTAAAGCTGCCTCAGATAGCTAAAGGCAGTCTTTGGAGTGTCTGTGGTATCCTTGATTTCAAGCTGGCTCAGATAGCTAAAGGCAGTCTTTGGAGTGTCTGTGGTATCCTTGATTTCAAGCTGGCTCAGATAGCTAAAGGCAGTCTTTGGAGTGTCTGTGGTATCCTTGATTTCAAGCTAACTCAGATAGCTAAAGGCAGTCTTTGGAGTGTCTGTGGTATCCTTGATTTCAAGCTGGCTCAGATAGCTAAAGGCAGTCTTTGGAGTGTCTGTGGTATCCTTGATTTCAAGCTGACTCAGATAGCTAAAGGCGGTCTTTGGAGTGTATGTGGAGCCCTACATTTCACGCTGATTACATATATACGATCAAGAAAATAATGTTTATAATGATGTATCGTCATCTATGCATTCCTGTGTAATGTCTGACTCATATGAATATAGGGAACACAATTAATACCTATTAGAATGCAATGCCGACTGTCTGCTAAAAAGCATTTATCAAGCAGAAAAGCTAGACCTGTTTAATAAATTGGGCATTCCTATACCTTTTCAAGTCTGTGAAGTATGGGAGTTTGTAAATAACTCGATCATTGCAAGACTTCATATCAGATTTTGTAAATTGTCGTTAACGAAATATCAAATCTACTCTAGACTTTATGATACAAAAGAAACTCGGTCGACGTCCATTAGAAATATTAATAAAGCTATATATTCTTAATTATTGGTACAATCTGAGGAACTTGGAAATTACCCGTCATACTTATTGAAACAGTAAATATATAAGGTATAAATATTACTTGGATAAATGATATTAATTTAACAGTAGACAAATACGAGTAGTCAAATGTATGGAATAACAATAAAATAATATTAATTTAACAGTAAACAAATACCAGTAGTCAAATGTATGGAATAATAATAAAATGATCAACCAAATTTCGTTCAATAATTTTTTTTTTATAAATAAAGTTTAAATGGTCAGTTTAAACAAAACTGTCACTTAGCTTCATAAAAGTCACATAAAATATTTTTTTTTAATTTATTTAACGAGGATTGTTGAGAGCTAATGGATGCGAGAGGTTTCCCTCAAAAGACATACATGAATACATAATTTGAATTAATATAATGGTTATTACTGATATATTGAAATAACAACACAAAAATATACAAGGTGAACACTTTATATAACAAACATTATATTTCTTAGCAAAGATTTAACTGATGTGGTAATGTTTTATTGGGAGGACACAAACTAAAACAATTATGCATGGTGAATTAGCGTGAAAAATATTAACATTGACTTATTATTTGCTAAAAGACAATTTAGAATTTTAATAATGTTGCAATAATTTGGGTGACAACAATTAACCTGCCGTGTACATTCCACATTCTAAATCACAAATTCCCTGTAGAGAAAACCGACGAGGCAATCATGAATGGACAATCCAGAGAAACTGGCAATCAAAGCTATCTGCAACCTGTACTCTTCCTGTAGGTTGATATTATTCTGATGACAGTTGCTTCTGTTATTGATGTCGAAATGTTTAAACATATGTTAATGTCATTCCGTAATACATTTGTCGGGGTTGGTTAATATTACGAATCTTCTCTCAAAGATTTGCTGCTTACCCTTTACCTTCACCTTTAAATTGACAACAGATAAAGATTAAAAATGATAGTCTACTACCAGCTTGATGTTTTCATATTTCCAATTGTTCAAACCGCATCGGTGATGTTATGGTTTGCTTGCTCGCCTGGAGGATAGTAGATCGTGGGTTCGAGCCCCGATCGGGTTAAACCAAAGACTATAAAATTGATATGTGTTGCCTCACCGCTAAACACACAGCAATAAGGAGAAAGAGCAATGACTGGTTGGCTCGGAATCAGGATAATGTGTCTGGGTGGGGCGACATGTCTATCCATGTACTGTTGTTTCAGTGAACTAGCACTATAAAAATGTAACTAAGCGTGTTGGTCTACTACAAAGTGCACTTCATCATCATCTCAGTGAAAATTAACTTGTTCTCGACATGACATAGCTGAATAAATTGCTAATTTGGCATGAAACAACAATTGCTCACTCACTCACTCCAATAGTTCACTTCCACTTCATAAGCAGAACTATTCCAGCAGCACCAGCGCATAGAGTGTACATCTCACAACTCGTACGTTATCATAGGGTTTGTTCCCAATACATTTATTTTCTGAGCAGAAATATTGTACTGACGCAAAGGGTGACCTCATCGCTTCAAATATTCTACGATTGTTATCAGGAACTTGTGAACCGTTGCGAAAAAATTGATTTCTCAAATGGCAATATATCTTTTCCGTTTGACGTAGATTTTGTAGTCTTCTATTTACCGCATTTATATCTCAGCAACACGGCTTTGTCTTATCAAAATATGAATGGCTTATCTCTCGCAAGTATCTGAATTCAACCCTTCCTCTTCCCCTCTCTTGCTCATAATTTTAGATTTTGATGCAGGCTTTTGCTTCCTCGTTTGGGTTCATTCAGTGGCTTGCGTCCAATATTGCATGTGCATCTGGATTGTCCACTCTCGATTGTATTTTCAGTTTTCTCTTACATTGGTCTACATATATATAATAGATGCAATCTTCATCAGATTACCCCTTTGGTATCCTCAAACTTTCCTCACGAGCTGCAACCGTGTGCAAAACAGATGAGGTCAGTATATCTGGAATCCTTCTTTAATACCACGATTATCTGTTAATTCCTAATGATTTCTTGCGATGAAAATGACACTCCGGGGAAATCCTAGGAAAAAGAGGAAAGATCTAGCGTCTTCTATGCGCGAACAAACATTCCAAAAGAGTCGTCTGTTGATTGTCAAGGACGATATAATAAATTGCAGTTAAAGACATTAACAATGAACACAAATCTACAATCAAATGAAAAATAAAACAAAATTACTTTTTTGATAATATATACTTCGTGATCTAAAAGACTATTAAATTATTTGGTTTTCCACTCGCTTGACTTTGAGCCTAGCTAAGTAATGTTATTTCAGAAACTCATCGTCCGCATTAATTTATATATTTACGTTATTAGTTCTTAAATAGTTAATATGATTATAATGATGATGACATTTAGAGTTTAATTAACTAATAAAACGTTGTCTAGTTTAGTAGTTACACCTGTATAGGTATTTATCTATCTAGTTCTAAGTAATATACCTATAACAATATACGACTCTTATCACAAGCAATCACGAAAAAAAAGACCGATTTCTAAATGTGATTCAAGATTGAACAGTTTCTGCCATATAATTAGATTGGATCTGTCGTTCAACTTCATCCTGTTTGATATTGCTTTTTTTCACAATTCATATACAATGTGTTTTCAAGATGATTTATTGAGATGCGTAGTCACCTACTGTTGTTCACGTGTGTCACTGATATTGTTTCTCAACTGTATTGGTTAAGTTCAATATCTGACGTTCAATCTGATTGAAGTGATCTTTTCATCTGATATTTTTTAGGTATTCAACAAAAAAACTGCATATATTAAATGACTTCTTGATAACAGTTGTTTCATATTCTGGAGATCAGTCAAATATTTGGAGAATTAATTTAGTGGCTGATTTTGATATCGTAAGTTATATTGATATTGTAATCTTTATTGTTTAATATTGTTTTGTTTTAATCTAAGAATGTATTTTGGTGAGTAGATATATGTTGTATTTTAATTAGTGTAGGATATGCATAATCATTAACTATCAGGTCTCATTCTTCAAATCTAAATTGACATGCAAAAAGTTCAAAAATTGAAATCTGAAATAATAACAGCAATTTGCTAGTAGTTTTAACAGGGTAAAGCACTCTCTGATATTTGAAATGAAAATGTCAACATACGTTTCTGGTTACGTCTTTCGTTTGACATGAAAGCAAACAGTGTCTATTATGACAAAATAAATTGAAAGTATTCCTTTTCAAGTGTTTTCAATTAAATGAAAAATAACACAAGATCAAACGCCAATTATTCTACAGGTTTTCAGACTTTTTATAACGCCGTCGTCATCCGAGTATTAAATAAGGGTAATAGCAAAATTACCGAACTCCGAACAGTCTTACAAAGGGAAAGTCAAAATTCATAAGTATATAAACAGACAAAATCAGTCAACAACCGGAAAACTGTGAAAACCGTAATGACCTTGACTTAGTACAATCATTTCTAAGTATTAAACTATTAAATCAAGGATTTCTAAAGAATAGTCTCGTCTCGTCTCGTCTCGTCTCAAAAGGTTTCGCGGACGATATATCAACAACTTGTTTAAAGGTATTATGTCATTCGTACAGATGACGAAATATTGTACTGGCCATTAGATTTTGGTTTAGATTTTCGCTATAATGACATTCGGTGGCCTTGCGTACTATCTTATATTCAAATGTTGGTTGAAGCCATCTTCTTTCTTCAATAGAATTAATATTATGCATATGATAAGACAAGTTTGAAGATACCAAAGCGATATCCAGAAGTGGTAAATCAAACGACAGACAAAATACAATGGCCAAAAGTAAAAGAACAAAAGGACAAGCAAAAATATTTACAAAGTGCTACACATAAAGCTAAAGATTCAGGAACACAAACGCCAAAAACAAATCGAGGATGAACTCATGTGCTCTGGAAGGGAAACAGTTTCATTATTGGCACCCATTGTGTTAGTCTTGTTACAAACCCGGTAATATGTCATGAATGAAGAAAGGGCTGGATGATGATTACGACAAACGGGTCATATATGTGGTCACAATTGGGGAGTTCTTTATAACAATGCTGTTCAACAATATAGCGTTCTTTATAACAACGCTGTTCAAGAATATAACGTTCTTTATAGCAACGCTGTTCAATAATATAGCGTTCTTTATAACAACGCTGTTCAAGAATATAGCGTTCTTTATAATTACGCTGTTCAAGAATGTAGCGTTCTTTATAACAACGCTGTTCAAGAAAGCAGCGTTCTTTACAACAACGCTGTTCAAGAATATAGCGTTCTTTATAACAACGCTGTTCGAGAATATAACGTTCTTTATAGCAACGTTGTTCAAGAATATAGCGTTCTTTATAATTACGCTGTTCAAGAATATAGCGTTCTTTATAACAACGCTGTTCAATAATATAGCGTTCTTTACAACAACGCTGTTCAAGAACATAGCGTTCTTTATAATTACGCTGTTCAAGAATGTAGCGTTCTTTATAACAACGCTGTTCAAGAATATAGCGTTCTTTACAACAACGCTGCTCAAGGATATAGCGTTCTTTATAACAACGCTGTTCAAGAATATAGCGTTCTTTATAATTACGCTGTTCAAGAATGTAGCGTTCTTTATAACAACGCTGTTCAAGAAAGCAGCGTTCTTTACAACAACGCTGTTCAAGAATATAGCGTTCTTTATAATTACGCTGTTCAAGAACATAGCGTTCTTTATAACAACGCTGTTCAAGAATATAGCGTTCTTTACAACAACGTTGTTCAAGAATATAGCGTTCTTTATAATTACGCTGTTCAAGAATATAGCGTTCTTTATAATTACGCTGTTCAAGAATGTAGCGTTCTTTATAACAACGCTGTTCAAGAATATAGCGTTCTTTATAACAACACTGTTCAAGAATATAGCGTTCTTTACAACAACGCTGTTCAAGAATATAGCGTTCTTTATAACAACGCTGTTCAAGAATATAGCGTTCTTTATAACAACGCTGTTCAAGAATATAGCGTTCTTTATAACAACGCTGTTCAAGAATATAGCGTTCTTTATAACAACGCTGTTCAAGAATATAGCGTTCTTTATAACAACGCTGTTCGTCCTGTTATATGTGAGGGTTGACGTTTTACTGGCATATGGAAAACACTTGCATGACCGCATCGTTTCACTAAAAGGCGAGTTAAGGCCCATGTCACTAGTTTAGTGTCACCCCAACCCGACCACTTTTTTTTCAAGAGCCTATACCAAGCCAGAAATGTGAGCGGTCGTGTATCACGTGTGTTAGTGGTATCGATGTTTCTTCTTTCTACGATTTTTCGCTTGGCTTTCGGAACTGTTCCGCCATGTCGCTTGACTTTCGGAACTGTTCCGCCAGTGTTATATTTTTTGTTTTACGTTTTATTAGATGTAGATTATTTATACAGTACTGAGATGTTGATTATTTTAACATCGTATCATCGTAGCTTTTGTAGCTATTGTTATAAATAATTCATCGATTCCAACAAACATTTAAGTTTGCGATTAAAACTTCTCTAACAGGACTTAGATGTAACATAAAGTAGTTTAACAGGAATTTGATATATGGTATTTTAACAAGATTGAAATGGAAGGTGTTTTAATAGGACTGTGATGTACAAACTGTGTCGCTGACTTCTCTCATTAATCGTATGAGACATATATCATGGAGTGGTTTCGAAAAGGAAAACGAAAAGAAGCTGGTATGATCCTTTAATTGTACGTTTCCCATTGAACATGAAGTAAAGGATACCACAGATACAGGCAGGTCTGCTTCATACCATGACCTACACCTAACATTGACAGTGGAGGTCACTTAAGGATGAAGCTTTATAAAAGTTATGATTTCAATTTTCTTATTATGAACTTTCCATTCAAATAGAGTAACATTCCATGCATGTTTACGTTAAATAATATCACATTCAGATGTCTATGCTTTCCTTAAGCTTCTATATTATATATATATGCATAGTGAATGTGGTCGAGTGGTCTAGGGCGCTGGACGTAAGGCTAAGCGAATGGGGCTGCAGTGTATCAATGGTGTGGGTTCAAATCCCGTCGAGGGAAGAACAAAAATTTGACAGCTCTAAAATCTAATTCTAACACTGTTTGGTTTAATTTTCAGACGTATATATATATTGAAGCAAATTTAGACTTGACAATTTTTCGTGAAAATATTATTAGTTAGTTAACCCATTTTTTAAATACAAATTGAAGCAAATTTACTGTTTACATTAACAAATATAGTCACTTAATTGCACATCGTTTATTGATGTGTGACGTATTTAATTTAATTGCCATGGATATGAGATGTAGCAGTAATTATTCTTATATAATTGTTGTTTTTAGTGCATTTAGATGATTCTATAATTGCAATATCAATTAAGCAAAACGTTTGAAACATGAATGTAAATGCACGGTAGTATTATGTATATAAACCATTGGCTTTGTTCGTATTTACCTCAAACCTACACAATCTTGTCTTTAGTGATGTAAAGTTTGGGCCTATACATCTAGCTTAATTTTAATGTAAATGTTATGGTAGTGTCTGTACCAAGATGATTTGACCTCTGTTTTTACTTATGTGCGAATAATTTAATTTCATTTGAATACTGCAATCTGATTGGTTAGTCCGCCTGGAGAAAATTTTGGTTATACTCGATAACCTGGTTTGGTATTGTGACGTCACCAACGTGTTCATCCGCCAACGACAAATTCAAATAGTCACACGAAATAATCGTAATTAAAATCAAGGAATCATTAAATTTTGTGGTGAAAATTAAATTATAAGGAATATTTGAAATTGTTGAACAGGTTATACTTGTATAACCTGTTTTGGGTCACTTTACGCTTTTCATAAACCGCTTCGCGATTGATTAAGCGTAAACTGACTCAAACCAGGTTATATCGTATAACCTGTTCAACAATTTCAAATATTCCTTAATTGAATTTTGGGACTGTTCCGACCGTGTGGTATATATTTTGTTTCCTTTTTCCGCATCGGTGGCGTAATGGTTAGTGTGCTCGTCTCGAGTGTGGTAGGTCGTGTGTTCGAGGCCCGGTCGGGTCAAACCAAAGACTATACAATTGGTAGTTGTTGCTTCTCCGCTAAGCACGTAGCATGAAACAGAAAGAACAAAGACTAGTGTGCTCGGAATTAGGATAATGTGTCCGAGTGGAGCGACATGTCTATCTACGGACTGTGAGTTAGTACTATAAAACTCCAACTCAGCGTGCTGTTCTAGAACAAAGCGAACGTCATCATCATCTTATTGAAAATTAATTTGTTCTCGCCATAATATAGCAGACAAATTACTGAATTGGCGTTAAACGACAATCACTCACTCACCCTCTTTCCCCTTTTTTCACTTTATGCATTACTTTTCTTTATATAGAAACTTTCAGTTCTTGTCATAAAAGAAAACGAAACGTATGCGTCATCACAAATGTCACACTCCTAAAATATTCTTACACGATATAAATGGATCTATATTTGTTTTCAATTTGTAAACTTCCGCGACGATCAAAGCTACATATTAAATGCTTCAAACAATCCTTTATTACCTTATTAATAGATATAGACAGTATATATATATATATCTGAGATCATCGTACATTATTCTACAGCATCCGTCTCATTCATATCTACAGTTGGAGGACGATTCCTCGTGGCGATGTCGACTTTACAATACCTGTATGTAATCATCGACGGTTGAATATCGTTGTTTATATTATAATTATTAGATGTATATGGAAATTTACTTGATTTAAAAAAAACCAATTGTGTGATTCAAATTGGTTTTGGGACGTTTATTGAATTACTTTTATTTTAATGGTGATAAAATCAAATCGAAAAACATTTTTTTAATTGTGATAATTGTGATAATTGTTCTTCACTTTTTTACAATTCATATAAATGTACTGTTTTACATGTTTTACATACTATAACTTCCTATTTCCCATTACCTTTTAATATTAGCATTATAAATCCATCAATTTAGAAAATCTATTTGTAATGTGGTGAATTTCCATGAATTTAAATAAAATCTATGTATGGGTTATGTTATCGACAACATTAATAAACTTGAAAAGAGAAAGGCCACTGTTGATAAAAACTGAAATGTCAGTTTATCATATACTTGTAGTTGATAAAGCTGAAATTTTACCCTGTAATAAAACTTTGAGTTTTGCTTATAATAATAAGAGGAGTCATGTTTATTTCACCCAGTTTCACAAGAATGGTCCAAGCGGGCTGATAAAGCAAGTTTATTAACTGCTTCCGGAATGTTATTACATACCTTTCCGTCAATGTCCGTAAGTTCACTTCGTTAATTTCCGGAAAACTGTGTTTACAGACACGGCGGATTCAACTATTTTATAAAATATTTGCACAGAATATTATTAACTACCAATTTCTCTCTTATTATATTGAAAGTGCTTAAAAACGTGCATTTATTGGATTTATATATTAAAACAAAATTTTCTTGTTCCATAACTATATACATGTATTTAATTCTAACCAAAATAACTAAACATTTTGGTACAAATCAGTTATTTCCTCTGTTGAAGTATATGATAAACATATCATAACATGTCATTTTTCATATGATACCCTTTATCAGCCTCTTTCATATATCATCCCTTGAGCCTATCGGCTCTCGGGCTGATATCATGACCTCGGCTGATAAAGGGTATGGTATGAAAAATGTCATATAATAATCTATATTTATTAAATGACCAATCTTCTCATACCTTCACCAAAAACCAATTATTGCTTACCCTTTCGGAGCAAATAAAGTCACCCCCGGTTTTAAGTGGGGTTCGTGTTACTCGATCTTTAGTTTTATGTGTATGTTTTGTAGATCGTTATTTTTCCTTTTGTTCTTTTCCTTTGGCCATTGTGTTGTCTGTTCTTCTTCGATTTACGGATTCTGATTACCCCTTTGGTATCTTCAAACTCTTCTTGTTAAAACCTGAAATGCCAGATTATTGAATGGCCAATCTTATGATACCTTCGCAGAGAACATTATTGTTTTGTCATGACTGAGTATACTGCATTTGTAATTGTATTTATAATGGTATTCAGTAAGTCGCCCACCCAAAATCTATTTTCATGAATTTGCTATTCCTGCTATGAATACACTTTATGTAAATATCATGGATTTTGATTGGTTGATAAGTGATGTATTCATGTATTTTAATATTTCGAATGAATTTCGTTCATTTTTTTCACAGACAACGTATGAGGAGTTCGTATTTTCTCCTCTGTTTTGCATTATTGGCAAAAAATGTTGCCCTCGCAAGCCTCAATGCGCCAAAATCATTCAGAATTTTTTCATTAGCTGAGGAAATTTTATCGTCTTTCGACAAGTATATACTTTCACAAATATCCCTCCCAAGATTATCTATGTGGTCATAAGTCGCACACAAGGTGACACAATATCTGAATCACGAAGCTCACCCTAAGATTCTCATCTCTCAGGCAGAATTGACATGACTACCCGATTTTGGCTTTTATTTTATAAAGATTTTATTTTTTTTGGGCTTTCTGGTCTTATGCCTTTGAGTGTAGCTGGTGAAGGTTTTTCCTGAATTGTCCATGCACACTAATTTTCATTAAAATTCATCCCCTTTTTGTGTGGTGTTCGCGTTGTTCATTCTTTAGTTTTATGTGTAGAACTTTGTTGACCACTGTGTTGTCTGTCCTTAGAATAACGGATTTTCTAATTACGCCTTTTGTATCTTCAATCATTTCCTATCTACTAACAATCATTAACATTGGATATTTTATGTTATTTTTAACTATGACAATAAGAAAATCTTTCTGTCACAGAAACACAAATAATTGAAATTCAAAAGAATAGCTTTCTAAACATGTGACGTTCACTTCCCACAAACATTTCATTTTACGTAATCAAACTGATCGCATTCAACTCTCGATGTGATTACTGTCTTGACAGGCGTCGATAAAATGTCTTCCTATTTTCGTCTTTATCTATCTTAGATGTCAGTGTAATTGCTAAAGTGTCTCTAAGTAATTTACATTATCTACATATTTCCTTTTCAAATAGTTTTTGAGAATGCTATCTCTGCTAGACCATATGTTGCTATTACTTGTTCAACGGTGTCAACTATATGACAATGGATCTTTTACTTTTTACGTAGATGTTTTCTTTCCCTACCACTGCCAAGACTTTTACCAGACTTGACTGTATATATGAGTAACAAGGTGGTATATTATAAGAAGCAGCAACTGATTATCCTTCGCGAGCATCTGAGTTCACCCCTGGTTTTTTGGTGGGGTCCATGTTGCTCATCTTTTTATGTTTCTTAACATTCTGAGTTCCGTGTTGTGATGTCCGTTACAATTTCAGCATAAAAAAGATGTTCGGTTCGTCTTTACCTCCAGTTGTCTATAGGTTGGCGCATGTCTTCTTTACGTTATTTGTGTTTCTTTGCGCATAGTGATGTCCAGCACATATTGTATTATATGTTGTGCTTTTGTTTTTCTTCGTTTTGTGTTCCCTATGTTCCAGTTTCTCTGGATTGTCCCTGTTCTGATTGCCTCTTCAGTTTTCTCTGACGTCTCTCTTGTTCGTTCTCGTAGGTTTTCATATGTTTCTCTGTTGTCGCTGTGTCTATCATTACCTTTATCATATACAAGTGTTTGCGTATTAGTGTTGTCCAACACATATTGTGTTGTTTTTTTGTTTGTTTTTGTCTTTGTCTTGTGTCTTGCGTGCCCAATGCTTACCCACAATGCTTTTGCCATATGCATGTGCTATGCAGTATTGAAACACTAACGTTGTGAGTTCGAATCCCGCTCATGGCGAGGTGTACTCGATACAACATTATGTGATAAAATGTGTGAGTGACTTGTGGCAGATATGTGGTTTTCTCCAAGTACTACGGTCTTCTTCATCAATAAAGCTGACCGCCAGGAAATGACTGAAATATTGTTAAATGTGGTGTTAAACAACATAACCCTAACCTCCAACCCTTTTACATGGATTTGTTTTCATAATTTAAGGGTATTTTGAAAGTAAAAATGATATTAACTTTCTAAATAAATGTTTTCTGTCAAACAGTAATCACAAGCTCATTCGCAAAATTGGTCACAATTCACTGCCTGATGTTTTTCTAATATCTACAAATAGCAGGCCTATATAAATTGTGCTATTAAATATATATGACGTTTATAGATGGCATGATTGCCCGAAAAAAAACATTACATTGTCCCCTGACATCCGGAAGGACAAATAAATATTAAATATAATGATATATGTAACATATTGACATTACAAATGACAAAATATCATAATAAAAAACATTTTTCAAAAATGAAGATTGGATGCCAGTGCTAATGGTTATTGTTAATTTTAATAGCTATCTTATTGTTTTCAGGACTATATAAACCATGATGTTTTTCTCTGACTATTCATAGTTAATTGCTGGGCATTAAACATGTTAAAATGGGTGTAAATTATAACGTTTGAAGGAACATGTTTGAAATTTACAAATCCTAAATTATGTAATTCATCAATTAAAAACTTTTTTCTCCCTTTTACGTAGACTTGCTCTTTTCGCTATCACCGACAATACTCTTATCGGATTTGAATATATATATGAGTAACTCAACGGGTGTCTTATCATAAGCAGGAACTACTTACCCTTCGCAAGCACCTATGTTCACCGTGGTATTTGATGGGGTCCGTGTTGTTCATCTGTTTAGTTTTCTATGTTGTGCTTTGGTGCTTTATGTTCACCGTGGTATTTGATGGGGTCCGTGTTAATCATCTGTTTAGTTTTCTATGTTGTGCTTTGGTGCTTTATGTTCACCGTGGTATTTGATGGGGTCCGTGTTGTTCACCGTGGTATTTGGTAGGGTCCGTGTTGCTCATCTATTTAGTTTTCTATGTTGTGCTTTATGTTCACCGTGGTATTTGGTGGGGTCCGTGTTGCTCATTTGTTTAGTTTTCTATGTTGTGCTTTGGTGTTTTATGTTCACCGTGGTATTTGGTAGGGTCCGTGCTGCTCATCTGTTTAGTTTTCTATGTTGTGCTTTGGTGCTTTATGTTCACCGTGGTATTTGGTGGGGTTCGTGTTGTTCATCTGTTTAGTTTTCTATGTTGTGCTTTGGTGCTTTATGTTCACCGTGGTATTTGGTGGGGTCCGTGTTGCTCATCTATTTAGTTTTCTATGTTGTGCTTTGGTGCTTTATGTTCACCGTGGTATTTGGTGGGGTCCGTCTTATTCATCTGTTTAGTTTTCTATGTTGTGCGTTGGTGCTTTATGTTCACCGTGGTATTTGGTAGGATCCGTGCTGCTCATCTGTTTAGTTTTCTATTTTGTGCTTTGGTGCTTTATGTTCACCGTGGTATTTGGTGGGGTCCGTGTTACTCATATGTCTAGTTTTCAATGTTGTGCTTTGGTGCTTTATGTTCACCGTGGTATTTGGTGGGGTCCGTGTTGTTCATCTGTTTAGTTTTCTATGTTGTGCTTTGGTGCTTTATGTTCACCGTGGTATTTGGTGGGGTCCGTGTTTCTCATCTGTTTAGTTTTCTATGTTGTCCTTTGGGGCTTTATCTTCACCGTGGTATTTGGTGGGGTCTGTGTTGCTAATCTGGTTAGTTTTCTATGTTGTGCATTGGTGCTTTATGTTCACCGTGGTATTTGGTGGGGTCCGTGTTGCTCTTCTGTTTAGTTTTCTATGTTGTGCTTTGGTACTTTATGTTCACCGTGGTATTTGGTGGGGTCCGTGTTGCTCTTCTGTTTAGTTCTCTATGTTGTGCTTTGGTACTTTATGTTCACCGTGGTATTTGGTGGGGTCTTTGTTACTCATCTGTTTAGTTTTCAATGTAGTCCTTTGGCGCTTTATGTTCACTGTGGTATTTGGTGGGGTCCGTGTTGCTCATCTCTTTAGTTTTCAATGTTGTGCTTTGGTGCTTTATGTTCACGTGGTAGTTGGTGGGGTCCGTGTTACTCATCTGTTTAGTTTTCTATGTTGTACTTTGGTACTTTTTGTTCACCGTGGTATTTGGTGGGGTCCGTGTTGCTCATCTGTTTAGTCTTCTAAGTTGTGTTTTGGTGCTTTATGTTCACCGTGGTATTTGGTGGGATCCGTGTTGTTCATCTGTTTAGTTTTCTATGTTGTGCTTTGGTGCTTTATGTTCAACGTGGTATTTGGTGGGGTCCGTGCTGCTCATCTGTTTAGTTTTCTATGTTGTGCTTTGGTGCTTTATGTTCACTGTGGTATTTGGTGGGGTCCGTGTTGCTCATCTGTTTAGTTTTCTATGTTGTGCTTTGATGCTTTATGTTCACCGTGGTATTTGGTGGGGTCCGTGTTACTCATCTGTTTAGTTTTCTATGTTGTGCTTTGGTGCTTTATGTTCACCGTGGTATTTGGTGGGGTCCGTGTTGCTTATCTGTTTAGTTTTGTATGTTGTGCTCTGGTGCTTTATGTTCACTGTGGTATTTGGTGGGATCCGTGTTGCTCATCTGTTTAGTTTTCTATGTTGTGCTTAGGTGCTTTATGTTCCCCGTGGTATTTGGTGGCATCCATGTTGTTCACCGTGGTATTTGGTGGGGTCCGTATTGTTCACCGTGATATTTGATGAGGTCCGTGTTGTGCACCGTGATATTTGGTGGGTCCATGTTGTTCACCGTGGTATTTGGTGGGGTCCATGTTGTTCACCGTGGTATTTGGTGGGTCCGTGTTGTTCACCGTGATTTTGGTGAGGTCTGTGTTGTTCACCGTGATATTTGGTGGGGTCCGTGTTGCTCACGGTGGTATTTGGTGGGGTCCGTGTTGTTCACCGTGATATTTTGGGGGTACATGTTGTTCACCGTGGTATTTGGTGGGGTCCATGTTGTTCACCGTGGTATTTGGTGGGTCCGTGTTGTTCACCGTGATTTTGGTGAGGTCCGTGTTGTTCATCGTGATATTTGGTTGGGTCCGTGTTGTTCACCGTGGTATTTGGTGGGGTCCGTGTTGTTCACCGTGGTATTTGGTGGGTGCCGTGTTGTTCACCGTGGTATTTGGTGGGGTCCGTGTTGCTCACCGTGGTATTTGGTGGGGTCCGTATTGTTCACCGTGTGATATTTGGTGGGGTCCGTGTTGCTCACCGTGGTATTTGATGGGGTCCGTGTTGTTCACCGTGGTATTTTGGGGGGTCCGTGTTGTTCACTGGTATTTGGTGGAGTCCGTGTTGTTCATCGTGATATTTGGTGGGGTGCGTGTTGTTCACCGTGGTATTTGGTGGGGTCCGTGTTGTTCACTGTGATATTTGGTGAGGTCCGTGTTGTTCACCGTGATATTTGGTGGGGTCCGTGTTGTTCAACGTGGTATTTGGTGGGTGCCGTGTTGTTCACCGTGGTATTTGGTGGGGTCCGTGTTGCTCACCGTGGTATTTGGTGGGGTCCGTGTTGCTTACCGTGGTATTTTGGGGGGTCCGTGTTGTTCACTGATATTTGGTGGAGTCCGTGTTGTTCATCGTGATATTTGGTGGGGTGCGTGTTGTTCACCGTGGTATTTGGTGGGGTCCGTGTTGTTCACTGTGATATTTGGTGGGGTCCGTGTTGTTCACCGTGATATTTGGTGGGGTGCGTGTTGTTCACCGTGGTATTTGGTGGGGTCCGTGTTGTTAACTGTGATATTTGGTGGGGTCCGTGTTGTTCACCGTGATATTTGGTGGGGTCCGTGTTGTTCACCGTGGTATTTGGTGGGGTCCGTGTTGTTCACCGTGGTATTTGGTGGGGTCCGTGTTGCTCACCGTGGTATTTGGTGGGGTCCATGTTGCTTACCGTGGTATTTGGTGGGGTCCGTGTTGTTCACCGTGGTATTATGGGGGGTCCGTGTTGTTCACTGGTATTTGGTGGAGTCCGTGTTGTTCATCGTGATATTTGGTGGGGTGCGTGTTGTTCACCGTGGTATTTGGTGGGGTCCGTATTGTTCACTGTGTGATATTTGGTGGGGTCCGTGTTGCTCACCGTGGTATTTGGTGGGGTCCGTGTTGTTCACCGTGGTATTTTGGGGGGTCCGTGTTGTTCACTGGTATTTGGTGGGGTCCGTGTTGTTCACCGTGATATTTGGTGGGTGCCGTGTTGTTCACCGTGGTATTTGGTGGGGTCCGTATTGTTCACTGTGTGATATTTGGTGGGGTCCGTGTTGCTCACCGTGGTATTTGGTGGGGTCCGTGTTGTTCACTGTGATATTTGGTGAGATCCGTGTTGTTCACCGTGATATTTGGTGGGGTCCGTGTTGTTCACCGTGATATTTGGTGGGGTCCGTGTTGTTCACCGTGGTATTTGGTGGGGTCCGTGTTGCTCACCGTGGTATTCGGTGGGGTCCGTATTGTTCACTGTGTGATATTTGGTGGGGTCCGTGTTGCTCACCGTGGTATTTGGTGGGGTCCGTGTTGTTCACCGTGGTATTTTGGGGGGTCCGTGTTGTTCACTGGTATTTGGTGGAGTCCGTGTTGTTCACCGTGATATTTGGTGGGGTCCGTGTTGTTCACCGTGGTATTTGGTGGGGTCCGTGTTGTTCACCGTGGTATTTGGTGAGGTCCGTGTTGTTCACCGTGATATTTGGTGGGGTGCGTGTTGTTCACCGTGGTATTTGGTGGGGTCCGTGTTGTTCACTGTGATATTTGGTGAGGTCCGTGTTGTTCACCGTGATATTTGGTGGGGTTCGTTTTGTTCACCGTGGTATTTGGTGGGGTCCGTTTTGTTCACCGTGGTATTTGGTGGGGTCCGTGTTGCTCATCTGTTTTGTTTTCTATGTTGTACTTTGGTGCTTTGCTTGTCTTCGTTCTGTGTCTTGTGTGTCCAATGTTCCCTGATGTCTCTGGATTATTCATTCTTGATTTCTTTTCGAATATCTTTAACATTTATTTAATGCACAAGACGTGTTTTCGGAATAACCGTCAACAGGTACGTATAAAGTATAAAGATTGGAAACCCAATTATTTCAAAGTATTTTAGGAGCAAGAAAAGAAAGAGTCTAAATAGGACACCAATGCATGAGGAAGAAACCTTAGTCTTGATAATAATTATACAACCTAAGAACTGTTAATTTGAAGCATAAATATGTCTAATAAACCATGTCAGTGCTGGAGCACTGAATACTGGGTTGATGATACAATCTGGGACTAATAGTCCACCGACAAAGACAACGACCCATTGATAACAAACCACCCATCATAAACTAAAAAAAAATGGGAGAAGACTTCATAAGTTGGTAAAACTTGTGTCCTATCCCTTTTGTTAATTTAACAAATAAAATCATCATAAACTAAACCCATTGATAACAATCACCGACAGAGACAACGACCCATTGAAAACAATCACCGACAGAGACAACGACCCATTGATTGCAATCACCGACATAGACAACGACCCATTGATAACAATCATCGACAAAGACAACGACCCATTGATAACAATCACCAACATAGACAACGACCCATTGATAACAATCACCGACATAGACAACGACCCATTGATAACAATCACCGACATAGACAACGACCCATTGATAGCAATCACCGACATAGACAACGACCCATTGATAACAATCACCGACATAGACAACGACCCATTGATAACAATCACCGACATAGACAACGACCCATTGATAACAATCACCGACAGAGACAACTACCCATTGATAACAATCACCGACAGAGACAACGACCCATTGATAACAATCACCGACAAAGACAACGACTCATTGATAACAATCACCGACAGAGGCAACGACCCATTGATAACAATCACCGACATAGACAACGACCCATTGATAACAATCACCGACATAGACAACGACCCATTGATAACAATCACCGACATAGACAACGACCCATTGATAACAATCACCGACATAGACAACGACCCATTGATAACAATCACCGACATAGACAACGACCCATTGATAACAATCACCGACAGAGGCAACGACCCATTGATAACAATCACCGACATAGACAACGACCCATTGATAACAATCACCGACAGAGACAACGACCCATTGATAACAATCACCGACAGAGGCAACGACCCATTGATAACAATCACCGACATAGACAACGACCCATTGATAACAATCACCGACAGAGACAACGACCCATTGATAACAATAAACCGTAGATATCTTTTAATATGCGCACGACACGTTTCTGGAATAGCCTTCAGCATATACGTTCAAATTTGGAAAGTCAAATAACTTAAGTCTTTGGGAGCAGGAAAATCAAACCTAAGGAGGATAGTCAAAATTGGGAAAAGTTACCTATGTCTGGGTAAATCTACAAAAGGAATATTTAAAGTGTCAGGATAGTGGAACTTCCCAAACACGACATGTAATATGGTCCCGAGTCAGGTTTTCCTAATTATAATATGACAACACCCGCATACGTTAATATAGGATGTTAAATTATCATCTGATCCGTCACCAATACACATGATTGTCTGTGACAAGCAGGAGAAATTAAAACGTTTGAAAAATATGAATAACAAAATAGATACGAAATCGAAATACTCCAATTTAATAAACAACTTGTGATTTGTCTTTTTATTTATTCATTTTTAATTGCATATGGAATTAATTAATTCCAACTTCAAAAACTGGCGATAAATGTTGGCATGTTTTTAAATTGGAAATGTCATTCAATTTGATCGTTAGTGACTTGTTTTTATACCACTGATACGCAATTAATTGTTATTATTATTGCTTTAGTCTCTCATTGGATCGTTCCTATATCTGACATTTAGCTCTAGTTAATATCAAGTACGTACATATATATGTATGCGGAAATGGGGCACAGAGAATACGTCTATTGAAAAATAACATTATTTGAGCAAAGGACAGAAAATGTTTGTCTATATTTAGATAAGTTAACATGTACAATTGTCATTGGATAGAAATTAATGATTTTGTGAGTATATGAATAAATTTGAATATCAACATAAATTTAATGTAGCATAGGAAATATATTTAACCGCTTAAATTTGAACAATGTAGTAAATGAAGCACAATCTGCATAGTGTCTATCTTATAAGAGACAGGAACTACATGTAGTTCCGTGAGTACCTGGGTTCACCACCGGTTTCCTTGATGTTGTCCACGTTATTTATCTTGTTCAGTTTTCTGCATTGTGTTGTTTATTTTGTTTGTCTCCGTTCTTTCTCTTCTGTCCAATGCTGCTGTCTCTTCTGTCCAATGCTGCTGTCCCTTCTGTCCAATGTTGCTGTCTCTTCTGTCCAATGCTGCTGTCTCTTCTGTCCAATGCTGCTGTCTCTTCTGTCCAATGCTGCTGTCTCTTCTGTCCAATGCTGCTGTCTCTTCTGTCCAATGCTGTTGTCTCTTCTGTCCAATGCTGCTGTCTCTTCTGTCCAATGCTGTTGTCGCTTCTGTCCAATGCTGCTGTCTCTTCTGTCCAATTCTGCTGTCTCTTCTGTCCAATGCTGCTGTCTCTTCTGTCCAATGCTGCTGTCTCTTCTGTCCAATGCTGCTGTCTCTTCTGTCCAATGCTGCTGTCTCTTCTGTCCAATGCTGCTGTCTCTTCTGTCCAATGCTGCTGTCTCTTCTGTCCAATGCTGCTGTCTCTTCTGTCCAATGCTGCTGTCTCTTCTGTCCAATGCTGCTGTCTCTTCTGTCCAATGCTGCTGTCTCTTCTGTCCAATGCTGCTGTCTCTTCTGTCCAATGCTGCTGTCTCTTCTGTCCAATGCTGCTGTCTCTTCTGTCCAATGCTGCTGTCTCTTCTGTCCAATGCTGCTGTCTCTTCTGTCCAATGCTGCTGTCTCTTCTGTCCAATGCTGCTGTCTCTTCTGTCCAATGCTGCTGTCTCTTCTGTCCAATGCTGCTGTCTCTTCTGTCCAATGCTGCTGTCTCTTCTGTCCAATGCTGCTGTCTCTTCTGTCCAATGCTGCTGTCTCTTCTGTCCAATGCTGCTGTCTCTTCTGTCCAATGCTGCTGTCTCTTCTGTCCAATGCTGCCAGTGTTTCTTATCTGTCCTTTCTTGCTATGTTAATCATGTTTCTTATATTGTTAAGACTTTAGACGATGATATTAATATACAGTCAAACCTGAATACAAAGGCCACTCAAAGGCCATTCAAATGCCACTCAAAGGAACTTGAAAATGTGGCCTTTCTGGCCCTTTATTTACAGGTTAAAAGTATATGCACTATTCATTAAGTGGGAAAATGAGATTGCCCTTTAAATATAATAATTTGTTATATAGGAGTGCCCTTTAAGGCAGGCTTGACTGTACATGTATATCAAAGCTAATTACAGCTAAACCAAATTATAAACCATTTAAGGAATATTTGAAATTGTTGAACAGGTTATACGATATAACCTGGTTTGGACCAGTTTACGCTTAATAAACCGCGAAGCGATTTATGAAAAGCGTAAACTGAACCAAACCAGGTTATGCAAGTATAACCTATTCAACAATTTCAAATATACCTTATAATTTAATTTTTATAACAAAATTTAATGATTCCTCTATTTTAATTACGATTATTTCATGTGACTATTTGAATTTGTCGTTGGCGGATGAACACATTGGTGACGTCACAATACCAACCCGGGTTATCGAGTATAACCAAATTTTCTCCATGCGGATTAGCCAATCAGATTGAAATATTCAAATCAAATTAAATTATTCATGAATAAAATTAGAAAGCAGATCAGACATTGTAACTTAACATAATGTATTACAACGTTAAAACTAATATTAGAATTCTTAGTTATTTATGAGGGGCGGTATACCAAAACTTTCAGTGTTCTGCTTTTTATTTTGTTTTGCTTTGCATTATCATTTTATTTGTGTGCTTTATTTTGTGCTTTGCTTTTCCGTGTTTTTTATGTTTCATTGCATTATGTATTACCTGCTTTGCAATTTAATTGTGCATGTTTGATATTTATGAACATGTATGTGCTACTTGTGTTTGTATGTAAATGTATTGTATATGTTTTTATATAATATTTATATATGTCGGTTCAAAAGCTCATTGCGAGCTTATGTTATATTGTTTGTGTTTTGCCGACTTTAAAAAAAACTTATTTGATTTGATTTGATTTAGTTAGAACAACTAAGGATGGACGTACTTCTGAATATTCAAAAGAAAGTTATTTCTTCTGGAAGATGGTGACGAATTGCTAAAATTGATCAAACCAACTTTTATTTTTACATCATATGGGGCTAGGGGGTTAGAAATAGGGTTATGCTGTTTAACGCTACTTTCAACAATAGTTCAGTTATACAGTAGCGGTCAGTTTTATTGATAGAGGAAACAAGAGTACCCGGAGAAAATCACCGATCTGCCGCAATTCATTTTATCACATAATGTTGTATCAAGTACACCTTACCATGAACGGGATTCGAACTCACAACATTAGTAGTGATAGGCATTAGGCACTGATTACACAGGGTAAAACGAAGAAAATTGTCAGCTATATAATTAAACTGCACCACCTTTTGGATAGAATTTTCAGACGTAAATAATGAGGTCAATAAAAGTATGACACTATCTATTTATTCATTAGCATTGTACTGAAAACACAGGAAGGGTTAATTCGAAACCTACCCTTTGATTGCAGATCATTTAAATAATTACAATTGACGTGCGAAAAAAAGATAGAGAGATATGTTTTGATTTGTACGTCTTTGTATTTTCCGTTACAATGAAAGATATTTCATACTGATAATTTTGAAATTGGATGCAATTTACCATCAAACGCAATTACTCACAGAAACTGTCAATCAAAATATCTTGCATGTTTTATCAGTTTAGCAACTGTCGTGCGCTTCCTCTTGAAATAATTAATTGAAATGTCAGTTTCCCAATGACAATGTTGATATGACACGTTCTGAATGCTGACACTTGACACAATACTTTTTACACTTCAATTTCCCGTTCTAATGTTTCTCGTTCGTTTGTCATGCGTTGTGAAGTAATATTTAGCGTTACTTACTAAGTATACAGATTGTTTAATGTAATATTGAATTTCAAAAATCATATTGATATCATTCAACACTGGAGTAGCTGAATTTATATCAGTGAGTGATTGTGTGATTGTTGTTTAACGCCAACTCAACAATTTATCAGATATGTTATGGCGAGAACAAGTTACATTCGATAAGATTATAGTGATGTCCGTTTTGTTGAGTTGGATTTCCATAGTGCTAGCTCACTGAAACAAACAGCTTGTGCATAGACATGTCGCTCCACTCGGACACATTACTGCACCAACCCGTCTTTGCTTTTTCTCCTTAATGATATGTGCTTGGCGGAGAAGCAACAAATATCAATTTTATAACCATTGGTCGAAGCGGACCGAGTCTCGAACCCACGAGTACGTTGACCTCTACATTATGACTAACATGTATCAGCTGAATCAGAAGCTTTTAGAAGGTGCTCCACCCTTTACACCCCCTAAAAAGGAACTACCGTGGTCCGACTGGAGGCTTAGAGCGACTACCAGCCTCCTTGTCGTCTGGTTAGTGAGTGCACATTACGCCACTCTCAAATAGATTTTTACAATATTATATGCCAATAAAGAAAGTTGCGCAATCTATGTATGTTTTCTATGTAGTATTTTGTAACTCATTGTTTATCATTTTGTTTTTTTGTTTTGCCATTTTATTGTCTGTCTTTCTGGATTGACTGTTCCTGATTACCCCTTTAACTCATCAACTTGTCTACAAAGGATAAAAGGTATACTAATTCATTGGTCGCTTACTGATGTTTCACTACACGAAACAGCAAACTTAAAAATGCTTACATATTGATAATTCAATTCTAATAAGTTGTATTCATACTCCCTTATACCACATTTTGCAATTCAGTTTTTGGAAAAAGGACAAAAATATACACGTATGTGAAAGCAACACAACAAGATGAACAACCTGTACAGTCGACTATAATCTTAATAGCTGGCATTCATTTAACATTCGGGGTCGTCGTGGTCGTGATCATATGGTAGTTATAACTACCTATGCAATCAGTGCCTATCACCACTAACGTTGTGAGTTCGAATTCCACTCAGTCGAGATGGACTTGATACAACATTATTTGATGAAGTTTGCTAGTGATTTGCGTCGGGTCGGTGGTTTCCTCCACCAATATATAAAACTGACTGCCACGATATAACTGAAATATTGTTGAAAGTGGCGTTAAACACCATAACCCTCTAATCCTTTTAACATTTCACACACTTCAAAGTGAATTTAAATCGCTTAAAATTGACGTTTTTTTTCTACTTTCTGACTTATTTCTGAATTATTATTGTTTTATCTTAAAGTGACAGCATGTATAAATAGCACAGGAATCAAAATGGCTGACTCTTAAACATCGTCACACAGTAACATTTAAAACAAAGGGTTGGTACTCCTTAATGGAACTATAAGAATTAAATACGATTTTGTATGATTTAATTGATGTGCCTTATGGTGTTTAACGTCACTTTCAACAATATGTTAGCTGCATCATGGCGGTATTGATGTGTAAGCTCGACCTTTCTGTCACAAATTTACATAAACTCTTGCGATATTGTTTATAATCCTATTGTAAATGTTCTATAAAATTGTGCTACCTTACTTTGCAACATCTATATAAAATTGTGCTACCTTACTTTGTAACATCTATGTAAAATTGTGCTACCTTACTTTGTAACATCTATATAAAATTGTGCTACCTTACTTTGTAACATCTATATAAAATTGTGCTACCTTACTTTGTAACATCTATATAAAATTGTGCTACCCTACTTTGTAACATCTATATAAATTTCGCTGATATGGATTTTCGCACATAAAAGGTATTTGATGATCATTTTCACATTTTATATTCCATTACTGTAGCATCAACAGAACACTATTATACATATTTAATTTCCATTTCATATATATTGAAAGTTATCTTTTAGATATTGTTACCAAATAAATTCTGTTTTATTGTTATATTGTTAAAATGGAAACTAGGATGCTGTAACACAAATGTCAACATGCAAAGTAAACAGATATGTTATCCACATGCAAAGAAAACAAATATGTTATCCACATGCAAACACGTATGTTAGTCATATGTATGCACATATCTTAGACATGTGAGCACTATGTTATGGTTCTCTAACTGTTCCGTTGTAGACGTACATGGCTCTGTCATTGTTTCTATTGGAATGATATGGTTCTCTAACTGTTCCGTTGTAGACGCACATGGCTCTGTCATTGTTCCTATTGGAATGATATGGTTCTCTAACTGTTCCGTTGTAGACGCACATGGCTCTGTCATTGTTTCTATTGGAATGATATGGTTCTCTAACTGTTCCGTTGTAGACGCACATGGCTCTGCCATTGTTTCTATTGGAATGATATGGTTCTCTAACTGTTCCGTTGTAGACGCACATGGCTCTGTCATTGTTTCTATTGGAATGATATGGTTCTCTAACTGTTCCGTTGTAGACGCACATGGCTCTGTCATTGTTTCTATTGGAATGATATGGTTCTCTAACTGTTCCGTTGTAGACGCACATGGCTCTGTCATTGTTTCTATTGGAATGATATGGTTCTCTAACTGTTCCGTTGTAGACGCACATGGCTCTGTCATTGTTCCTATTGGAATGATATGGTTCTCTAACTGTTCCGTTGTAGACGCACATGGCTCTGTCATTGTTCCTATTGGAATGATATGGTTCTTTAACTGTTCCGTTGTAGACGCACATGGCTCTGTCATTGTTCCTATTGGAATGATATGGTTCTCTAACTGTTCCGTTGTAGACGCACATGGCTCTGTCATTGTTCCTATTGGAATGATATGGTTCTCTAACTGTTCCGTTGTAGACGCACATGGCTCTGTCATTGTTCCTATTGGAATGATATGGTTCTTTAACTGTTCCGTTGTAGACGCACATGGCTCTGTCATTGTTTCTATTGGAATGATATGGTTCTCTAACTGTTCCGTTGTAGACACACATGGATCTGTCATTGTTCCTATTGGAATGATATGGTTCTCTAACTGTTCCGTTGTAGACCGCACATGGCTCTGTCATTGTTCCTATTGGAATGATATGGTTCTTTAACTGTTCCGTTGTAGACGCACATGGCTCTGTCATTGTTCCTATTGGAATGATATGGTTCTCTAACTGTTCCGTTGTAGACGCACATGGCTCTGTCATTGTTCCTATTGGAATGATATGGTTCTCTAACTGTTCCGTTGTAGACGCACATGGCTCTGTCATTGTTCCTATTGGAATGATATGGTTCTCTAACTGTTCCGTTGTAGACGCACATGGCTCTGTCATTGTTCCTATTGGAATGATATGGTTCTCTAACTGTTCCGTTGTAGACGCACATGGCTCTGTCATTGTTCCTATTGGAATGATATGGTTCTTTAACTGTTCCGTTGTAGACGCACATGGCTCTGTCATTGTTCCTATTGGAATGATATGGTTCTCTAACTGTTCCGTTGTAGACGCACATGGCTCTGTCATTGTTCCTATTGGAATGATATGGTTCTCTAACTGTTCCGCTGGGAACGCACATAGTTCTCTAATCGTTCGTGTTGGAACGATATGGTTCTCTATCTGCATGTGTAACATTATCCATCTTCCTAGTCATCCTGTGATGACATTTAAATTGCATATATTTCTGTCTTTATAATATGTATTCAGCAATTTACTTAATCAACATAGCGCGAATACATATGACGACAACAAACCGCAAAAAAAAACACGGAGCGAAAATTTCCCGAGTTACAGTATTTTCTAATCTTTTGGAGGCATTTTGTTATTTATTGTTACATTTATTAGAATGATTCAGCTACTGCAGCGGCCATTAATATTCTCTACATCAGACAAACGTTTTGTTTGATTGACGTTTCTATCTTCCTGTAAAACTTAATTAAGACCACGAAGACCACCTTTTGTCCATTTTATCAACAATAGTGATTACATATCAATTTTCTGTGATTCGTGATTTTTCATTTTTCTCGGTTTGTTATTTTGGTAGCTTCCGATGAAACAGTATAAGCATAGTCTGATAGCTAAATCCGTCGAATACTTATATTTGAATATTGCTCTCAGTTTTCATCCTTATGTCATAAATTTTATGTAAATATACAATTTGTCTCGTCTAATAGTAATCATGATTTTTTTTTGTAGATTTAATTATTTTATGATCGGATTTTTTCCGGCTTACACGATCTTTCCGTGTTGCCGTTAAACGTCTTCTCTCTGTATTAACTGACGTGATGCTACGGAATAAATATAATTACACGGTCATTCAGGAAGTGAGGTCGACAACTCCTGAAGTTTCGGAGAGTTTTTCCTTTTCTATTTTTTTTTAAATTCTGTGATTTAGGTACGCTTATTAACAATTACTTGTACAGTAACTAGTGTCCTGTCTATGCTTAGAGTACAATGCTAATTCAGACATATCGATATTCAAACCAAGCTAAATACATATAGTCTATTCTAAGATGTTGCATATGTATTTGTGCACGTCTTATTTGAGTGTAAGCATTATGGTGTTTAACGCCGCTTTCAACAAAATTTCAGTTATATCTAATGCCATTCTAAGTAAAGCTATGATTTCATCTGAATAAGGCTCTAGTGGCATCGGAGCCTTAGAACGGAGTCTAAGAAGGGTTCTGATGCCATCTAAATACGACTCTGATGTCATTCAAAGTAAGACTCTAATGCCACTCTAAGAGAGGCTCTGATGCCACTCTAAGTAGTAGTCTGATGACACTCTACATAATGCTCTGATGTCATTATAAGTAAGACTTTGGTGCCACCCTAGGTAAGGCTATGATGCCACTCCTAGTAAGGATATGATGCAACTCTAAGTATGGATATGATGCCACTCAAAGTGAGGCTATGATGCCACTCGAAGTGAGGCTCTGGTGCCACTCTAAGTAGGGCTCTGATGCCACTCTAAGTAAATCTCCAATGTCATTCTAAATAAGACTCTGATGCCACTCTAAATAAGGTTCTGATGCCATTCTATGTAAGGCTCTGATGCCACTCTTAGGTAAAGCTCTAATGTCATTCTAAATAAGGCGCTGATTCCGTTCTAAGTAAGACTTTGATACCGTTCGAAGTAAGGCTCTGGTGTCATATTAAGTAAGACTATGATGCCGCTCTACGTAATACACTGATGCCACTCTAACTAAGACTATGATGCCACTCTAAGTAAGGCTCTGATGCCATTCGAAGTAAGGCTCTGATGTCACTGTAAGTAGGGCTCTGATGTTACTCTAAGTAGGACTCTGATACCATGTTAAATCAGGCTCTGATGCCACTCTAAGTAGGACTCTGTTTTAATAGATCAACACCAATTATCTCCCTAATGTTATGCAGCTGTTTAAGAACACGTACACGTGAAGTATCTACCTGCTGTCTTCGTAATAATGTCCTTCCTCTATAGTCTTCGAGTTAATGCCATTTAATTTGTTTATTTTTGCAGCAGGGAATAATTTCATATCTTTCAATTTATTATTTTCAATTATATTTGTATGTACTATTTTCAGATCCCAACACAATTATTAGGAGGCGCACCTGGTACAAGTTCTAAGAAGCATCACGTATAATACGATGAATTGCTCTCGTTATTTTCTATGGGAAGATTTCTCTCAATTAATTGCTTATGTAATTTGTCATTTCCAGATGATTATCATTATTTCCGCTAACATTGTCAACTAGAAGATTGAGAATGGATAGCACTGTATTTGTTATAACAAATTATTGGGTGCTTTCTGTAGGGTTATCGTAAGATGATCTAACAAAATTGAGATTTTTTTTATTTTGGTAACTTGATTAATTTCGTAACTTTTCATGTCGTGAAAGTGTTCATTTGATTGTTAGAAATCAGTTGTCTGATTGTGATGGATTGTGGATGAACACTTCACAATACAAACTATATTGTACAAATCGTCATCTGTATTGAAATAATGTTATAAGCAATGTTTGGTATTATTGGATCGATGTTGACATGTTTTTGATACTTAAGCCCGGTTTTCTCTAAATTAATCTTAAATCAAGTTTGAAGATACCGAGGGGATAATCAGAAGGCGTAAATCATGTTTGAAAATACTGAGGGGATAATCAGAAGCCGTAAATCAAGTTTGAAGGTACCGAGGGGATAATCAGAAGGCGTAAATCAAGTTTGAAGATACCGAGGGGATAATCAGAAGGCGTAAATCGGACAGAAAATACAATATCCAAAAGAAAAAGGGATTCGAGGTATGGTGTTTAACGCCACTTTCAACAATATTTCAATTAATCATGGCAGTCAGTTGTATAGAAAACCACTGACCTGATGCAAATCACTGACAAACTTTATCACATAAAAGAGAAAGAACAAAAGGACAAACAATAGTAAAAAACCACTTATACACAAAACACTAAAGATTGCGCAACACTAACCACACTGAAAACGGAAGTAGTGATCTGAGGTGTTCCGGAAGGGTTAGCAGTACCTGTTCGTCATAGTTCATACATGTATACATTTTACCTTTTGTAGATTACGGTTATTCGGTTTGACAAATGGTATTTTTGTTATTAATGTATGCTATCCTCAATTGAGGGTTATCAACGATATAAGATATTTATATATGTAATAATACTATGTGAGGGTAAACAGTTCATGATTATGAGTCAGTGTTCACCATTTGCTCATCCAGTAATATGTGAGGCTTGGTATATTACATGTGAAAAACTCTTCATGACCGCATCATTGTACTACGAGGAGAGATTTGGCCCGTAGTAAACACAGTTAATTTTTATACGAGGAGAGATTTGACCCGTAGTAAACACAGTTAATTTTTATACGAGGAGAGATTTGACCCGTAGTAAACACAGTTAATTTTTATACGAGGAGAGATTTGGCCCGTAGTAAACACAGTTAATTTTTATACGAGGAGAGATTTGGCCCGTAGTAAACACAGTTAATTTTTATACGAGGAGAGATTTGACCCGTAATAAACACAGTTAATTTTTATACGAGGAGAGATTTGGCCCGTAGTAAACACAGTTAATTTTTATACGAGGAGAGATTTGACCCGTAGTAAACACAGTTAATTTTTATACGAGGAGAAATTTGGCCCGTAGTAAACACATTTAATGTTTATACGAGGAGAGATTTGGCCCGTAGTAAACACAGTTAATTTTTATACGAGGAGAGATTTGACCCGTAGTAAACACAGTTAATTTTTATACGAGGAGAGATTTGACCCGTAGTAAACACAGTTAATTTTTATACGAGGAGAGATTTGGCCCGCAGTAAACACAGTTAATTTTTATCAAAGTACAGTTAAACCTGTATTAAGAGGTCGCCTTTGGGACAAAGAAAAAGGGACCTAATAAGACAGGTGACCTCTTAAAAGAGGTTAATTTCATATGCAATTTCTGACAGAACAGGAAAAAGGTGATCTTTTAATACAGGTGGCTGCTTAATAAAGGTGACCGCATGGGCAGGTTTGACTGTATATGTACTAAATCAGGAAAGTGGGCGGTCTGATATGTGTGTGTGTTTTGGGTATCGATTTCACCTCTATATCTGCGATGTTCCTATTGGATATTGAAACTGTTTCGACAGTGTTGTATTTTATTTCCTCATCTTAATAACTCTATAATGTTTTATGCTGTCCATACTAAGATAATTATCTTTAATATGTTCATAGTATGTATGGTATCAAGTATATACGTATAAGGGTATGATTATTTGTTTACCTCTAAAGTATTTGGTTATAATAAACGAGGAAACTTGTATAATATCCGTATCAACTAGTATAATATCCGTATCAACTAGTAATAACACCAGTGGAATTATTAATTCTTTTTACAAAACGTCCTTCCTTTCTCTGCTACACATTTAAAATTGACTCATCTTAAACAACACCCAAATATACACTTGCGTTGTGAAAATCTATGTACAGTACTGTATTTGTGCATATGTTTGTTTGTTTTTGTTTCATTTTTGGCTTTGATTTGTTTTTGTTTTTGTTTGTTTGTTTTTTGTTTTGTTTTTTTAATTGTTTTTTGTCTTTTTTTGTATTTGTATTTTTTTTTTTTTTTTTTTATATCTTTATTTGCTTTTTTCACAAATAGATATGCATATCGTTTCTGAAAACTAGACTCGTATAAATATTAAGATTAATATTGATATTTGCAACAAACAGATACAAGTTCTATCATGTTATTATATTTTTGTGCAGTGGGTTTCTATATTTCTACTTTCACTTTCATCTTTGTATCTAACTCTTGTTTCTTTTCCAGAAAACATGGCATCTGAGAAAGGATCAGGACTTGAATTACATGAAGACTACCCGGATATAATCGTTGTCATCTGTATGCTTGCTTTATTCAGTATCTTCGGTACCATTGGGAATGCCTTTGTGCTTTTTGTGTACTCCCGAAAAAAGGAGAAAACGACTACAACGATTTTTATATTGACTCTGGCCGGAACTGACTTCTTCACCTGTCTGGTGATCGTTCCATTTACAATTGTCGTTGAATACGTAGCAAAACGAATCCAATACGACAGCGTCTGTAAAATATATCAGTTCCTAATTACATCTAATGTACCATTTTCAGCTTTCATCATGGTCATTATAGCGTTTGATCGTTATCTGAAAATATGTCGCCCGTGGAATCATACTTTAGATTCTAAAATGGCTAAGAGAATAATTATTTTCCTATTTATGCTTGCCGTTGTGTTGGGTGTAATAACATCTCTAGCTCATGGCGTTCCTAATTTCGTTACTATAAATGCAAATGAATCTCTTTTGTCAATAAACGAGACAACTGTTACGACAAATTCATCATTTCCGCACATTTACGGTAGTCGTGAAGGAATGTACAACAATTTGTATTCGACACCCCTCGCACCTGCTCCTAATAATCAGAGTAAATCGGATTATTATCACAATACAACACAGCTTACTACAATAGACAGATTTGAAGACAAAAATACAATTAGTTCGAAATATAATGGATTTTGTGTACCAAATGACATTTATATAAGCATCAAAATAAGAAATGTTTTTCA
Source organism: Bathymodiolus septemdierum (assembly GCA_963383655.1). Classification (NCBI taxonomy): domain Eukaryota; kingdom Metazoa; phylum Mollusca; class Bivalvia; order Mytilida; family Modiolidae; genus Bathymodiolus; species Bathymodiolus septemdierum. The sequence continues at coordinate 61,178,121 of OY726530.1, forward strand.
GAAATGTTATGCGTCACTCTTTCTAATGTCCTTTATTCTTGTTGTGATATTATACAGTTTAATCCTTCGGTCATTAGTTGTAAGGCGCGCTCGAAAAGCCAAAAAGACTTATGTTTCTGAAAATTGTACTGGACATAATACGACAAACCACTTGTTACCACCGACCACGTGTACATTTGCCACAAAATCTACTATGACTGACAATTACGAAGTTACAAGTTTTCACATACCTACACATGACGGGAAAGAGCCATTACGTTTAGAAAGATCACAATCCATCAGAAACAAGCTATGTTCAGCAAATATAAAAACAGCTGGAATCCTGTTCATTGTTACAGTAGTATTCATTGTGGCCTTTTTGCCAGCATGGTTAATGGCAATGCGAACCATCGGTGGCAACATCATCGTATTCTACATGCACTTTAGCTACAACGTTGCCAATCCGATCATCTACGCATTTTTCAATGCAAATTTCAGGCGAGAAATAAAAAGAGATTGTAGTTTGTTCATTTCATACGAAAATCAAACAAATAAATAATTTAGAAAAAAAAAACAGGTTTTCGATCTTAAATATCGATTATTGACATTGTGAAGAGGAAAGCGCCATTAATGTGTTCCACGAATGTGACGACAGACGTCCAAAAGTACAATAAAACGCCATTAATGTGTTCCTCGAATTGAATGTAGAATATCCATATGGTTTCAAGCAAAGTACGTTTGTATGACAATTTTTGCGCAAGTGTCTTTTTTCTTCTTCTATATGTCCCGTTTACATGGGACATTTTTCTACCGGAAACACGTTTTTAATTATATTCTCAAGATTTAATTGATAATTGATATGACTGCCTATCATAAAAATGTTACCTATTCTAAGACAACGTTAGTACTTTTATTCTAGCAGTTTAGCGAGCTTCCTATAGGATGAACATATATATAAACTTGAAGTGGTCGTGCGTCAGTATCGATATTTATGTAATGTAATTCGGTTAAAAATTAACATGAATAGAAATAATAATTGTAACTAACAATTAAACTACATGTGTTGAACAGAAATAGAAAATAAAATATTTTCTATATTTTATATCTTATTGATAAAACAGTAAACATTGAAAAGTGAACTTCAAATAACCGTAAATGTAGTCCTCTTTAAATCCTGGGATTGGCACCATATCAAATTAATTGTTTAATGTCTCAAAATTATATGATTTTCTTTTTCTTTTAAATTCTATGAATCATCTCTATCATTCGGAACACATCATCAGAATTTGACCAGATAATAACAGAAAAACCAGAATGCTACGTCACTTGTAACAATGTGTAACCCCCAATATAGATGTTGACAATCGGGACAGTAGTGTACCAAGATTTTGATTAACGTGATATGACATCGATTTCCCAATGGTAAATTTCCCTTTTCTGGCGTTACAACATTCATGGATTCTGTTTCGAATCTGTTTTACGAGTGTTGTCGTCTGTTGTTGTTTCTGTTACGATTTCGGTGTAAAACTATGCCTTTTACATTATCTATAAGAGTAATGTTTTACTTATTTGACTACGCCTGACTATTAGTAGGGTTCGTGTTGCTCAACGTTTTCTGTGTAGTGTTATGTGGATCATTGTTTGTCCGTTTGTCCTTTTTCTTTTGACCATTATATTGTCTATCCTTCTTCGATTTACGGCTGCTGATTATCCCTTTGGTATCATCAACTTTTCTTTTCGATAAAATGTGTTTCTCTTACTTATTGCTAAATGATTGATAGCAAGAACTATCCAACAATCAAAGTGTAAAGTGTCGTTTATTTGTCATGTTGTATTCATGACAATGTTCCGGTGGTCTGAAAATACACGATTGTTGTCATAAATGAGCAAGAGAACCCACATGACTTTACGTTCACAAAGGTTACCCACTCAACATACAAAATCAACCTATTAGAATGCTGTATTAAGGATATACAATGGATTGGATAATATTGGAATACGCGTACGAAATCTGTACTCAAATGGTGTGTGTCTTTTAAGTCCAGATCTTTTTCCTGGTTTTTGTGGGAAAACAATTGCGTCCGACTATCTAAATGTCATTCGCATGTACGATTAAGAAATGTTTTGAATCCATACAATTTTAAGAAACATTTGACGATATCAAAACCAGTATAGGAGTAACTAGAATCCGTAATTCAAAAGAAATGGGACAAGCAATGGTCGACAAAATAAAGAGAAAGTTTAAACAGTGGTGGTAAACAATTCCATCAATATCAACAAAGGGAACAACAACATATCACCTCAAATCATTGAATAATAAAAAGAAATACCACGACATATGACATTAGACATCCAAGTCCTGAATTTGGACAGGCACAAATTTGTAGCGAAATTAAACCGGTTAATTGGATACAAACTCTCTCCCTTTTAATCATTGCATCGCAACACAAATATAGCTATAAGCAAATAAACACCTACTTATGAATAATCGCTTCCACTCAGACAGACAACACACTATCACGCTAATGAATGAAAACATAAATACGAAGAGTACAACAGCGGGGTCAATGACATTTGTCTTAGTACTAATTTCATGTAATGTTGTCCATCCCTTTTGAGTCTTTTTTTTTTTGGTACTATTCCCAGCGATGAGTATTTAGATTGTCAGCTTACTTTGGAAAATGATTGAGTATTAGCCGATTCCGACTTGATTCTAAAATTATACGTTTTTTCCACATGTTTGTAGTAGTTGCTTCCCTTTGAGGCGGACAAAATTTTTAATTTTTGAAGTAAAATTAATCTCTATTGATAAATACTTACCACTATAAATTCTGAGATAGTCCCTAAGCGACATCCGAACATCAGGAAATACCAATAATATGATGACAATATTTTGAGAAGATCCCCTAGGAGACCAAATAATAGCTTCCCATAATACAACCCATTCAATTTCCTCAAGTACTAAAAAGAAGCAGGGGAGGAGACTGAAATGGGCGGGACCTATAATTTATAGTGGTAAGTATTTATTAATAAAAAAATATTTTACTTAAAATATTTGAAATTTTATAACATAAATACCTTACCACTATAAATTCTGAGAAACACAGAATCTAACATATAGCTGAATCCCCAAGTTGATAGCCGATTATCTTTATTATTACATAATGATTTTATTTAAACAATTTTATAGGCTATCATGCTGTCACCTGACATTCCGTAAAATTTGATATTGTTTGATTAAAACTCGTATTGACTTGGTTTCACTTTCGTTTTCTAACGAAATCTATGAAAAGAATCACGTGAATTCTATTTCTATTCGACCAATGGACATAAAGGTAATGTGAAATTTCGTCCAATCAGAATCGTCGTATTAGCGTTACTTTAGAATGAACAGGTAATCATCATGTCCGACGCAGGCGATGGGCTTTCAGAAGTCAAACGGAGATTTGCAAAAATCTCGGAGACTTGGTTCACTTTCACTTTTTAATGTAATAAAACAATTACAGGCTTTTGTATCGGTCAATACGAGTTTTTATGGACCTTAGAAATCAATATTCACCTCAGCCTAAAGGCTTCGGTGAATATCGTTTTTAAGGTCCATAAAATCTCGCATTGACCTCAACAAAAGACTATAATTGTATAGTATTATTCACGGAACAGAATAAATGTGTACAAAACTATTATCTTAATGTTTATACGCACAAAGGTCATGTCTAAATACATGAAATCACTATAGGATTGATGTCAATAATTAGTACGATAATACACATGTGAGAATTAAGACATACATATGTATCAGGGTGTTTTATCATAGCATTGCAACATGAATGCATTCTTTTCCTTTGATCTTTTTCATGGTTTTTAACCAGAATGTAAGCAACATCTAAGAACTACGAAATAATACACACAGATACGAGATATTGCACTTTAAATCTGGGCTGTCGTTTTATTACTCGCTAAGAGATCTCCAATAATGAACGACCTAGATGTGATATTGCATGTCTTCATGTTGCAAATCATTTATTCATGTATCACGGTTTTCCGAGTTAAACGGTTGTGTGAAATTGTTTAATCGTTTAACTCCGCCAACCGTGGTATACATATAACTTGTTTATATAGCCAATCAATTAGTTAATACAACATATATCAGAAAGAAGATTGATGTGTGTTTGTTAATGTTACTTTGAGGCAGACATGTGTCTAAATCTAAAGTTACTTTGAGGCAGACATGTGTCTAAATCTAAAGTTATTTTGAGGCAGACATGTGTCTAAATCTAAAGTTACTTTGAGGCAGACATGTGTCTAAATCTAAAGTTACTTTGAGGCAGACATGTGTCTAAATCTAAAGTTACTTTGAGGCAGACATGTGTCTAAATCTAAAGTTACTTTGAGGCAGACATGTGTCTAAATCTAAAGTTACTTTGAGGCAGACATGTGTCTAAATCTAAAGTTACTTTGAGGCAGACATGTGTCTAAATCTAAAGTTATTTTGAGGCAGACATGTGTCTAAATCTAAAGTTACTTTGAGGCAGACATGTGTCTAAATCTAAAGTTATTTTGAGGCAGACATGTGTCTAAATCTAAAGTTATTTTGAGGCAGACATGTGTCTAAATCTAAAGTTACTTTGAGGCAGACATGTGTCTAAATCTAAAGTTACTTTGAGGCAGACATGTGTCTAAATCTAAAGTTACTTTGAGGCAGACATGTGTCTAAATCTAAAGTTATTTTGAGGCAGACATGTGTCTAAATCTAAAGTTACTTTGAGGCAGACATGTGTCTAAATCTAAAGTTACTTTGAGGCAGACATGTGTCTAAATCTAAAGTTACTTTGAGGCAGACATGTGTCTAAATCTAAAGTTACTTTGAGGCAGACATGTGTCTAAGTCTAAAGTTACTTTGAGGCAGACATGTGTCTAAATCTAAAGTTACTTTGAGGCAGACATGTGTCTAAATCTAAAGTTACTTTGAGGCAGACATGTGTCTAAATCTAAAGTTACTTTGAGGCAGACATGTGTCTAAATCTAAAGTTACTTTGAGGCAGACATGTGTCTAAATCTAAAGCTTGACATGCTTCTTTGTAACGTTAACTTTATTCAACACAAGTTCTTTTGGATAAATGAGTTAAACAAACATAAGACAATTATGATTATTTGCAGTAAATATATGGCCTACGTACCAGCATTATTGCTGAATATTATTTTAAAGCTTAACCATAATGGGAGATTCATAGCAGTATAAAAAAACAAATCACCAATTAGAGGAGAAAAAGTCGTTCGCTTTTGAATTCCAACAATTTGACAAAACAAACATAAATGTTGTCTAGAATAAACATTTAGCATAAATAATGTCCTCACATGTCTCTTTCATCATCACACATTTATATTCATGTCATCATATGTATTCAAGTTCACCCCCGGTTTTTAGTGGGGTTCGTGTTACTCGATCTTTAGTTTTATGTGTATGTTTTGTAGATCGTTGTTTGTCCTTATGTACTTTTTCTTCTTGGCCATTGTATTGTCTGTTCTTCTTCGATGTACGGATTCTGATTGTCCCTTTGGTATCTTCAAACTCTTCCTGTCCTTTTTGTACTTTTTCTTTTTGGCCATTGTGTTGTCTGTTCTTCTTCGATCTACGGATTCTGAATGCCCCTTTGGTATCTTCAAACTCTTCTGATATACACAATGACCATTTGATTAAATATGAAACCTTATCTGTGGAGTGTTTATGTGGCATTGTGATATACAATGTAAAATCTCATAGCTTTTAATGTTATTAATCCAAATAATAACGGCACGAAGATTGTCTAGTACCTCTATAGAATATCTTACTCACAACAATGGTATACTCCACTGTGTTCATTCGCCTTGATAAGACAATATGATGACACGAAGATTGTCTAGTACCTCTATAGAATATCTTACTCACAACAATGGTATACTCCACTGTGTTCATTCGTCTTGATAAGACAATATGATGACACGAAGATTGTCTAGTACCTCTATAGAATATCTTACTCACAACAATGGTATACTCCACTGTGTTCATTCGCCTTGATAAGACAATATGATGACACGAAGATTGTCTAGTACCTCTATAGAATATCTTACTCACAACAATGGTATACTCCACTGTGTTCATTCGCCTTGATAAGACAATATGATGACACGAAGATTGTCTAGTACCTCTATAGAATATCTTACTCACAACAATGGTATACTCCACTGTGTTCATTCGCATTGATAAGACAATATGATGACACGAAGATTGTCTAGTACCTCTATAGAATATCTTACTCACAACAATGGTATACTCCACTGTGTTCATTCGCCTTGATAAGACAATATGATGACACGAAGATTGTCTAGTACCTCTATAGAATATCTTACTCACAACAATGGTATACTCCACTGTGTTCATTCGCCGTGATAAGACAATATGATGACACGAAGATTGTCTAGTACCTCTATAGAATATCTTACTCACAACAATGGTATACTCCACTGTGTTCATTCGCCTTGATAAGACAATATGATGACACGAAGATTGTCTAGTACCTCTATAGAATATCTTACTCACAACAATGGTATACTCCACTGTGTTCATTCGCCTTGATAAGACAATATGATGACACGAAGATTGTCTAGTACCTCTATAGAATATCTTACTCACAACAATGGTATACTCCACTGTGTTCATTCGCCTTGATAAGACAATATGATGACACGAAGATTGTCTAGTACCTCTATAGAATATCTTACTCACAACAATGGTATACTCCACTGTGTTCATTCGCATTGATAAGACAATATGATGACACGAAGATTGTCTAGTACCTCTATAGAATATCTTACTCACAACAATGGTATACTCCACTGTGTTCATTCGCCTTGATAAGACAATATGATGACACGAAGATTGTCTAGTACCTCTATAGAATATCTTACTCACAACAATGGTATACTCCACCGTGTTCATTCGCCTTGATAGGACAATATGATGACACGAAGATTGTCTAGTACCTCTATAGAATATCTTACTCACAACAATGGTATACTCCACTGTGTTCATTCGCCTTGATAAGACAATATGATGACACGAAGATTGTCTAGTACCTCTATAGAATATCTTACTCACAACAATGGTATACTCCACTGTGTTCATTCGCCTTGATAAGACAATATGATGACACGAAGATTGTCTAGTACCTCTATAGAATATCTTACTCACAACAATGGTATACTCCACTGTGTTCATTCGCCTTGATAGGACAATATGATGACACGAAGATTGTCTAGTACCTCTATAGAATATCTTACTCACAACAATGGTATACTCCACCGTGTTCATTCGCCTTGATAAGACAATATGATGACACGAAGATTGTCTAGTACCTCTATAGAATATCTTACTCACAACAATGGTATACTCCACTGTGTTCATTCGCCTTGATAAGACAATATGATGACACGAAGATTGTTTAGTACCTCTATAGAATATCTTACTCACAACAATGGTATACTCCACTGTGTTCATTCGCCTTGATAAGACAATATGATGACACGAAGATTGTCTAGTACCTCTATAGAATATCTTACTCACAACAATGGTATACTCCACTGTGTTCATTCGCCTTGATAAGACAATATGATGACAAGCTCTTTAGTTTTCTGGAAACATAATTCTTTTAGTGGTATAAAATTTGATCGGAGTTAATATCCAATGAAATTTGAAAGGCTGTTTGTGTAATTTAGGTAGGCTGTACATAATACGAATGTGTCGATGGCGGGTGTGTTGTAGACAAGCTATGTTTATTTATCATATCTGTGGCAGAAATAGGTGTATTTTAAAAGTTTTGGAGTTGACAATTTCCTCTTTTGAAATAAGGATCTAATATTTACATTATAAAACAGCAACGTTCTAAGCCACTTTAACAGTCATATTTCCTCTTTTAAAATAAGGATATAATATTTACGTTATAAAGCAGCAACGTTCTAAACCACTTTAACAGTCGAATCTAAATCGTCAGATTTGCTAACTTCCTTTGATATGTGTATATTTTTACTTTCCTCAATCACCAACAAGAATGTTACCTGACTTGACTATATGATTATCGCGACGGGTGTCGTATACGAGACAGGAATTCCATACATTTCACTATCACTTCAGTTCACTACCGTTTTTTGTGTGATCTGTGTGGCTCATCCAAAGGCAATGTGAGCTTTTGCCATCACTTGGCGTCCGTCGTCTGTCGTCCGTTAACTTTTCACATCAGGTGAGCGATGCAGGCTCAGGTGAGCCTCTAGTTGGTTTTCAGTGTTGTGTTTTTCATTTTGTTTGCCTTTATTCTGTGTCTTGTGCCTAATATTGCCAGTCTCTCAGGACTATCTAATATTGCCAGTCTCTCAGGACTATCTAATATTGCCAGTCTCTCAGGACTATCTAATATTGCCAGTCTCTCAGAACTACCTAATATTGCCAGTCTCTCATCACTATCTAATATTGCCAGTCTCTCAGGATTACCTAATATTGCCAGTCTCTCAGGACTACCTAATATTGTCAGTCTCTCAGGACTATCTAATATTGCCAGTCTCTCAGGACTATCTAATATTGTCAGTCTCTCAGGACTATCTAATATTGCCAGTCTCTCAGAACTATCTAATATTGCCAGTCTCTCAGGACTATCTAATATTGCCAGTCTCTCAGGACTATCTAATATTGCCAGTCTCTCAGGACTATCTAATATTGCCAGTCTCTCAGGACTACCTAATATTGCCAGTCTCTCAGGACTATCTAATATTGCCAGTCTCTCAGGACTATCTAATATTGCCAGTCTCTCAGGACTATCTAATATTGCCTGTCTCTCAGGACTACCTAATGTTGCCAGTCTCTCAGGACTATCTAATATTGCCAGTCTCTCAGGACTATCTAATATTTCCTGTCTCTCAGGACTACCTAATGTTGCCAGTCTCTCAGGACTATCTAATATTGCCAGTCTCTCAGGACTACCTAATATTGCCAGTCTCTCAAGACTATCTAATATTGCCAGTCTCTCATGACTACCTAATATTGCCAGTCTCTCAGGACTATCTAATATTGCCAGTCTCTCAGGACTATCTAATATTGCAGTCTCTCAGGACTACCTAATATTGCCAGTCTTTCAGGACTATCTAATATTGCCAGTCTCTCAGGACTATCTAATATTGCCAGTCTCTCAGGACTATCTAATATTGCCAGTCTCTCAGGACTATCTAATATTGCCAGTCTCTCAGGACTATCTAATATTGCCAGTCTCTCAAGACTATCTAATATTGCCAGTCTCTCAGGACTATCTAACATTGCTAGTCTCTCAGGACTATCCATTAATGATTGCTCCTTCGGTTTTTTCTAACGTTTATTTGCCAGTCTCTCGAGACTATCCATTAAAGATTGCTCCTTCGGTTTTCTCTAACGTTTATTTGCCAGTCTCTCGGGACTATTCATTAATGATTGCTCCTTCGGTTTTCTCTAACGTTTATTTGCCAGTCTCTCGGGACTATTCATTAATGATTGTTCCTTCGGTTTTCTCTAACATTTATTTGCCACTCTCTCGAGACTATCCATTAATGATTGCTCCTTCGGTTTTCTCTAACGTTTATTTGCCAGTCTCTCGGGATTATCCATTAATGATTACTCCTTCGGTTTCCTCTAACGTTTATTTGCCAGTCTCTCGGGACTATTCATTAATGATTGTTCCTTCGGTTTTCTCTAACGTTTATTTGGTACTAGAGAATGAAGGATGTTTGTTGTTAGATTTTATATAAAACCATTCTCAAATTAAGCAATCAAGATGTCCACCAATGTAGTTATATGAAAAATATTTTAAGAATTTTTATCAGGACTGTCCTTCGTAAACCACTTATTACAATAACTTATTGAATAAGAAGATAGGGTGTCAAAGTTGACATTACGACAGATTTTCCGGTTGATTGTTGAATGAAGGTAGTAATTTTATTCCTTTGTGGAAAGCTTTTAATATCCTCATTTTGAACAATTTTTAACCCATTTTCTGTCTCATTTTTATCAAAGTCTGTGAAATCATTAATTATCATGGTAGAAAGATATTGTGTTGTTTTCCGTGTAAATAAGTCGAGATTTTCGAACTCTCACGGGAACAATATTGTCAAATGTTGTTGTCGTATATTCTATGCACCAATTAACATGTGGATCATTTCATTTGTTGAATCCCGCTACATTTCACTGAAGTGGCGGTACCAAGCCAAGAAAGTGAGCGGTCATATATATAGATATATATTTGTTTGTTAGGGGTATCGATTTTGTTTCTGCTTAGAACTATGATTTAAAAGTTATATTTTGGACCTGTTTCGACAGTTTGGTACAGTTCTTGTCTTCCATTTTATTATTATAGTTTATAATGTATGTATTTTCTGGTAGTTTGCAATATCAATAAAACTGTCCATGTTAAATAAAAACTAAATAGTAATTTTTGTTTTAATAATTTGTTCATTCTATTCTGTAGTACACACCATTGACAGTTATATCCATGATTCAATATTTTCCACATGCTAATAGTCACTTAGAATTTAATTGTTGATCATGCCATGTAATGAAAACTTTAAATTTTAAATTAATGCGTTAGTGATTCAAAACATTTTGAAAAATGGCACGTTTTAACATGATGCTTTTTAACGAAATCAAATCATCTAGTTATAATTCTAATTGCAAAGTCGGTCATGACCGAGAGGAAAAAAATGTTGTTCAACCGTTTACCCTTTGTCAACACCTGAGTTCATCCTCGGTTGTTTTGGAGAGAGCAGTGTTGCTCATCTTCTTAGTTGTTTTGGAGAGAGCAGTGTTGCTCATCTTTTTAGTTGTTTTTTTGTTGTTGTTGTCCTGTTATGTGTCTTATTCTGAGTTCCGTGTTGTGGTGTCCGCTACGATTTCCGCATGAAGACGACGTGCGGTTCGTCTTTACATCCAGTTGTTTGTAGGAGGGCTCATGTCTTATTTACGTTATTTATGTCTGTAGGAGGGCTCATGTCTTATTTACGTTATTTATGTCTGTAGGAGGGCTCATGTCTTATTTACGTTATTTATGTCTGTAGGAGGGCTCATGTCTTATTTATGTTATTTATGTCTGTAGGAGGGCTCATGTCTTATTTACGTTATTTATGTCTGTAGGAAGGTTCATGTCTTATTTACGTTATTTATGTCTGTAGGAGGGCTCATGTCTTATTTACGTTATTTATGTCTGTAGGAGGGCTCATGTCTTATTTACGTTATTTATATCTGTAGGAGGGCTCATGTCTTATTTACGTTATTTATATCTGTAGGAGGGCTCATGTCTTATTTACGTTATTTATATCTGTAGGAGGGCTCATGTCTTATTTACGTTATTTATGTCTGTAGGAGGGCTCATGTCTTATTTACGTTATTTATGTCTGTAGGAGGGCTCATGTCTTATTTACGTTATTTATGTCTGTAGGAGGGCTCATGTCTTATTTACGTTATTTATGTCTGTAGGAGGGCTCATGTCTTATTTACGTTATTTATGTCTGTAGGAGGGCTCATGTCTTATTTACGTTATTTATGTCTGTAGGAGGGCTCATGTCTTATTTACGTTATTTATGTCTGTAGGAGGGCTCATGTCTTATTTACGTTATTTATGTCTGTAGGAGGGCTCATGTCTTATTTACGTTATTTATGTCTGTAGGAGGGCTCATGTCTTATTTACGTTATTTATGTCTGTAGGAGGGCTCATGTCTTATGTACGTTATTTGTGTCTGTAGGAGGGCTCATGTCTTATTTACGTTATTTATGTCTGTAGGAGGGCTCATGTCTTATTTACGTTATTTATGTCTGTAGGAGGGCTCATGTCTTATTTACGTTATTTATGTCTGTAGGAGGGCTCATGTCTTATTTACGTTATTTATGTCTGTAGGAGGGCTCATGTCTTATTTACGTTATTTATGTCTGTAGGAGGGCTCATGTCTTATTTACGTTATTTATGTCTGTAGGAGGGCTCATGTCTTATTTACGTTATTTATGTCTGTAGGAGGGCTCATGTCTTATTTACGTTATTTATGTCTGTAGGAGGGCTCATGTCTTATTTACGTTATTTATGTCTGTAGGAGGGCTCATGTCTTATTTACGTTATTTATGTCTGTAGGAGGGCTCATGTCTTATTTACGTTATTTATGTCTGTAGGAGGGCTCATGTCTTATTTACGTTATTTATGTCTGTAGGAGGGCTCATGTCTTATTTACGTTATTTATGTCTGTAGGAGGGCTCATGTCTTATTTACGTTATTTATGTCTGTAGGTGGGCTCATGTCTTATTTACGTTATTTATGTCTGTACGAGGGCTCTTGTCTTATTTACGTTATTTGTGTCTGTAGGAGGGCTCATGTCTTGTTTACGTTATTTGTGTTTGTTTGCGCATTGTGGTGTTCAGCACAGTCATATTGTGTTCTGTTTTTGCTTTGTTTTTCTTTGTATTTGTGTACCCAATCTTGCCACCTTCTCTGGATTGTCACGGTGAATTTTTGATTGCCTTTTCGGTATTCTCTAACGTTTATTTAAAACATAAAATTATGAAATCGATGCAGACACCTTTTACCATAAGACGTTTGCAACTAGCATTGTCACTGGACGATCTTTAGAATGACTATCTACATTCGAGTTAATGTTGGGGTTATGGTGTTTATCTCCACTTTCAACAATATCAATATTTATATCGTGGCGGTCAGTGTTATTGGTGGAGGAAACCGGAGCACCAGGAGAAAACCTCCAACTTGTCGGAAGTCACCTAACAACCGAATGTCTATGTCGCTAACTGTATATTTTGTATGGCATCCTCTAATATGTGTGATAAATGTGATAAAATTTGTCAATGACTTGCGGCAGGTCGGTGGTTTTCTCCGGTCCCTCCGGTTTCCTCCGCCAATAAAACTGACCGTCACGATATAGCTGAAATATTGTTGAAAGTGGCGTTAAACACCATCAAACATCAAACAAACAAACATCTTTACGGTTGTTTCGAATCATTTCCATTCCGTCAAAATTTTGTTAATTTCGTCCTCCAGATCACGTGATTTCGGTGGAACTCCTCTTTCTTCCCGTCAGGAGAATACTCTATATTGAGTGTTGACTCTCCGCGCATGTCCCTTCTGTACAGCTAAAAGCAAATCATATACACAGTTAAAAACGGAATGAACGTATTTACATCTCGGATAGCACTGGTAGGGTGATGGACCCTAACCCTGCCTGGAACTGGTCAATGGTGTTGACTTGACGTAGAGTTGGTGGTATGGTATTCCAGGTGATGATGGTACGCGGGAAGAAAGAATATCGATATACATCAGCATTTGTATACAGTGTTCTGTAGGCTGCATTACCTCTGGTTCTGTTGTCTGATGGTGTGAGAATGTGTTCCGCATGGACATCAACTAAGTTTTTAACTATTTTGTACATGAATGTTGCTCTTGATTTGGCTCTTCGTTGTTCTAGTGACTCCCATTGTAACCTGGAGATTATTGATGTTACTACTCCAGGTTCTCTATCATAAAAGTTGTTATATACAAATCTTGCAGCTCTCCTTTGTATTGCCTCTAGTTGGTGTATGTTGTTCCGGGTATAAGGGTCCCACACTGAGCTTGCATATTCGATAGATGGTCGTACCAAAGTTGTGTATGCGGCTGCTTTCACTTCTTTTGGGCAGGAATGTATATTGCGCCTTAGGAAACCAATGGTGCGGTTGAGTTTTGCTGATATGTTGTTAATTTCCGGTGTCAATGTACACAACAAACACTCCAATCGATATGTGCCGTTTTAACGTTCGATCCTCAACTTAAAAAAAATCTTACCATTTTCTGTAAAAGACAGATATCAATTAAATTATTTTATTTGTATCAAAGACTTCAATGCAGAGACAAATACTTCTTTAAAATTAAATTTGCTTTCTTTCTTTATTTGCGGCTGTCAGCATCATCAAAGGAAAACGATCTACCTTTATATATATATTTCTGATATCAGACAAATAGTGTGGTACCGAACACTAGTATTTATTCAACGGTTTCCTTGGCGTCTCCATATTACAATTACTTGTAATCTACCGCATCTACGACTATGATATGCTGACGTTGTCACAGTAATAGCGTAAACACCGGAAGTCGCCTGCCGATTTGTTCAGACGTCACGACAAGAAAAAGACGGAACGTGGGCGGAATTGACATGATTCTAAACAACCGTAATATGTACATTATACTCATCAACATAATTTTACAGTCTTTTTTATCATTTTATATTTATTAATTTGGAAAGTGTGTTATATCGTGGAATACAAATAAGTGCAAAACTTAATAGGATATTAATACACCATAAATGTAAACAAAAACAAATAGAAGTATCTTGTGTGACTCATCTTATAGCGGCTTTCTACTGATGTTCCTCCGGTATACAATCGTTACAGGGTTTCTTGACATGCTGTACAATAGAATAAAAACGGTTAATCAAACATTGTAAATTGTATTGACCTTTAGAATTGTGTTAATATCAGCTACAAGATTGATTTGCTGGCAATCAAATAGACTGCAAATTGTTAGAAGTCTCGTTTTTATAGTTACACGTGCAATATTGATAACATTTTATTTAGAAGTTTACAAAACATATGCTACATTATGTGATAAAGTTTGTCAGTGACTTGCGACAGTTCGGTTGTTATCCCCGGTTACTCCGGTTTCCTCCACCAATAAAACTGACCGCCGATATAACTGAAATTTTGTTGAAAGTTGCGATAAACTCCGTAAACCAAGCCAAACCTATAATACATATGCTACATTTCTACAGATAAGCAATAAATTTTTAAGAACCTTTTATTGAACACAAATTGGCATGAAAAACATGTAAAACACATACTTATTCTATATCAGTTAAACAATCTTTAGTTTCAATTATTTTGTATAATGGTTTCTCAAGCAATGCAACTAATATAAATGACTTTTTGTGCAAAATATTGGGTTATTGGTAGTTGTAGTTTTTCTTAAAAGCTATTTTTTATGAAAAATTCTCAATATTTTTGTCCAATCTACCTGATAACGTTTTTATTATCAAATTAATAACGAATAATTTTACTTAAGACAGCAAAATTTTCAAACTTTAAAGATAAGTAGCCATTTGTAAAAAAAATCACATTGATTCTTTGAATGATGCAAAATAATTGGTTGTAGAAAAAACATTTTGTCTATTTTTATTGCACTCCTGACATTTTATAATAAAGAAAAAAGAAGAAAATATCACATTTTAAAATGCCAACATTGAACAGTGATGTTACTGTTAACTCATACAATATTTTTTACCTGTTTCAATGAAATATTTGTACAGAAATGACAGTATTTGGAAATTTGTAACAATTTTTTGCCATACCACTTCTTTAATACCCAGTTTTAGCAGCAATATTTTTAATTACATTTGAAAATTTGCATCATACCACTGTAATATATTTATAAGATAAATCATAAAGAAATAATTAGAATATTTGTATAGGCTAGAAAAGGCAATTTATTATTAATTATCATTATTTTATCAATGGTACTATTTTATCAGGATATGTTGCACTCCTGACATTATATTGCCATCAAGAAAAAGAAGAGTTATTAACTTAAAAACAATTCACAGGGGAAAAATCAGTTGGTGATCTTTCAAGCATTAGTTTTACCAAGTTTTAATGATAATTGTTTCTTAAAGTAACATTTTTCTAGTTATTTGTAACTTGTTTACAGCCATACTTCTCGAAAATTCCAACTTATTTTTGAAATATACTATACAAAAACATTTAAAACATGTATTAATCTAAATTAATATTGAAAATAGATGTTTAATGTACAATTACAATTATTTTTTGGATACTTAGAAAATTGATTATATCAAATTTCAATGATTTTTAAATATTTATGTCAGGAGGGCAACATTTACATGGTCAACCATAAATGATCTATAAGAAAATAGATAAATGCATTTATCATAAACTTTATCAAGTCAATTAATCTCCAATAGCTAATGAACCTAGAAAACATGTTCCCTTGTCAGAGAATGTCTCTAGTATTAATATCTAATAGATATTAAAGCATGAGACCATTTAAAATGAACAAAAATGCTTTATTACATAAAATTAAAAGCACATAAAATGCTATTGGCACTTTTAATTTTTTAATATTTTCAAACATTATTCTAATCTTGACAGAATCTCATTTTATTTAAATCATCCATATAAAAAGCTATAATTTAGACTGTATAGAAGATCACTTAAAACTAGTTGCACTCCTGACATGAATCAAATGCTTCTGTGAGAGATATTTTATGTATCTCAAACAGGTAAATGGGTTTTATCTGTTCTCTTAGTCAGTCTCTGTTGAAATAGAAATACAAATGTGATTTTAGTTACATTTAAAAGAAAATATGTCTAAGAAAATATCAAATGTTGCACTCCTGACATTTGAGGGTGCTGCCTTTAATGTGACATTCTTGGCCTTACTACTGATTTTAGTTTATCCTTTAACTATGGTTTTGAAGCAGCAATGATGTATTAAGATTTATGTATACCCTATATCTTTGAAAACTAAAAGACAACATTTCTACAATGTAATTTAGGAAAACTTGCATAAATGTTTGTTGCACTCCTGACTAGGTACATCTTTTTTACAAAGCCATATTTTTATGCAATAATAAATGTGAAGCATGATCTATTGCTATCTTAAAGTATGTCAACATATCAAAGTTTGTGATGAAATAGATTTTGATAACATGTTGTTTGATTTAGCACTGTGGTAGGTTCTTGAAAATTAAGGATTTTTTAAAGTGTCACAAAAAAGTGTTGCACTCCTGACAATTTTGGCATGTTTTTTGGACATATTTTTTTTGTTATTCTAGATATCTAAAAGATGTTTTGCAGTAACAAACATCAAATCATTACAGATCTTTTGAACTATTTAGATCCAATAAAATCATAAAAATGAGTAAATTAGACAGCTATAGCAGTAGGAGCCATTTATTTTGAAACTGCCCTAATGTGGATTCTAATGTTTACATCCGGTCTATAAAAATCACTCCTACAGCAATGTTTCTATGCCAAGAAATATAAATTTTATATTTTTGCAATTTTTCCATCCTGGTTATTTGTATCAAATCCGGAGTAGTGTAAAATGATTGTTTATTATAGGAATAAACGCCTCCATAAGCGCTTATACCCAATCAGAGTATAGGATTTCTAATTATGTAAATCATATAAGAATTATTGTAAGTTCAATTGACTTGTCCAGTTTGTATTGGTATGTCGTTTTCACATTGCCAGTTCAATCGAATGTCAATTTCATGATGACAAGAAATAGGAAATCAATTGGTTCGGGTGTCCTGAAATGTATTTGATTAACTATAAGATGAAGGTATTAATTTGATTGGATGTTCATTTAATCAGCCGAATGCCCTCGTTTTGTAATTTAGAATTAGCGTGCATAACATAATTTGTAACGAACAAATCCTTTAATCATTAATGGATTTACTACTATCTATGCAATCAGTGCCTATCACCACTAACGTTGGTCGGTAGTTTTCTCCAGGTACTCCGGATTCCTCCATCAATAAAACTGATCGCCACAATATGACTGAAATGTCGTTGAAAATGGCGTTAAACACCATAACTCTATACAATTCTTCAGCGCTAAGGACTTATTCAGTTGTCCATAACCCATGTCTTATCACATTCGTAGCACTGATGACTCATCTAGTCGCCTTTCATAATAACATTATTAAATGTCATTTAAACAGGCTCAGGCATGGGTGACATTTGCCGATTTTCACGATCCTGTTTAGGCCCTTTGGTTTACTTGCTCTATAAACTTTTAAAATTATTTAGTTTTCCAACCTTTCGACTGTGAGCATACCCAATGAAGGTTATTCCATCAACGCGTCGTGCACATTAAGTTTGATATCTACGTTTTTATTACGAAAGATTAGAAATTTGGCCGTTGGAGCCAAAAAGGGCTAATTTTGAGAATTGTATAAAAATTGTACGATATTACCGGAAACAAGCTAAGGCATATCCCTAGCTGTATAACAATAGGACATACCTAATTTGATTAGGGGTTATGTTTATGGTGTTTAACGTAACTTTCAACAATATTTCAGTTATATCGGGGCGGTCAGTTTTATTGGTGGAGGAAACCAGAGGACCCGGAGAAAACCACTGACCTGTTGCAAGTCAATGACAAACTTTATCACATAATGTTGTACACCTCGCCCTGATCGGAATTCGAACTCACAACATCAGTGGTGATAGAAACTGAGTGCACAGGTAGTTGTAAATCCAACTATCATGGGAGCATGAGTGACCCTCATACCTAATTTTGAGTTTGTGTAATATTCAACTACAACCAAGCATACACCTGGCCGTACAACAACGGTCCATGCCTAAATAATTCATTGATATATTAATTTTATAAGTACAGTATTTCAGCAGGCTGACAACATGTTCAACAACATACAAAACCTATACAGAAATAAGGAAGGGGTGGGTCATCCGGGTCAATGACTTTCGACTGTCACTGAAAATGTATGGATAGTTGGGTAGGCACGAAAATTATGACCTGACAACCCCTACCCCGGGGATTACTCTATTCGTCAGCGGTGGACGATCTGAGCAACTCTATTGGAGACTGTCATATTGATGATAAAATGATAAACAACAAAATACCACACTGTCGGGGAACACTTCTAAAGTCCAACAGAAAAACAACAAAATACCACACTGTCGGAACAGTTCCAAAGTCCAATAGAAAAACAACAAAATATGACACTGTCGGAACAGTTCCAAAGTCCAATAGAAAAACAACAAAATAACACACCGTTGGAACAGTTCCAAAGTCCAATAGAAAAACAACAACATACCACAAAGTCGGAAAAGTTCCAAAGTCCAACAGAAAAACAACAAAATATCACACTGTCGGAACAGTTCCAAAGTCCAATAGAAAAACACCAAAATATCACACTGTCGGGGAACACTTCTAAAGTCCAACAGAAAAACAACAAAATACCACACTGTCGGAACAGTTCCAAAGTCCAATAGAAAAACAACAAAATACCACATTGTCGGAACAGTTCCAAAGTCCAATAGAAAAACAACAAAATACCACAAAGTCGGAACAGTTCCAAAGTCCAACAGAAAAACAATAAAATACAACAAAGTCGGAACAGTTCCAAAGTCCAATGGAAAAACAACGAAATACCACACTGTCGGAACAGTTCCAAAGTCCAATAGAAAAACCGTAGAAAGAGATAAAAATCGATGCCACTATCACACAAAAATATGTCCGCTTACTTTCCTGGCTTGGTATTATGGGCCCAACACATTTAACTGCAGTCGGCCAACACATTTAACTGTAGTCGACCCACACATTTAACTGTAGTCGGCCCACACATTTAGCTGTAGTCGGCCCACACATTTAACTGTAGTCGGTCCACACATTTTTGTACTCGGCCCACACATTTAACTGTAGTCAAGCATATCCCAAGTTGGACAATAAAAAGAGTATATGTTTTTATCCTGCAATTGGGTTATTTTTTGTCATAATAAATGGGCTGAAATAATCTGTTGCTTTATTATGACAGTGGCATAATAACACTTTTCACATTAGCCTAATAAAGCTGCTAAGCCACACCCCTGTCATAATACCGGTAACACTTTTCACACTAGCCTAATAAAGATACTAAGCCATGCCCCTTACCGGAACTACTATTGAGGTATCAATGGGGTTTCCGTTATCTTTTTTATTATTATTATTAAATTAAATAACATTTTTTTGCAAATTTTATTGCAGGATAAATACAATATTGGTGTCCTTCCTTAGTTCCCTGTCTCCTCGTGGAGAATGGGGCCATGAATTAGTCCTCTCCATTTTGATCTGTCTTGCGCTTGTCTGGTTGCCTCTGCCCATGTATTGAATCCTAGCTGTTTCCTTTCTTTTTTTACCGTTCTCCTCCATGTTTCCTTCGGTCTACCTCTTTTTCTTTTTCCTTCAGGGGCCCAGTCAAGTGCTGTCCTGGCATTCCTGTTGTTATCCATTCTGGGAACATGTCCTATCCATTGCCATCTTATTTTCAATATTGGTGTATTGTATATATAAATATCTCACATGCAACGTGTAACGTCTCACATCCATGTCTGTACAACAAAGGGACATACTAAATTTGATTTGTTTTGTTCCTTGTCTCACATTCAAATGTAACGAACCATATCCCTTGGTGTACATGAATAAGGGTAATAACAAAATTACCGAACTCCGAACTATCTTACAAAGGGAAAGTCAAAACTCATAAGTATATAAACAGACAAAATCAGTCAACAACCGGAAGACTGTGAAAAACGTAATGACCCTGACCTGGTACAGGCATTTCTAAAGAAATGGTGGGTTGAATCAGATTTTAAAGCGCCAAACCTCCCGCTTTCATTACGGCTCAAAGGTCCCGGCTGTCACTATAACAGTATTTATAACAATACTTGAACAAAACAGGTAAAACAGTTGTCAAAGCAGCATCAAACTCAGTGAAGTAAATGTCAAAGACACTTTTACGTCACACATTGATAAAAAAATATTTTTGACATTTTTGTCACCACATTGGGAGGTTAATTGAAATTTGACTTGCATTGATCTAAAATATCACATATCCAAGGCTGAACAACAAAGGAACATACCAAGCTGAGAGGAGATTGTTCCCTGACTCACATACAGCTGTATAGCGAATCATAAACAGTCCTAGACGATAAAGAGCATATCAAATTTGGAGGTTGTATTTGTTTTCTCTTTCAGCTGTAAAGAAGCATATATTATCAAATTGTATTTCACTGGATGGTAGACAAATTTATTGACAATCGAGGCACAGATGGTTGTTGGGTTTGGTATATGGTATTTAACGCCACATTCAACAATATTTCAGTTAAATCGTGTATACAATATACAGAAAGGAAATAATTTCAACTGTGATAATATAGCTTATATAGTATAGTTTTTGCTTATAGATAAGAAATATGTTCAGATCTAATTGGGTGGGTCAGACAGGACTCTCTTGGCAATTGTTTGTATCATCAATAGGTAAGAGGTTTTTTTTTTCAGTGCCAGATTTAGGACAAATGAGAAATGAGGCCCTGTGCTAGTTAAGCTATGATGCCCCTTTCTTGGGCCCTGAAGGAGGTAGACCCGGTAGGTCTACACAGGCAGTTAGGCATACATGCTCAGGAAATTTAGGAATAGTTAAAATTTTTAAAT
This sequence comes from Bathymodiolus septemdierum, assembly GCA_963383655.1. Taxonomy (NCBI): domain Eukaryota; kingdom Metazoa; phylum Mollusca; class Bivalvia; order Mytilida; family Modiolidae; genus Bathymodiolus; species Bathymodiolus septemdierum. The sequence continues at coordinate 61,199,411 of OY726530.1, forward strand.
TCCACCACATAAGCAAAAATCCATTGTGAAAACAAAATGTTGGCAGGAAGATGGACCAGGAGGGCCAACGGGGCCCTGTGCTTAAGCACACCTAGGCACAATGGTAAATCCGGCACTTGTTTTTTGTTGTTGTTTTGTTGTTGCTATCAGATACAATATTCACTGTATTCTACGTATGGTCATGTGTCAATTTACTTGAGAGTTGATGCTCGTTTAAAATTAATCGGCAATCATTAATCAATTTCAATATTTTGTCATTTGAAATTAATTTAATAATCGAATGTGCATCAAATACATTTCAAAATATTTCATTTCAACTCGGCGATGTCACTTAGGCGTGTGGTATTAGAGGATGGATCTATTATTGATAATAGCTGAAGTCGATAGAGTTCCCACAACAATATTAAATTCTTCTCAAAAACCTATATATTTCACGATGAACATTTCAAGAATAATTTGTTTCCATCAAATTCTACTGAAAATGCACTTTAATGAACCGAAATGTTGGTTCTAAGGAAATTAAAGTGATTATATAATGTTAACATACAAAGGTTAATGTGTTTCAACTTTATATGGTGTAATAGTTATATCTCAAACATAGTTCTCTTAAATTTATTGTTCAGTTAAATGTGATTTTTTGCTAAATCCTACGTATACCTGGCTATTCGATATATAATCTAAAATAATTAATTTGATGTGTGCGTTTAATCCATACTTCACGCTTGGTGAACCTGCTGCGAACAAAATTTGGTCACTGATTCTGTAGTTAGTGGGTCCAACTGTTCCTGGGAGAGTTGACGTGCGAGGTCAATGAAGCAGCGATCCTGTAGCGTCGTACGAATCGTGTTTGTCAATTTTGAACCACAAAAATTAGCAGCAAGGTAAACCAGACTCTACCATTCAAAATTCAAAATCTTACATTTTCATTTGGGGTGGGCATGGCTTATTGAACATTTGATTTCGCTTTACAAAGTTTTTCTACACTGTTGAACGTATGGTACATACAAATGTAGTCCGTTTGACGTCTATAAATCTTCAGAAAAAAAATCTTAAAAATCCAATTTTAATATATAAGTTGGATTTGTAGTTGTACGATCAAATGCTTGTTATCACCACTAAAGTTGTTAGTTCTAATCCCACCCATGGCGATGTGTACGCTAGTTATAACTACTAAAGTTGTTAGTTCTAATCCCACCTATGTCGATGTGTACGCTAGTTATAACCACTAAAGTTGTTAGTTCTAATCCCACCTATGTCGATGTGTACGCTAGTTATAACCACTAAAGTTGTTAGTTCTAATCCCACCTATGGCGATGTGTACGCTAGTTATAACCACTAAAGTTGTTAGTTCTAATCCCACCCATGGCGATGTGTACTCTAGTTATAACCACTAAAGTTGTTAGTTCTAATCCCACCTATGGCGATGTGTACGCTAGTTATAACCACTAAAGTTGTTAGTTCTAATCTCACCCATGGCGATGTGTACGCTAGTTATAACCACTAAAGTTGTTAGTTCTAATCCCACCCATGGCGATGTGTACGCTAGTTATAACCACTAAAGTTGTTAGTTCTAATCCCACCTATGGCGATGTGTACGCTAGTTATAACCACTAAAGTTGTTAGTTCTAATCCCACCCATGGCGATGTGTACTCTAGTTATAACCACTAAAGTTGTTAGTTCTAATCCCACCTATGGCGATGTGTACGCTAGTTATAACCACTAAAGTTGTTAGTTCTAATCTCACCCATGGCGATGTGTACGCTAGTTATAACCACTAAAGTTGTTAGTTCTAATCCCACCCATGGCGATGTGTACGCTAGTTATAACCACTAAAGTTGTTAGTTCTAATCCCACCTATGGCGATGTGTACGCTAGTTATAACCACTAAAGTTGTTAGTTCTAATCCCACCCATGGCGATGTGTACTCTAGTTATAACCACTAAAGTTGTTAGTTCTAATCCCACCTATGGCGATATGTACGCTAGTTATAACCACTAAAGTTGTTAGTTCTAATCCCACCCATGGCGATGTGTATGCTAGTTATAACCACTAAAGTTGTTAGTTCTAATCCCACCTATGGCGATGTGTACGCTAGTTATAACCACTAAAGTTGTTAGTTCTAATCCCACCCATGGCGATGTGTACGCTAGTTATAACCACTAAAGTTGTTAGTTCTAATCCCACCCATGGCGATGTGTACGCTAGTTATAACCACTAAAGTTGTTAGTTCTAATCCCACCCATGGCGATGTGTACGCTAGTTATAACCACTAAAGTTGTTAGTTCTAATCCCACCCATGGCGATGTGTACGCTAGTTATAACCACTAAAGTTGTTAGTTCTAATCCCACCCATGGCGATGTGTACGCTAGTTATAACCACTAAAGTTGTTAGTTCTAATCCCACCTATGGCGATGTGTACGCTAGTTATAACCACTAAAGTTGTTAGTTCTAATCCCACCCATGGCGATGTGTACGCTAGTTATAACCACTAAAGTTGTTAGTTCTAATCCCACCTATGGCGATGTGTACGCTAGTTATAACCACTAAAGTTGTTAGTTCTAATCCCACCCATGGCGATGTGTACGCTAGTTATAACCACTAAAGTTGCTAGTTCTAATCCCACCCATGGCGATGTGTACGCTAGTTATAACCACTAAAGTTGTTAGTTCTAATCCCACCCATGGCGATGTGTACGCTAGTTATAACCACTAAAGTTGTTAGTTCTAATCCCACCTATGGCGATGTGTACGCTAGTTATAACCACTAAAGTTGTTAGTTCTAATCCCACCCATGGCGATGTGTACTCTAGTTATAACCACTAAAGTTGTTAGTTCTAATCCCACCCATGGCGATGTGTACGCTAGTTATAACCACTAAAGTTGTTAGTTCTAATCCCACCCATGGCGATGTGTACGCTAGTTATAACCACTAAAGTTGTTAGTTCTAATCCCACCCATGGCGATGTGTACGCTAGTTATAACCACTAAAGTTGTTAGTTCTAATCCCACCCATGGCGATGTGTACGCTAGTTATAACCACTAAAGTTGTTAGTTCTAATCCCACCTATGGCGATGTGTACGCTAGTTATAACCACTAAAGTTGTTAGTTCTAATCCCACCCATGGCGATGTGTACGCTAGTTATAACCACTAAAGTTGTTAGTTCTAATCCCACCTATGGCGATGTGTACGCTAGTTATAACCACTAAAGTTGTTAGTTCTAATCCCACCTATGGCGATGTGTACGCTAGTTATAACCACTAAAGTTGTTAGTTCTAATCCCACCCATGGCGATGTGTACGCTAGTTATAACCACTAAAGTTGTTAGTTCTAATCCCACCTATGGCGATGTGTACGCTAGTTATAACCACTAAAGTTGTTAGTTCTAATCCCACCCATGGCGATGTGTACGCTAGTTATAACCACTAAAGTTGTTAGTTCTAATCCCACCCATGGCGATGTGTACGCTAGTTATAACCACTAAAGTTGTTATTTCTAATCCCACCCATGGCGATGTGTACGCTAGTTATAACCACTAAAGTTGTTAGTTCTAATCCCACCCATGGCGATGTGTACGCTAGTTATAACCACTAAAGTTGTTAGTTCTAATCCCACCCATGGCGATGTGTACGCTAGTTATAACCACTAAAGTTGTTAGTTCTAATCCCACCCATGGCGATGTGTACGCTAGTTATAACCACTAAAGTTGTTAGTTCTAATCCCACCTATAGCGATGTGTACGCTAGTTATAACCACTAAAGTTGTTAGTTCTAATCCCACCTATGGCGATGTGTACGCTAGTTATAACCACTAAAGTTGTTAGTTCTAATCCCACCTATGGCGATGTATACGCTAGTTATAACCACTAAAGTTGTTAGTTCTAATCCCACCTATGGCGATGTGTACGCTAGTTATAACCACTAAAGTTGTTAGTTCTAATCCCACCCATGGCGATGTGTACGCTAGTTATAACCACTAAAGTTGTTAGTTCTAATCCCACTCATAGCGATGTGTACGCTAGTTATAACCACTAAAGTTGTTAGTTCTAATCCCACCTATGGCGATGTGTACGCTAGTTATAACCACTAAAGTTGTTAGTTCTAATCCCACTCATAGCGATGTGTACGCTAGTTATAACCACTAAAGTTGTTAGTTCTAATCCCACCCATGGCGATGTGTACGCTAGTTATAACCACTAAAGTTGTTAGTTCTAATCCCACCTATGGCGATGTGTACGCTAGTTATAACCACTAAAGTTGTTAGTTCTAATCCCACCCATGGCGATGTGTACGCTAGTTATAACCACTAAAGTTGTTAGTTCTAATCCCACCCATGGCGATGTGTACGCTAGTTATAACCACTAAAGTTGTTAGTTCTAATCCCACCCATGGCGATGTGTACGCTAGTTATAACCACTAAGGTTGTTAGTTCTAATCCCACCCATGGCGATGTGTACGCTAGTTATAACCACTAAAGTTGTTAGTTCTAATCCCACCTATGGCGATGTGTACGCTAGTTATAACCACTAAAGTTGTTAGTTCTAATCCCACCCATGGCGATGTGTACGCTAGTTATAACCACTAAAGTTGTTAGTTCTAATCCCACCCATGGCGATGTGTACGCTAGTTATAACCACTAAAGTTGTTAGTTCTAATCCCACCCATGGCGATGTGTACGCTAGTTATAACCACTAAAGTTGTTAGTTCTAATCCCACATATGGCGATGTGTACGCTAGTTATAACCACTAAAGTTGTTAGTTCTAATCCCACCCATGGCGATGTGTACGCTAGTTATAACCACTAAAGTTGTTAGTTCTAATCCCACATATGGCGATGTGTACGCTAGTTATAACCACTAAAGTTGTTAGTTCTAATCCCACCTAAGTCGATGTGTACGCTAGTTATAACCACTAAAGTTGTTAGTTCTAATCCCACCTATGTCGATGTGTACGCTAGTTATAACCACTAAAGTTGTTAGTTCTAATCCCACCTATGGCGATGTGTACGCTAGTTATAACCACTAAAGTTGTTAGTTCTAATCCCACCCATGGCGATGTGTACGCTAGTTATAACCACTAAAGTTGTTAGTTCTAATCCCACCTATGGCGATGTGTACGCTAGTTATAACCACTAAAGTTGTTAGTTCTAATCCCACCCATGGCGATGTGTACGCTAGTTATAACCACTAAAGTTGTTAGTTCTAATCCCACCCATGGCGATGTGTACGCTAGTTATAACCACTAAAGTTGTTAGTTCTAATCCCACCCATGGCGATGTGTACGCTAGTTATAACCACTAAAGTTGTTAGTTCTAATCCCACCCATGGCGATGTGTACGCTAGTTATAACCACTAAAGTTGTTAGTTCTAATCCCACCCATGGCGATGTGTACGCTAGTTATAACCACTAAAGTTGTTAGTTCTAATCCCACCCATGGCGATGTGTACGCTAGTTATAACCACTAAAGTTGTTAGTTCTAATCCCACCTATAGCGATGTGTACGCTAGTTATAACCACTAAAGTTGTTAGTTCTAATCCCACCTATGGCGATGTGTACGCTAGTTATAACCACTAAAGTTGTTAGTTCTAATCCCACCTATGGCGATGTATACGCTAGTTATAACCACTAAAGTTGTTAGTTCTAATCCCACCTATGGCGATGTGTACGCTAGTTATAACCACTAAAGTTGTTAGTTCTAATCCCACCCATGGCGATGTGTACGCTAGTTATAACCACTAAAGTTGTTAGTTCTAATCCCACTCATAGCGATGTGTACGCTAGTTATAACCACTAAAGTTGTTAGTTCTAATCCCACCTATGGCGATGTGTACGCTAGTTATAACCACTAAAGTTGTTAGTTCTAATCCCACTCATAGCGATGTGTACGCTAGTTATAACCACTAAAGTTGTTAGTTCTAATCCCACCCATGGCGATGTGTACGCTAGTTATAACCACTAAAGTTGTTAGTTCTAATCCCACCTATGGCGATGTGTACGCTAGTTATAACCACTAAAGTTGTTAGTTCTAATCCCACCTATGGCGATGTGTACGCTAGTTATAACCACTAAAGTTGTTAGTTCTAATCCCACCCATGGCGATGTGTACGCTAGTTATAACCACTAAAGTTGTTAGTTCTAATCCCACCCATGGCGATGTGTACGCTAGTTATAATCACTAAAGTTGTTAGTTCTAATCCCACCCATGGCGATGTGTACGCTAGTTATAACCACTAAGGTTGTTAGTTCTAATCCCACCCATGGCGATGTGTACGCTAGTTATAACCACTAAAGTTGTTAGTTCTAATCCCACCTATGGCGATGTGTACGCTAGTTATAACCACTAAAGTTGTTAGTTCTAATCCCACCCATGGCGATGTGTACGCTAGTTATAACCACTAAAGTTGTTAGTTCTAATCCCACCCATGGCGATGTGTACGCTAGTTATAACCACTAAAGTTGTTAGTTCTAATCCCACCCATGGCGATGTGTACGCTAGTTATAACCACTAAAGTTGTTAGTTCTAATCCCACATATGGCGATGTGTACGCTAGTTATAACCACTAAAGTTGTTAGTTCTAATCCCACCCATGGCGATGTGTACGCTAGTTATAACCACTAAAGTTGTTAGTTCTAATCCCACATATGGCGATGTGTACGCTAGTTATAACCACTAAAGTTGTTAGTTCTAATCCCACCTAAGTCGATGTGTACGCTAGTTATAACCACTAAAGTTGTTAGTTCTAATCCCACCTATGTCGATGTGTACGCTAGTTATAACCACTAAAGTTGTTAGTTCTAATCCCACCTATGGCGATGTGTACGCTAGTTATAACCACTAAAGTTGTTAGTTCTAATCCCACCTATGGCGATGTGTACGCTAGTTATAACCACTAAAGTTGTTAGTTCTAATCCCACCTATGGCGATGTGTACGCTAGTTATAACCACTAAAGTTGTTAGTTCTAATCCCACCTATGGCGATGTGTACGCTAGTTATAACCACTAAAGTTGTTAGTTCTAATCCCACCTATGGCGATGTGTACGCTAGTTATAACCACTAAAGTTGTTAGTTCTAATCCCACCTATGGCGATGTGTACGCTAGTTATAACCACTAAAGCTGTTAGTTCTAATCCCACCTATGGCGATGTGTACGCTAGTTATAACCACTAAAGTTGTTAGTTCTAATCCCACCCATGGCGATGTGTACGCTAGTTATAACCACTAAAGTTGTTAGTTCTAATCCCACCCATGGCGATGTGTACGCTAGTTATAACCACTAAAGTTGTTAGTTCTAATCCCACCCATGGCGATGTGTACGCTAGTTATAACCACTAAAGTTGTTAGTTCTAATCCCACCCATGGCGATGTGTACGCTAGTTATAACCACTAAAGTTGTTAGTTCTAATCCCACCCATGGCGATGTGTACGCTAGTTATAACCACTAAAGTTGTTAGTTCTAATCCCACCCATGGCGATGTGTACGCTAGTTATAACCACTAAAGTTGTTAGTTCTAATCCCACCCATGGCGATGTGTACGCTAGTTATAACCACTAAAGTTGTTAGTTCTAATCCCACCTATGGCGATGTGTACGCTAGTTATAACCACTAAAGTTGTTAGTTCTAATCCCACCCATGGCGATGTGTACGCTAGTTATAACCACTAAAGCTGTTAGTTCTAATCCCACTCATGGCGATGTGTACGCTAGTTATAACCACTAAAGTTGTTAGTTCTAATCCCACCCATGGCGATGTGTACGCTAGTTATAACCACTAAAGTTGTTAGTTCTAATCCCACCTATGTCGATGTGTACGCTAGTTATAACCACTAAAGTTGTTAGTTCTAATCCCACCTATGGCGATGTGTACGCTAGTTATAACCACTAAAGTTGTTAGTTCTAATCCCACCCATGGCGATGTGTACTTACAGCAAGTCGGTACTAAATACTGTTCTTAACTATGTAATTGACACAAACAAAAAATCTTCATAAATAACATCATCGGTAACACTCCAATGTTCTGAATAAATGGAGAGTATCGGAGTGTTGTCAGCTGTGGGTACTGGGTGCCTGCATAAATTAGCAACTGGCATATTTTCTACACACCTTTTTTGTGAAATAAATAAATTATGTCAACGTGGATCAATAATAAAAGTAACTTTTAAATTATGTTAAAATGATTTGGAATGTTTTAAAAATTAAACATGCTTTAGCGTATACCACAGGCATTCGTGGCACGGAATTACCCCCCTCACCCCCCGCCCCATCCCCCATATTTTTTAAACTGTCTGCTTATATTAAATTTATTTTCAATAAAATTTCTTTAATATTTCATTTCTTTTTCATTAATTCAACTTGTTCGTGTTCATATTCGTACAATCTTCTGTTGACACCAACTTCCGTGTATAAATCCTGAAAAGAGAGATGAAATAATAAAGAAATTTTATTGAAAATAAATATGTAAACAGAAATTTAAAAAAGAGGTTGGTAATTCCGTGCCATGAGCGCCTGTAAGAAGAGTTTGAAAATACCAAAGGGAGGTAATCAGAATCCGTATATCAAAGAACAGACAACACAATGGCCAAAAGATACCAAAGGGAGGTAATCAGAATCCGTATATCAAAGAACAGACAACACAATGGCAAAAAGATACCAAAGGGAGGTAATCAGAATCCGTATATCAAAGAACAGACAACACAATGGCCAAAAGGAAAAGTACAAACAACGATCAACAAAACATACATATAAAACTAAGGATCGAGTAACATGAACCCCACTAAAACCCGGGGGTGAACTCAGGTGCTCCGGAAATAGTCTACAAATAAATATGTAGAAAAGGAATACTATGTTATAATTGTTGATGTGCATGTAACACATTATCCTGCAAATGTCAATGAGTGCTTCATTTGCTATATAAAGGATGGATGTATAATTTTTTTTAGGTCATACATGTGTACACCTACTGGCTATATAAAGGTAACTTCATCAAAAGATTGGAAAGCAAAATAATTTAAAAAAAAAAGTCTTTGAGAACAAGAAAATCAAAAACTCTCAACATGATAACAAAATTCAGCTAATGTCAATTTATACCTGAGAAGCTTAATTGTAATAAAACAATGTATTTATATTATTTCGGAACTGTAAATATATCTAATACACATGTTAGTACAGCTCTAGAGTGGAGGTTACAAGACAAGATAAAAGTTAGAGGTTCCAAAGATCTATACGTAGGATCATTTTACAGACCACCCAATAATACAGATACTGAATATCTAGACCCACTTGAATCATATCTAGCTAGAATACCAACACATAATGGAGCACATCTATGGCTAGGTGGGGATTTTAATCTCCCAGGTATAGATTGGACCAACGAAAACATCAAAACAAAGTCATCTCACAGATCAGAATGCAATCAACTTTTGGAAATTAGCAAAAACTCAATGTTAGATCAGCTTGTCCTAGAACCAACACCTATAGCAGAAACTCAAGCAAACATCTTAGACCTCTTTTTCACCAACAATGAAACATTAGTAAATCAAGTGAGGATAATACCAGGAATCTCGGACCACGAGTCAGTTTTCATTGAATTCAGCCTAAGACCAATGAAGAAAAGGATCTCTCCACATAAAGTATGGCAGTACCGTAAGACTAACTATGACCAACTAAGAGAGGAACTACATCAATATCAACAAGAATTTAACAAATTAGATGCATCAACAAGTACAGACGATATGTGGTTAGCTTTCAAGACCAAACTAACAACACTGATGAAAATGTACATACCTCAAAAAACGGTAAAGTGAAACAAAAACAACAAGCAATGGATTAATAGAGAAGTCAAATCTGCTTTAAGAAGAAGGAATATATTAATTAGGAAGAAGAAACCATCACAAACACCTGGTGACATCAAGAAATATAAAGATGCTAAAGCAACAGCTCAACGAATACAGAGGAAAGCATATTGGGAATATGTGGACAACATAATTGAATTTGGAGACCCAGAGAAGAATGAGAACCCTGGAAAACAAAAACGCTTCTGGTCGTACAAAAAATCACTACGCAAGGACACCAGCGGAGTATCCCTACTGAAAGAGAATGGCAAAGTGCATGCGGACCCAAAGGATAAGGCAGACATACTAAACAGACAATATGAATCAGTATTTACCAAAGAAGACATTAGTACAACCATACCAAAACCAGCAGGCAATCCCTTTCCATCGATGTCAGATATCAACATCTCCGAGGAAGGAGTACTCAAGTTACTGCTGAAAATCAACCCTAGTAAAGCTTGTGGACCAGACCTAATTACAGCTAGAATATTGAAAGACTTAGTAAGAGAAATAGCACATTTTCTGACCAGAATCTTTCAAAGCGCACTCAACAATGGTGATGTCCCAAAAGACTGGAAGTATGCCAACGTTATTGCAATTTTCAAGAAAGGAAACTGATTCAAGGCCAGCAATTATCGACCCGTTTCCCTGACCTGTCTATGTTGTAAGGTACAAGGACACATACTGACGAGTAATATCTTGAAACACCTAGATCGGAACACCATATTCACAGACTGCCAACATGGGTTTCGGGCAAGAAGAAGCTGTGAGACACAACTCTTAACCTTGACGCACGAACTGGCCAAATCACTAGACAGTGGGATCCAACAAGACCTAATCATCTTGGATTTTTCGAAGGCCTTTGACAAAGTTCCATACCAACGACTACTTTCAAAACTCGATTTCTATGGTATTAGAGGAACAACACTAAGTTGGATCAAAGCATTTCTCTCTGACAGATCACAACAAGTCATCGTAGATGGAGCCACATCTGAGAGTGCACCAGTAGTCAGTGGCGTACCACAGGATACCGTCTTGGAGCCGCTCTTATTCTTGATATTCATCAACGACTTACCAGAGTGTGTAACATCTAGGACTCGTCTTTTTGCTGATGATGCCATCGTCTACAGAGAGATAAGAAGCGACCAGGATTGCGATGAATTACAAAAAGACTTATTAGCACTAGCCAAATGGGAAGAACTTTGGGGCATGTCATTCCATCCTGACAAATGTAATGTGTTTAGGGTAGTAAGATCGAAGAAACCCAGAATGTATAAATTCCACCTGAAAGGCCACCAACTGGAAGCAGCCAATACGACCAAATACCACGGAGTCGACATAAGCTATAACCTATCCAGGAACCATCACATTGACCGCACTGTAAAGAAAGGAAACAGCTGCTTGACTTCTTGAAAAGAAATCTGAAAATCAGCAATCAAGATACCAAATCAGCCGCATACCTTTCACTTGTAAGACCAAATTTGGAATATTGCGCCTCAATCTGGAACCCATACAGTATACAATCAATCAAGAAACCAGAAATGGTACAACGTCGAGCCGCTAGGTATGCCACAAACCATTATAGGAACACCAGCAGCGTCACCGACATGTTAGATAACCTAGAGTGGGAGACACTAGAGTCAAGAAGAACAAAAATTCAACTTATAATGTTTTTCAAGATCATCAACGACCTAGTGGATAGTCCATCATCCAACTACCTCATACCAGCCAACAGCAAGACGAGATCCAACCACTCAAAGAAGATGCAGCAGTACCATACAAGATCAGATGTTTTCAAGTACAGTTTCTTTCCTAGAACCACCGGAAACTGGAACCAGTTACCAGCCACTATAGCTGAGACCCCCGACTTGGTATCTTTCAAGCGGGGGCTGTCATCTGTTACTTTCTAGTTTGCTAGGGTCCGAATTGTAAGTAAGTTCTAATGAAGATTAGAGCTGTGCCGGTTGGGTGTATGCCCAGGGACCGCTACGGTAGCCGGATTGATCTAATCAGAAGAACCGAAAACGCAATTCTGAATTTTGTTTCTTTCCTTTGTCTATTTCCTTTATCGTACAGTTTACTATTATGCTACTTTATTCTTATCAGTTCATAGCTTTAGTTCTAACCGCTCACGCCGCTGCGCACTAGTATTTCCGAAACGTAATGGTCTATCAAGACATTGTTTCGTATCCTGTAGATGTAGACAAGCACTTGTTTGAATCAAGGATTTATATAGTGTAATTGGTTATATAAATCCTTGTTTGAATGGTGTCCTCATCGACGTTCGCGTTATATGTATAAGCTGGAATGGCGTGGATGTCTCTTTCTTTTACCAATTAGGCCAGAAATTCGCTTTTCTTTCTGTTACTAAAGCTCTTGTAAATTATTTGTTTATGACGCAACGCTTTTACACATATAAACTGTCTCCCCTGGCATGGCGGTTTAACTTGAAATCTGCTAGCCTGAATTTAAGCTGAATGTACAGTTGCAACAGGAGCAAAGTGTTCATAAATACGACGAAAGGGAATATTTTGGGTAGTATTTTACGAAAAATTGTTCAGGGAAGGAATAATCTGCTATTTCACCCACGTGTTTCAGGTAAAACAAGACTAGTACTAGTGCTACGAAGATCAACATGGCGGATTTTGAACTTTCCAATATAGATGTATCTATGGATAAGGTGTTTCGAGAATATCCCACTACAATTCTGCTTCAAAAATTAAATAAACGAACAGGAGAGGCAAAGAACTGTTTATATGAAAAGATAGATGTTAACATTTATGAAAAGGAAGCAAGAATGATTACATTTCACACATCTCTAGAAAGAATCCACCTTTGGATAAAAATACTTGACATATTCTTTTCAGACTTTCTTGAAAGTAAAAATGATTTGGATATAAAGTGGTGTGATATTCCACAATGCTGGACAGATCCTAATCATCAAGGAAATTCAATCGCCATTGAAGTTTCTCAATCAGAAAGACTACAGTACAAGTTAACATTTTTTTGTCACTACAGGTACTATCATGGTCCAAGGTACCGAGTACATGACTTTCACAAATACCCACTTTCCTATACTAAAGGGCATATCAGGAAAAAATTCAGCAGGCATGGACAATAATAATAAGGAACATGCTGATGAACTTAACCAAACAATCGTACACTTGGATACTCTAGATACACACACATTTTTACAAGCAAGTGCATTAGATATGGGCGATTAGGCTGAGGATACATCACTGACATCAGGAAAATCAATTATTACAACTGATCAACAACAACAAAACACAGATAAAGTACCAGTAGTAGACATGGTAGAGTTTCACAATCATGAACAATTCTCTAGGCTAGAATCAACTCTGACCAAAAGTATTGTTGGGATCAACAATCTTCAGAAGGAAAACACCCAAGAAATATTGTTGGCGATTGGAAACCTTTCTACAACATTGAATCAGATCTCAACAAATAAAGGAAAAAACACAACAACAAAAATACAAGAAGTGCTTGCGCTTAAAGAGAAAATCCAAATACTTGAATCGCAACTCAAAATCAAAGAGCATCAAGCTTTATTAGAAAAATCTCAGTTGGAAGAAACAGTGAAGAGAACACAGTCAATACTTGACCAAACAAGAGAACACAGTCAATACTTGACCAAACAAGAGAACACAGTCAATACTTGACCAAACAAGAGAACACAGTCAATACTTGACCAAACAAGAGAACACAGTCAATACTTGACCAAACAAGAGAACACAGTCAATACTTGACCAAACAAGAGAACACAGTCAATACTTGACCAAACAAGAGAACACAGTCAATACTTGACCAAACAAGAGAACACAGTCAATACTTGACCAAACAAGAGAACACAGTCTTGACCAAACAAGAGAACACAGTCTTGACCAAACAAGAGAACACAGTCAATACTTGACCAAACAAGAGAACACAGTCAATACTTGACCAAACAAGAGAACACAGTCAATACTTGACCAAACAAGAGAACACAGTCAATACTTGACCAAACAAGAGAACACAGTCAATACTTGACCAAACAAGAGAACACAGTCAATACTTGACCAAACAAGAGAACACAGTCAATACTTGACCAAACAAGAGAACACAGTCAATACTTGACCAAACAAGAGAACACAGTCAATACTTGACCAAACAAGAGAACACAGTCTTGACCAAACAAGAGAACACAGTCTTGACCAAACAAGAGAACACAGTCAATACTTGACCAAACAAGAGAACACAGTCAATACTTGACCAAACAAGAGAACACAGTCAATACTTGACCAAACAAGAGAACACAGTCAATACTTGACCAAACAAGAGAACACAGTCAATACTTGACCAAACAAGAGAACACAGTCAATACTTGACCAAACAAGAGAACACAGTCAATACTTGACCAAACAAGAGAACACAGTCAATACTTGACCAAACAAGAGAACACAGTCAATACTTGACCAAACAAGAGAACACAGTCAATACTTGACCAAACAAGAGAACACAGTCAATACTTGACCAAACAAGAGAACACAGTCAATACTTGACCAAACAAGAGAACACAGTCAATACTTGACCAAACAAGAGAACACAGTCAATACTTGACCAAACAAGAGAACACAGTCAATACTTGACCAAACAAGAGAACACAGTCTTGACCAAGCAAGAGAACACAGTCTTGACCAAACAAGAGAACACAGTCAATACTTGACCAAACAAGAGAACACAGTCAATACTTGACCAAACAAGAGAACACAGTCAATACTTGACCAAACAAGAGAACACAGTCAATACTTGACCAAACAAGAAAACACAGTCAATACTTGACCAAACAAGAGAACACAGTCAATACTTGACCAAACAAGAGAACACAGTCAATACTTGACCAAACAAGAGAACACAGTCAATACTTGACCAAACAAGAGAACACAGTCAATACTTGACCAAACAAGAGAACACAGTCAATACTTGACCAAACAAGAGAACACAGTCAATACTTGACCAAACAAGAGAACACAGTCAATACTTGATCTAACAAGAGAACACAGTCAATACTTGACCAAACAAGAGAACACAGTCAATACTTGATCTAACAAGAGAACAACTTGATCAATCTCTGACGATTTCAAGAAAGGAGGCTGATATTCAGTCTACAAAATTGGATGAAAAAAAACCGAGAGATATAATTGCTTCACAGTGAGGTTTCTGGTTTAAGAGAGCGGTTAGATAAATCTCAAGATGAAGTTATACAGCTTAAGATACATATATCTAGCATATCAGTGTCTAACACCGAAACATTCACCAGCACTGAAAAGAAACCAGTCCAATTTCAAGAATCGACCAAACCTAATATGCTTCTTATTGGTACTTCAAACGTCAAGGGTGTACATGAAACAAGGCTGTCTGCTTTTTTGAATATCAAAAAGTTTGTTAAATACACAATTGATGAAACTAAAGACTTTGTGAAAGATTATAATGAACCCCCCAGGCTTGACCTTGTTGTAATCCACCCTTTTACAAATAACCTATAAACTATGACCCCACAAAATTGTGTTCAAAGTCTTGAAACCCTCATTGTTGATATTCAACACAAATGGCCAAACACTGAAATCATTGTCTCTCTAGCTACCCCAAGAAAGGACAATTTGAAGTTCCATACAAATGGACAAATAATAAATGCCCTGATAAAGGAAAAAATTATAAGCAACCCCACAAAGATTTCCTTCTGTGATCAATGCAATCTGCTCATTAATGGTAATCCATGTAAGGACATGTTAACTGAAGATAAATACCACCTATCCTCTTATGACCTGTCACTTTTTGCTTCCAATTTGAAGAAAGCAATACATAGCACACTAGGGCTGCCCCTACATGTACATAATCACAAAAATATATCTCGTTCAAGGGGCCTGAGAGCAGGTAGAAGTAGAGCTAGAGGGGGTAGGATGTATAACAATTCTACATTCACCTGACCTATATTATAAGTTACAAGTACCATACAGTTTGAATTTGATAGTTGTGTTTTTGTCATTTGTCATTTAATGTGTTGATGAACGCCAGAGTAGAGGTTAAAATATTTCTCAATTTATTGTTGAATTTCATAATGATATTGACATAAGAGTCACTTAGTTTATACACATATATAGATCAGATGTAAATTCTGGTGATTGGGACTGTAAGGTCTGGTTTATTTGACGGATTTCACCATTTAGTTGCTATATTTGTTGATGAAGCTGTGTATCCTCGTTGGTAAAGTTTTGTGGTTTGTTGTGGCCAGCTTTTTAATTATATGAGACTATTGAGTATTCTGGGAGTTTCAAAACAGTGACCTTACATTCGGCAGATGACAATACTAGGTCGTTGATTTTTCTTATATAGTTGCTTCTCAGTGTAACAGTTGTGCTGTCATGAGATGTTAAGGAGATAAATTTGCCTTTCTTTGTCGTAAGATTGCATGTAGAGATGTATTGGCCCTATTGAGGCGACCTCAGTTTCTAATTTTTTTTTTGGGCCAACGGTATTGCTTTTGTATAGACGCTCCTCCCTTGCACCACCAGATAATTTGTTTTTCTATAGATGCGTTTGTCCTATCTTGTTTCTTTAGGCAAGTACCTTTGCTATCTGATGGAAAGACTAGTGTGCATATCTTTTGATTGCGAGTCGGGGGCTGTGCGCCTGGCTTCTCCAGGAATGTTTATAATTTTGTTGCAGACATGGATTAGGTTATAGCTACTTTTCTACTGGTACTGGATGTTTTATCTACTGTGACAAATACACATATACTTAAGGGGGGAGTGACAGACAGACCCAGTAGTGTGACCCTAAGCAACTGCTATTTTACTATGTTTTTAAGCGAAAATGTTTGAAATGTTAATAGAATAAAAAAAAAGTGTGCTTTATAAACACTTATAGTTGAGCTAATTCTAAAGATTGATTTCTCTCAGCGTCAGAATGTCTAAGTTTTTCTGACTGAAGATGTTATCTGCCAATCTGAATCAGTTAGTCATAATGATTAATTTTAATTACGATGACAATTAAGATAACAATAGCTGTTGAAAGAAAGTAAAAAACTCGATCATTTAATATAATTATTCATTTTTTTTTTTAATTTCACCCACAACGGACGGAAATATTTAAAGGGATATTAAAGCTTGTTTTAACATATTTTTTCAACTCGTGACGAAGGTTGTTTCTTTTCAATTTAATTGTAAAAACAATCCAAAAATACTTTGCACGCCCATATAATCCCTAATATCGTTAAAATATAACTTAAATGTATAACAAGCACAGAATGCAATAGGTGATGCCATAGAAAGTACTGTATTTCATGGTTCAGAAAAATCTCCCTTTAGATTTATTTTCAAGTTTAGTGGATTTAATAGTAGAACTTGGTGGTGACAATTTGAAAAAACTCATTTTTTTTATAAAATTGCCTGTCCTTGTTCATATATATTGCCCTTTTATTCATAGGTCGCACGCATAAAATTGCCCCTTTTCAGTTTTGCATCCTGCCCTTCTTATATCCTAGCTAGAACACTGTTTAACATTGTATGTTTATATTCGTTAATGTACTTGTTATTAATGAAAATTCAATTATATTAATGACTGGATATGGGTCATATACACTTGACACTTGGTTTCAATGCACTGTATATATGCAACTGATGTAAACATTTTTATATCTTGTTAGGCTAGTTGGATTCAACAATAAAATCCACTTGTTAGGGACAGACCATTTAACTTCCAGGGGGGGGGGGGGGGGGGGGGTATGTTATTTTTCTAAAAAAATATTCTGATTCCCAATGTTGCTGAAAAAAATATTCTGATTATGGTGGAGGAAAAAAAATAATCTGATTCAGAGTTTTTGTCCTATAACCTAATGTTAAATTCTGGGGGGAAAAAATATTCTAACTCGTGTTGTCCGAAAAAAAATTTCTGAACGAAACAAAAAACCATAACCCCCCTGCAAGTTAAATGGTCGGTCCCTTACAGTCACTTAAATTATCATTTTTTTGTAAGTGATACTCTCCAAGTTGAAATGATAAAGACAACTTGCTCCACCCTTAAAATGGGACTTTGGAATGTAGGAGGCCTAATCAGCAAACAGTTTAATAAAACAACAGACCCTGAATTCCTAAGAAAAATTGATAATTTTGATTTATTATTTCTGGTTGAGACTCATTTAGGGCGGACCATAATATTTCATTTGCAGACCAAAGACAAAAGCTAACAATCGATATTTCGGAGGCCTAGCAATTTTATGCAAACAATCAATCAAATCCCACATTAAAATTTACAAAAATAGCAATCCAAATTACCAGTGGGTGAAATTAGAAAAAAACTTCTTTGGATTTAAGACAGACCTATTTATATGTTGTGTATATGATCCACCTTCAAAATCATCTTATTCTAAAGAACTCGACCATGAAATCTTGGGACACATAGAAAAAGAAATCGAACACTTTCAGAAGCGAGGGAATGTTTTATTGTGCGGTGACTTTAATGCCAGAGGTGGCTCTGAGAATGATTTCATATATCAAGATAGTAATAATTTTCTTCCCTTGATTAAATCATATAATTTTGACAAACAGATTCTTAAAAGATACAATAAAGATAAAAAAAAATGGATTCAAGGGGTAAAGATCTCGTCGATCTTTGTATCAGTAACCAATTGAGAATTGTTAATGGTCGAGTTCTTGGCGACACATTTGGTAACTTTACATGTTACACAACCCACGAGGCAAGTACAGTGGAATATGTTCTGGTGTCGGAGGGCATCCTAGACCATATATTATATCTTAAGGTTAATGATTTTGTACCTTGTCTCTCTGATTGTCATTGTTTAATACAATGGTCTATAAGTGCAAAATATAGTAATGAACATGTACACATTGAGAATTGTAACACTATTGAGACGTCGCCAAGGGTACACGTGGTCAGATGAATCGCCATTTCTCTTTCAGGAAGCTTTATCTTTGCCTGAATTGAAACAACGGATAGATAACTTTATACAAATGGACTGCAGAAGTAATGAAAATGAAATAAATAATGCAGCAACTGAATTAGCAAACATTATTATTTCAGCTGCAAATAAATCTCTGAAAAGACGTAATTTCACCAAGAATAAGAAAAAGAACAAAAATAAGAAATATTTTGATACAGATCTACAAATAGTGAGAAAAAATCTCACTAATAATGGGAATTTTTTTTTCGAAATATCCATGTGATCCTAGAATTAGGGGTCATTATTATAAATTGTTAAGAGAATATAATAAAGTTAGAAAACCTAAATATGCTTCATGATAAGGATCCCAAACAGTGCTGGAAACTGATTGAGGAATTAAAAGACACAGAGAAAATAGATACAACATCATCAATATCTACTTCCACCTGGCAATCTCACTTTCAAAATCTGAATAACCCAAAAGATATTTTCAAGAATCGCATTAAGTGGTTAGAGGATAAACTTAGCCAACTTGAAAAGATAAAATGTTTTACAGATATTGATCACAGGCACTTGTTTCATTAAAAAAATATATGCCCCCTCCTCTTCCTTACTTCAAGGTAAATATCTGCCCTTTTCCCCTTCTCCACTTCGCCTCAATATTTTTTGCTTATTTGTGATCCTTTCGCTGACCCAATTATATCGTTACACTCCCGAGATATTTCTCTTTCCGACTGCCACATTTAAATATACCTAGCGGGCTCCCCTCAGACGAATTGGACAAGAATATTCAGCGAACGTCGCTTCGTCTACTTTTCAATCATTGAAACGGATACAGCAACTTCCGGTTTGCGCTGGATTCTTCATATGCATTCGGAATTCTCTAGACCGGCCATGTGTAACAATGCCATCATGATTATCTCCTCTCAAATGTAAAGTAAGCCTTTAAAATACAGATAATTGTTCCAATGCAGATTATTAAAATATGTTCAACTCCAAATTACTGACATTTGATTTTTAAAGCACCTTTATTTTCTAAATCAATTTAGATCGGACCGGAAGTGGCTGTATCCGTTTCAATGATTGAAAAGTAGACGAAGGGGCGTTCGCTGAATATTCTTGTCCAATTCGTCTGAGGGGATCCCGGTAGGTATATTTAAATGTGGCAGTCGAAAGGATAAATATCTCAGGAGTGTAACGATATAATTGGGTCAGCGAAAGGATCACAAATAAGTGAAAAATATTGAGGCGAAGTGGGGAAGAGGAAAAGGGCAGATGTTTACCTTGAAGTAAGGAAGAGGAGGGGACATATATTTTTTGAATGAAACAAGTGCCTGTGATATTGATGGTAAAATTACTGAAGCTGAGATTAGTTCAGCCATTAAAGAGATGAAAAGTAACAAATCACCAGGACTAGACAATATAAGTAATGAAATGCTTTAAAGTGGACAGTCTTTTTTAATTCCATACCTTCATAAACTTTTTAATAACTGTTTTACAATGGGTTATTACCCTGAAAATTGGACACATGGATATATTACTCCAATCCATAAAGGGAACGATCCATCAGATCCGAATAATTATAGGGGTATAACGATAACAAATTCCCTCGGTAAATTATTTAATAGAATTCTTGACAACCGATTGACTAAGTTCCTAGATAAACACCATGTGATCAATGATAGCCGAATGGGGTTTACAAAAAAAGCTAAGACATCTGACCACATGTTTATCGGAGTTGAAGACCATAATTGATAAATACTGCAATAATAAAGATGGCAGGGTGTTCGCCTGCTTTGTTGACTTCCAAAAAGCCTTTGATACGGTTATACATACAGAAATCAAAATAAAACTTTTAGAAAATGGCATTGGACACCATTTTTATAATATTATCAAGAGTATGTACTCTCAAAGTAAGTCATGTGTAAGACTAAATAATAAACTCACAGATTGTTTGGGTAACTATGTTGGAGTAAAGCAAGGGGACAATTTAAAAACTAACTTATTCAAAATCTTTATCAATGATCTACCAGACTATCTGATGAATACTACCGACCCCATCTTTATTAATAAACGATCTGTCCATTGCCTACTTTATGCCGACGATGTAATTTTACTGTCATCTACATCACAAGGACTCCAGAATAAATTAAATAAACTGAATGTATACTGTAACGATTGGTGTCTTAATATAAATGTCACTAAAACAAAGGCTCTGGTGTTCAACAGGGCAGGCAGACACTTTAAACGGAAGTTCTTATTAAATGGTAATGAAATTGAATGTGTTTCTCAGTATAAATACCTAGGAATTCAATTTTATGCATCAGGATCATTCTCTCCTGCTCAAAAGGAACTATATAGTAAAGCCCTTAAAGGGTATTATAAGCTACGCAGAGACTTTATTTCATTTGGACCAAACGTTAAAAAGAGTATTCATGTGTTTGACCATACCATTAAACCTATTCTACTTTATGGTTCAGAAGTATGGGGTTACTTTAACCCATTTAAGAAAAGACTTCAATCAAATGATTTAGTCTTGGACCAGATTTACCTTAACTTAGAAATAGAAAAATTACATATTAAATTCAGTAAATATATATTGGGGGTTAATAAACGACGGAGCAACAAATTTTGCAACACTTTCAGATTTAGGTCGATTCCCACTTCATTTTGATGTTATCAAATCAATGATTCGTTATTTAATTGGTATAGACTAGAAAACTTAGATTCTAACGTTACCTTGTTAAAAGATGCATATGAAGAATCAAAAAAATTATTTGAAATCAAAATCCCCTCTTGGTATGGTTCAATAACATTACTTTTTAAAAATATTAGAGGACTAAAAAAATTATCTAATGTGTCTAAACATAAATTCAAATCTTCTTATAAAGATGTCATATATCAAGTCTATAAAGAGAATTGGGGAAAACAAATGTTAAAACATTCAGAAGGTAAACTATGTAATTACAGCAAATTCAAAACAAACTTTGGACCTGAAAAATATTTATGTATATTGAAATCCTTTGAGCAGAAGAGAAATTTTACTAGGTTTCGTTTTTCATCACACAGATTACAAATTGAGAGAGAGAGAGCGATATCAGGGTGCTCTCCGACAAGACAGACTTTGCCTCCGTTACACATCTGGTGAGATAGATGATGAGAAACATTTTCTAATATCATGTTCTACATGTCCTGAAATAAGAACAGAAATGTTCAGCAGAATCAATAATATCTGTCAAAACTTTCATGTTCTTAATCCAGAACAGAAATTATATTGGCTTCTTAATAATGAAAATGAGGAAATTCTAGCCAGTATTTGTAATTTTATAAAACAAAGCACATTATAATTAAATAATTGCTCTTTTACACTGTGTACGGGCTGACATGTTTAGAAAGGAGAAATATAATATAAATTGATAATATTTCTAAATAAATAGAATAAATTTAAAGAAAAACACATATTACTGGGTTTGATCTGAATTTCTTCTTTATTCATTTGAACATGCCTTTGCACTGTCGCTTGGTGCACTCTGTAATTGAGCAATAACATGATGACATATTTCCTCCAACTAGTTCTCCTGCTCTAAACACGAGAAAACACATCCGAATGAATAATAATAATAATATTAGATATAATAATCATAGGTACCCGATTTGTGGAACCCCCCCCTTTTTTTTTCTTTTTTTTTAATTCATCACTTTTGTGGGACGTTTTCATTATAAACAGTGTTAAACAACTTCAAACATGACCAACAACTCAATCCGAGATCGATATAAGCCCATTTCTAAAACACAAAGACCCTCGATCCTCTACTCGAGGGTTTTTGTGTTTTTAGAAATGGGCTTATATCGATCTCGGATTGAGTTTTTGGTCAAAAGTAGAGGATCGAAGGTTTTTGTGTTTTTAGAAATGAGCTTATATCGATCTCGGATTGAGTTTTTGGTCAAGAGTAGAGGATCGAGGGTTTTTGTGTTTTTAGAAATGAGCTTATATCGATCTCGGATTGAGTTTTTGGTCAAAAGTAGAGGATCGAAGGTTTTTGTGTTTTTAGAAATGAGCTTATATCGATCTCAGATTGAGTTTTTGGTCAAGAGTAGAGGATCGAGGGTTTTTGTGTTTTTAGAAATGGGCTTATATCGATCTCGGATTGAGTTTTTGGTCATGTTTGAAAGTAGAGGATCGAGGGTTTTTGTGTTTTTAGAAATGGGATTATATTGATCTCGGATTGAGTTGTTGGTCATGTTTGAAGTTGTTTAACACTGTTTATAATGAAAACGTCCCACAAAAGTGATGAGTTAAAAAATAAATAAAAAGGGGGGTCCACAAATCGGGTACCTATGATAATAATTAACTAATCTTTTTTTTTAATTTATATGATATAGTATATAATAAGTATTTAATATTATATATAATTATTTACTATATAATTGTGAAGAAAATGCAATTAATAGACGGGGTGTGTCAGAAGCACCGTCCCTTGATGTTTTAGCAGGTTTACTGCTTGTTAAGGAATATGCAACATATGTAAAGTTTCACACTGGATGTGAGATATAGGGGACAAACCAGAACATGATCCACTAAATGATAATAATTATATTTATATTTTTAGAAATATTAAAACCCCAAACTATGTCCTTTAAAAAAAGTTTTTCTTTTGTGTGTATGTCTCATCTATCAATCATGAATGTTTGTATTGTTAATGATGCCTCATGTGGGCCTTATAATTAGGCAATACCATGTATTCTATTCTATTCTATTCTATAAACGGAATTTTATCAGAATCATACCGATAATGTAATGTTATTGGAATATTGGAGTATAATCATTCATACGCTTTATATAACGAGAAAATATCAATTAGTTTAAAGCGTATATAAAACTGGTATCCATGCGGATTTGTAAATAAATAGATGCCCGTTGTGAGTTTTTTTTTATTTATAAATACGATTAAATATAGAGATGCGATGAAAGTTACAGTCACTTATGTAAGTTATACAGAATAAACACTTCCAATATGTATAAAATTTACTTTGCTTGGATGCACAGAAATGTAGCCAGTAGTGGCAGTACTCGGAGTAGAAAAGTATCGTACCATTCGAATTCGTGGGCGTATCTATTTCGGGTTCATTCAACCTATGCCAACATTTTAAAAAATATATATAAAAAGGTAAAAAAGATTGTTGGCATAGGTTAATTGTTATATAAACATGACTAGTTATGTTTAATTAGTGTAAAATCGGGGGAGATGTCAATGTACTTCAAGTCCACAATTAATTTTTGATGTAAGGTTGTCTTGTTTTTGTGTGAGTATTATTGAGTGAATAAATTAAGTATGTATTTAAAATCATATTTTATGGAAATAAGACACAAAAATCAGTATATCTGACAGCACATATATTTAATATCAAACTTTATAAAAAATAATTAGGATATTATAAGCACATATATTTTAACATCAATCATTATGAAAATAAATTAGGATATTATAAGTATATATATTTTTATATCATACTTCATGAAAATAAATTAGGATATTTTTTTTTTTTATCATACTTCAAATTATCTTATAAATAATTAGCTTGGAGTGAACTGAATTATCTTGTGATTAATTAGCTTGGAGTGAGCAATTAATAAATACTCTTTTCAAAATTATGATAATTCTAAATTTATAAATAAATATTATTAAAAACTTTTGAATTTAGATTTTAAGAAAATTGCTTAATTGCATGAGTATCATATAATATTTTTAATTCATACATTTTAGAAAGATTGTTTATTTAAATTATTCTAAAATTTTACATTTTCATCTTTTTTATTTACAGATTTTTGTTTAATTTTACCAGATTTTTATTTTATATATAAATTTTTACAATATTTTTTTTCAAGTTAAATTTTAAGTTTTAATTTTTAGATTGTTTCTGGTTAGTTTTTTTTTTTTATATAATAAATTTCACTTTTGAGACCTTTTTACAAAAGTTTAATTAGTTGTTAAATTTTAACAAACTTAAGTATTCTTATATTTCTAAATTGTTTTTTGTTTATTTTTGTTTATTTTTTTATAATAAATTTCACTTTTGAGACCTGCATTTCCAAATTTACTTACCTGTTACAGTCATTAATTGTTATATAAACACCTGTAATATAATGTTTGTTGGCATACCTTGAATATGATATTTCAAAATGTTGGCGTAGGTTGAAAACACCCTATTTCGGACCGGTCATTTTGCATATTGATTTCACATGTGATGTCATAGGCCAATGTTTATATCGACAAATATATATACAATATGCTGTTTTTACCACAAGCACTTTACACTACACTGTGTATATCAATAAAAATACCATACAATCAATTACACTACACTGTGTATATCAATAAAAATACCATACAATCAATTGTAAAAAAAAATGTCAATGTAGAAAGAAGAGAGTTCCAATGCAAATATCTTTTACACCGCAATGTTTTTAGGCGTAGGACAGTTCTTGGTCCATTCGCCCTGGGTCTATTCACCCTGATAATTATATATGTACGATATTAAAATAAATAATATTTAATGGTTTATAGACAATAAATTGAGAAATTTTAAATATGGGGCATGCTAAAAAGGGTATATTTAAATAATGAATAAAGTTAAACATTGCAGTCCCTTGGAATAGGTAAAGCAGGTAAAGATGGGTGAATCAAGAGTGTGTAGAAATTGTATGTGTCCATTAGGCCTATACTTTTGCTTTTATTTCAAATAAATTGAAACTGTATGGTGTCTATTGATTACTGTATGAATATTTTGACCACGGAAATTATGAAGATCTATCATAAATGTTCATCAGACAACGATTCCCTAGTATGGGAACCACCCCGGTCACCCAATACCACATAGGACTGCCTAATATTTTCTCTGTTACATGATTTATTGGATTACATCAACACAAATCACTTTTGTCATGCTGCTGATGAAATTCTTCTCTTTTTACATTACACATTCTGCTTCTTCCATTTAATGGCCACCGTCAACTGGTTGACTATTCTGCCACTTTTTGGGTGTGCGCATAGAAACTTGAACATACTTAGACACAATAAAATGAAATTTATATACAGTGCAAATAAAAACAGTGTCATTTAAGTTTAATGACGGAGCTGAGCCTTGAAGGATTCAGGACTCGGGGCAGAGACAGTACAGTTAGGCAAGGTGTTTCATTCTAGGATAGAACAAATCCTTACGTGCTGTGGTCTTGCATGATGGAATGTGCAATGCCTGCTCGTTGTTGTTTCTGGAGGGTCGTTCATTTGGTATAAGCTTGCTTGATGCATCAACTCATACGATGTTGTTCTTCAGCTTATACATCATCAGTAATTGACTGTTTATGTAGTAAATATATAAACATTGTCGTCAAATGTAATATTTCTTTGTACAAGCTTTTGAAACAGGAAGAAATGCAAGCCCCTGTGTGGTCTGTGAAGTCTGCACTTATACTGTTACTATTCTTTACCATAGCTCTTCATGAATCAGGTATGTAACATGTACCAGAAGAGCTATATCTTTGTCAGTGATTGTAAACATAGCAATTTGACAGCTCAAATAGAACCAGTGCAGGATAACAACAAATATTGATATATAGTGTCTAATGCCTTGGGTTTTAATTCAATCATGTCAATGCATCTTTTAGTGAATGCAAGTATTATACATTGATATAAGATGAGATCAGATTTTATTGTCCAATCAAGGTCCCAGCAAGGGGCAGAGTCATTACAGTGATTTATATTACAAAAAAAAACATTCTAATACATAAATGTAATAATGATGGTTAGAATATTGCATGCATGTTTCAATCCATTTTTTTACCATTATTTTCCATACAGGCGTTTATCATTTTATTAATTTTCACATGGAGGTTGAACACATTTAATGTATTTATTTTTACTATAATCCACGAAACAGTCTTGTCAGGTCACATACCTTAGAAGATTTTGGAGTTATGCCCATTAAACTGTTAAAGTTGTTACTACTTAATCTATTAATGATACCAGATTTATATATATATATACAGGTTCAGGGCTACTTGTATAGAAAGAATTATAATGTTGTTTTGTACTATGGTATTAAAAATATTACGAAAATTTAACTAAATGGTTAAACAGACTAGGAATAGGAGAAATTACAAATTGTTTTTATTGGGATATGATATCAATGATTTTTCTGCAACAGCTATTTTCCATGAGAAAGTGCATACCAAAAATCCTCTTGCCCAGAGAACAAATTTACTTTCCCAGACTTGATTAATTAATTTTGTTGCTCAATTTAATTTCACATATAATATATAATTGAAGTTAAGATTATAATATATAAGTAATATTTGATTATGAAAAGAAAGTATACAGTGATGATCAATTACTATTTCATCCATATTAACAAAATCAATAACTACTTCTCACCTCAAATTATTGAACATAAAAAAAACATGTCATATGATGTTTGAAAATCAAGCTCTGGATTGGGACAGGCACACAAACGTGGCAGGGTTAAACTGGTTAACGGGATCACAACCCCAAATCAGATTTCCAGCATCAATACAGATCTATGTAAACAAACAATGAAAAAACATGAACAGATGTTCTTCCACTCAAAAGCACCACATACCAACACAAAATTAATGACAACATAAACATGGACAGTACTATAGCAGAGTCAATGAATGACAACATAAACATGGACAGTACTATAGCAGAGTCAATGAATGCTCATAGTTAACTGACTACTAGCTAGGAAGGTATAATCTGTTGGCTAAAGACAAAACAAATCATAACAAATTACTTCCATTACAGATATACTCACCTCGTTAAGGTGAGTCATTTGTACTTAAATAAGTGGGACTCGTGCACCTCGTTAAGGTGAGTCATTTGTACTAATAAGTGGGACTCGTGCACCTCGTTAAGGTGAGTCATTTGTACTAATAAGTGGGACTCGTGCACCTCGTTAAGGTGAGTTATTTGTACTAATAAGTGGGACTCGTGCACCTCGTTAAGGTGAGTCATTTGTACTTAAATAAGTGGGACTCGTGCACCTCGTTAAGGTGAGTCATTTGTACTTAAATAAGTGGGACTTGTGCACCTCGTTAAGGTGAGTCATTTGTACTAATAAGTGGGACTCGTGCACCTCGTTAAGGTGAGTCATTTGTACTAATAAGTGGGACTCGTGCACCTCGTTAAGGTGAGTTATTTGTACTAATAAGTGGGACTCGTGCACCTCGTTAAGGTGAGTCATTTGTACTTAAATAAGTGGGACTCGTGCACCTCGTTAAGGTGAGTCATTTGTACTTAAATAAGTGGGACTTGTGCACCTCGTTAAGGTGAGTCATTTGTACTAATAGGTGGGACTCGTGCACCTCGTTAAGGTGAGTCATTTGTACTAATAAGTGGGGCTCGTGCACCTCGTTAAGGTGAGTTATTTGTACTAATAAGTGGGACTCGTGCACCTCGTTAAGGTGAGTCATTTGTACTAATAAGTGGGACTCGTGCACCTCGTTAAGGTGAGTCATTTGTACTAATAAGTGGGACTCGTGCACCTCATTAAGGTGAGTTATTTGTACTAATAAGTGGGACTCATGCACCTCGTTAAGGTGAGTCATTTGTACTAATAAGTGGGACTCGTTAAGGTGAGTCATTTGTACTTATAAGTGGGACTTGTGACTCTTTGGTTGGGACTCATCAAAATTTTATCCAACAAATAGTACAAGGATCTCTGCATTAGATTTAATATCAACTTAATGATAAGCATGCTATTTTTTTCATTAGATATAATTGTACTGCACAATGAAGGCCATATTAGCATATTTTCAACCATGAATTTGAGTTAAAATTAAGTAGAATTTTAAACACCATTAAAAACTCCATTTATTTTGTTTCTTTCAGGACCATCAAAAGACATGTAAGAACAAACTGATTAATTAAAGATCAGTCTCCATTGACAACACCGAAAAGATGGACAATCGTCAAAAGATGATGGTCCTTAAGGGATCTATGGACAACCTACCAACTTTGAACTCCAGGGTAGTTAGGATTTTTATCAGCTCAACATTCACGGGTAAGATTGCTATTAGCTAGAGGTGCCACAATGTTCAACCAATACCTCACGTTTAGCCTGATACTCGATTTGAAAGAATAGAGTTGGAAGGTTTCTGCCATTCATCTGTCGAAAGCTTTAGAAATAAAAATAAAACGAGGGTGGTTAGTTGACAATTCAAAGAATTGTTAGTGTTTGGTGTTTAACATCACTTTCAACAATATTTCAGTTATATTGTGGCGGTTTATAGTTTTATTGCTGGAGGAAACCGGACTACCTGGAGAAAACCACTGATCCATCGCAAATCACTGACAAACGACAATTCAAATAGAATAAGATGCTTCTTTAATTTTTTTTTTTTTTTAATTGTCCTGAATTATGTACTTGTATTTATTGGAAAACAATTGAAAGTCCTTTAAAATAAAGTTGGAATGTCAATTAGAGGGAATAGCACAAATAAAATCACAAACTTAGTTATTTTTGTTTCTGATTAGGGACCGACAATATAACTTGAAGGGGGGGGGGGGTGGGGGGGGGGTTATGGTTTTTTGTTTCGTTCAGAAATTTTTTTTCGGACAACACAAGAGTTAGAATATTTATTTCTTTTGTCGCACAAAGCGCGATTTTTTTTTCCAGAATTCTACATTAGGTTATATGACAAAAACTCTGAATCAGATTATTTATTTTTTTCCTCCACCAAAATCAGAATATTTTTTTCAGCAACATCAGGTACGACGAAAATCAAAAGATTTGAAAGCCATATATAGTTAAATGGAAAAACGTGGACAAAATCTCCTCCGAAATTACTGATCCAAATATAATTTGTGGCACATTACAAACGATGTATGTGAAGTCCTTTACAAAAGTTCCTCTTCAGTCTTGTTCCAGTGAAATACATGAATGCAAGGGGCAATTCTTGCCTCATAGACTTCAAACTTGAACCCAAACAACTGTATTGCCATGTACTCTGCAAGATACTAATTACTACAGCTACTAACTCTCATTAATCCTGACTTGTTTACTCTTCATAAATAGATACAAGAGAAGAAAGAAATATGCTGATGGAATATATTTATCCTAAAATTAAAGCCCACTGTAAAGAAAAGCATGGATTAGAATTCCAGGTAAGTTTTTATTTTTCCTAATGACCATTCTGTCCATTTTTTATAGATGTTGATTGAATAATTGATTGATTGTTGTTTAATGTCAATTGATTGTTGGTTGGTTTTATGGTGTTTATTGCCACTTTCAACAATATTTCAGTTATATCGTGGTTGTAAGTTTCATTGGTGAAGAAAACCGGAGTATCAGGCAGGAGAAAACCAACAACCTGCCACACGTCACTGACAAACTTGATCGCATAATGTTGTACACTTCGCCATGAGCGGGATTGGACCTCACAAAATAAGTGATGATAGGCGCCAATTGCGTAGACTAGGTAGTTGTAAATCTAACTACCATACGATCACGACCACGATGACCCGAAAATTGAGCAACCAATATTCATGACAAGAACATGTTTATAATTCATGCAATCAACAAGGTGGCGCTGGGATGAGTCTGTGGGTAGACAATTTATATTTCCACATATGTGTTGTAGGTTAATATGAGATCGGGGGTGCCTGAAGAAGCACTTGATGATAATATTCCCTCTCTATTTTAACGGTATATTTTGTAGGTTATTTATATAAGTTGGGATGTGTCTGAAAAATCATCTAATGTACATATTTCTTCTATTTTTACAATATTTATGTTTTGTAGGTTATTGATATGAGATGGGGCGTGCCTGAAGAAGCGTCTGACGACCATATGTCTACTGTACTATGTGTACAAGAAATCTATAACTGCCAAAAGGTCTCAACGGGTCCAAGTTTTGTGGTAATGTATTATATTAACTTTTAAATAACTAATTTAAGGTAAATTTGTAAATTGAAAATTAGGAGTGTACTTCAAAAAAATCATAGAGGTCTTCTATCATTGGGTATTTAGTAAGAATATGATGTAATTTTTATTGATCGAGATGGTAGCAGAGGATTTACATTCAAGTGAGTGAGTGATTGTTGTTTAACACCAACTCAGCAGTTTTTCAGCTATATCATGGCGAGAACAAGCTACATTCAATGAAATAATGATGAGGTTCACTTTGTCCTAGACCAACATGCTTACTTGAATATTTATAGTGCTAGCTCACTGAAACAACAGTCTACAGATAGACATGTCGCCCCACTAGGATACATTATTCTGATTCCGAGCCAACCAGTCTTTGCTCTTTCTCCCTAATGCTGCGTGCTTAGTGAAGAAGCAACAAATACCAATTTTATAGTCTTTGGTTTGACACGATCGGGGCTCGAACCCACAATCTATCGCACTCGAGGTGAGCATGCTAACAATTACACCACGATGCGGTTATATTAATATTTGCTTGGTAGTTAATGTTCCCTGTTCTATAGAGTACCTTTTGATAAACAAATTGTCAGTTAAGAAAATATGATATTATTTTCCCCATAATATTTTGCATTGTACTTCATATTACATTATGATGAAGAGAATTGTTGATATCAAGGTGTAAATTAAAAAAAAAATTGTTGCCATTAAACTTTCTGAATATATATTTGTTGTTCCTTTACGTTAAGGGACCATCATGGCAGTGATCTTATGGTAGTTTGATTTAACAACTACCTATGCAATCGGTGCCTATCACCACTGATGTTGTGAGTTTGAATCCCCGTCAGGGCGAGGTGTACAACATGATGTGATAAAGTTTGTCAGGTCGGTGGTTTTCTCCAGGTACCCAGGTTTCCTCCACCAATAAAACTGACTGCCACAATATAACTGAAATATTGTTGAAAGTGGTGTTAAACACAATTAAACCAATCCTTTACTTTAATTTGTGCCTAAAACTCTAAAGTGTAATGTTGGGTAGTTTCTCATGTTAATTTACATCTTACTAATGTTTTAGACATTCCTCAACCAAAAACATGGATTTCGTCCACTACTTGGTACCATTGAGAGTTCTGAGTTAAATATGTTGATAAAGAAGTTAGAAGACTCAGGTGAGGATACATCAATTATAACTAAATGGTACCAGAAAGACACCAACGCTGTTCCACCTGTACATGTCCTTCAACCAATCAGCTCCTTAATTCCTGACTACAAAGCAAAGGTAAGTGAGCAGTCATGTATTTGTGTGTTAGGAGTATCCATTTTGCCTCTTTCTACAATTTTTCTATTTGATTTTGGAATTGTTCCGACAGTGGAATTGTTTGGACAATGTGGAATTGTTCCGACAGTGTGGAATTGTTTGGACAGTGTGGAATTGTTTGGACAGTGTGGAATTGTTCCAACAGTGTGGTATTGTTCCAACAGTGTGGTATTGTTTGGACAGTGTGGAATTGTTCCGACAGTGTGGAATTGTTCCGACAGTGTGGAATTGTTTGGACAGTGTGGAATTGTTCCGACAGTGTGGTATTTTTGGTTTTTCATTTTATTACTTCATTAAATACTTGCAGGTGAAAAACACTTGTACGGCCCCATCATTTTACTTAGGAGGAGGGATTTGGACTCATAAAACTAGTTTATCCCCAGCCTCTTGTTTTATTAAAGTGTCTGTGGCAATCCAGGAAAGTGAGCCGTCATAATAGGTAATGGCTTTACCTCTGTTTGTACGATTTATCAATTGGATTTTGAACTATTCCGGCAGTGTTATATTTTTTGTTTATCTAACGTTATGTACGTTTTCCTTTAAAATTAAAGAAAGTAGTCTGTCTGATACAAGATGCTGTATTACCACACTGTGGTGCTAAAAGAATGGAGCAACGTTACACGAGACCTTCTCTGCCGAACTACTTTGTCATGACGTCATATCATTAGAATGCGGTGAAAAATACATCAATGTAAGCAACGTAAACAAAGCGACTGTTTAATGTTCACTCGTACGTATTGTGTTGTATCGCAAATTCACGGTCGTATTCTCATTTCCAAGTACATAGTTCCAATATTTCCGGCAACTGTATGGTCCACATTTCTTCACAAAAGCGTTGTCAGACGATTGTACAGCGACTCTGAAAGTGATTGAACAGTTACGTGACAATTGGTGAATGAACGGCAACATAACGTGATGTCATGTACAAAATGTAGCCCCCACTCAGAGTATTGTACACATTTATTATTATTATTATACTTTGTATCAGGTCTTGCCTGTTGTTTGAACTAACCACATCTCAACTTGTGGCTGTCACGACCCGTAGTGATACTGGTTCACACAACAGGCTTGACCTGATACCTAATCTTTTACCAACACACTATGTATGTAATAGGTATTTATCATTTTATAATGTTTTTTATCTTTTATCACATCTTCATATCTTTTACCTGTCTTTTTCTCTCAGTATGATCAATTAGTCGAAACCTTTGTCAGTATTTTGAGTCATAGCAGTTACTTTTAATAACATTCTCTCAATAATAATCAAAACTATGGGTAGCATTCCTTTATTGTTGTTTATTCTCTAAATAATATTAAATCTACACAATATCAAATCAGGCTCTTTTTTATTTTACTTTCAGACGGATGATGCAAAAAATGAATGGAATCAAGTGTATAACATGCTTGGACAAAAACTACGACATGCAAGCCAGAAATGTTTTGAAGAGGGCAAACTTAACGAAGATGAGAAGCACAAATATTTCATGTCTGTTACCGAGGAAGAGATACTGACTGGCCTACTTAAATTACCTGGAAATATATCCGAGCAATGCATGTGCTTTGTCAGGATATTTGAAAACATCGATCTAAATGACAAGGTCGCTCCACGATTTATTGACATGTTACAGGATAAAACGATAGACGAAGAAGCACAGAAAATTTTACAGCTTTTAAGAGATGAGAAAGTAGCCAACAAAATTAATAATAAAGAAACAAATTTCTCCAGGTATTCTATCCTTTATCATATTTGGTGTACACTGTAGTAAACGTTTGTTTGGCTAATTTCCATTATTTTGGCTTTGAGTGTACCTGAAGAAGGTTGTCGTGTGCATTAAATTTGATATCTACATTTAATGATTTATATTATATTTTGTAAAGGGGTACATACCGGTATTGTATTTGAACAACATAAATCTAATGTTCTCTTGGAAAGTAGATTATTGACTGGCCAAAAGCCGCCTTCTAACAATCAATGGAAGACCCTTCGTTTATCAGTATATGTGACCCTTCATTTGCAAAAACCATGACGATGACCTGTCTTAACAAAAACAACAGACAACTTTTTGTTTTATCACCTAGTAACAGCAGCAAAAAATAAAAGAGGATTACACTAACTCAAAATCTCTATATCAGAGTGTTCTGTATTGAGCCCTCCTACAAACAACTGGAGGTAAAGACGAACCGAACATTATTTTTATGCGGATATCGTAACGGACATCACAACACGGAACTCAGAATGTAAAGACACATAATAGGATAACACAAAAACAAAATAAAAATAGCAGCAAATGTTATCTAGTCTAGAAAGGTTGGATGTGGCGCTCTTAACAGACAGCTGAATCTGTCGAGCGATTCAACCTGCACCTCAACATTTAAGAGATCCAGCTGTCCGTCAAAGTGCCATGTCTCTCCTTTATAGACTGATAACTATTAAATTCTGTAGTCAGTGTTTAAAGCCATTTTCTACAACATTTCAGTTATATCATGGCAGTCAAGTTCATTGATGTGTGAAACTGGAGTTAATCAGAAGAAAACCCCAATTTGACGCCATTCTCTGGCAACATGTTTACTATTAAGTTGTTTACTATTAAGTTGTATCGGGTGAGTGATTGTTGTTTAGCGCCAACTGAGCAATTTTTTCAGCTATATCATGGCAAGAACAAGTTAATTTTCAATGAGATGATGATGTGGTCCACTTTATACTAGACCAACATGCTTAGTTGGGTTTTTATAGTGCTAGCTCACTGAAACAACAGTCTGCGGACGCATTATCCATGATTCCGAGCCAGCCAGTCTTTACTCTTTCTCCTTAATCCTGCATGTTTAGCGGAGAAGCAGCAAATACCAATTTTAAAGTATTTGATTTAACCCGATCAGGGCTCAAACCCATTATCTACCGAAATTGAAGCAAGCACATTAACCATTACACCAACGATGTAGTTGTATTAGCATACATGTATATATATATAATATACTTTATTTCCTGTGACTGTATAATGAATTCTTCATTATCCTATACAATATATTAAAAATTGCTGAGTTAGATTGCTGTCAAATTATAATATTAAGTATATATGTACCATCTACACACGCTTATACACATGTCTTACGTTTATCCCTAGATTTGCCTTACGAGAAAAGGTAACACTACGATTATTGAAGCTCCTTTTTTAGGGAGTGGATGTGGTCGAGTGGTCTAGGGCGCTGGACGTAAGGCTAAGCGAATGGTG
Source organism: Bathymodiolus septemdierum (assembly GCA_963383655.1). NCBI lineage: Eukaryota > Metazoa > Mollusca > Bivalvia > Mytilida > Modiolidae > Bathymodiolus > Bathymodiolus septemdierum. Next base: position 61,234,687 of record OY726530.1, read on the forward strand.
CTGCAGTGTATCAATGGTGTGGGTTCAAATCCTGTCGAGGGAAGAACAAAAATTTGACAGCTCTAAAATCTAATTCTAACACTGTTTGGTTTAATTTTCAGACGTATATATATATATATGTATATACGTAGTGTCTAAATGTAATAGATAAACCACCCACATTTCTGACTCCATGTCAGTTTGATAAGGAGTCCTATTGTTAATGAGATATTTGTATCCGTTTAATATCATTGCAGAACTCTTGTTAAGTGGGCACCGGAGAGTGGAATTAGTAAAGATCACCATGACGAATACCTGACAGAGTTTGGAAAGAAATTCCGTGAGAGAATGGTACTATTAATAGATAAATCTGTGTCAAATAAACAGATGCTGCTGCAGGATGGATTGTATACAGAGGTAACAATATGGCAGAATAAGTTAATTTCAGTAACTAATTAGACAATATATAGAGCCAAAACAAAAATCAGAATCCGGTCCACAAGTAAAACACTTATCAAATCTACTACACTTGTAAAATAAAAAAAAAGGCCGGTCATCAAGTAAAAAAAAATCTGGACCACACATAAAACAAAATAGTTTGGTCCATAAGTAAAACACATATCTGACCCACTAGTAAAAAAAAACCTATCTACAGGTAAAACAAATACAAATTCGAGTAACCATCATTGGTACCTAATCTAATTTAAATTTGATCTTTAATTGCTCCCGGTTTTGTAAGTCGCACATACATAGCCGGGAGCCATTAAAGATCAAATTTTAATTAGGTTTCGTTGGTACCTCATGGATGATCACACTCCCATTACTTTCCACCCATCACCTATGTGTCAATTAAAGTAATAACATTTGGTTTGGTTACTCGTCCGGAATTTAAAAGGTGTTATAGCAACATATTATTACTCAAATTTTTCGATTGATCAGTAGGTCACAAAAAAAGACATTTTAAATATAAAGCCATGTTTTTTTTTTCTTTTATTATCCAAAATAAAGTATTTTTGGAAAGGATTACTTTATAACCACTATTCTTGCTTTTTTAACCTAGGTTTTGCAACATGCTAATATGGCAAAAGAGCGATGTTCAATATTCCACGGTAGAGAGACAATATTAGATAAGATAGCCGATTATTTACAAAGGAAAGATGATGCACCATTTACTGTTTACGGTCCTTCAGGGAGTGGAAAGACTTCCATCATAGCTGAGGCTGCTAGAAAGGTTAGTTTCTACATGAAAGGGTTGGATAATGAAATTTTTATTTTAAACAAATTGTACAGCAACTTTCAATGAGGAGGTGGTCATCAAGAGGCATGGAATTTATTATTATTTCATATTTCCTCCTTATTGGATGGTTTGCTTTGTGGTGTTTAATGCCACTTTCAACAATATTTCAGTTATATCATGGCGATCAGTTTTATTGGTGGAGGAAACCCGAGTACTCAGAGAAAACCCACAGACCTGTTGCAAGTTACTGACAAATTTTATCACAATAATGTTGTATCGAGTACAACTTTAGTGTTGATAGTCAATCTAACTACCATACGATCACGACATAGAACGCCCCTCCTTAATGGATAAAAATTGTATTTTTCAGTAAATTATTGAAGCACTGTTTTTATTTGATTGTTCAGTCATTTATATTATTGAAACCATGACCACTTCATTTAGAATTTTATACATTTTACACATTTATTCTCTTTTTTGTGTGGACCTTGATCTGTTCTTTGTGTAGATTTTGTAGGACTAACGTTATTTTTCTACTTTTTGCAGACCTTAATAAGACTAACATTATTTCTATGCTTTATGTACACTTTAAATAGACTAACATTATTTCTATGCGTTATGTACACTTTAAATAGACTAACATTATTTCTATGCTTTATGTACACTTTAAATAGACTAACATTATTTCTATGCTTTATGTACACTTTAAATAGACTAACATTATTTCTATGCTTTATGTACACTTTAAATAGACTAACATTATTTCTATGCTTTATGTACACTTTAAATAGACTAACATTATTTCCATGCTTTATGTACACTTTAAATAGACTAACATTATTTCTATGCTTTATGTACACTTTAAATAGACTAACATTATTTCTATGCTTTATGTACACTTTAAATAGACTAACATTATTTCTATGCTTTATGTACACTTTAAATAGATTAACATTATTTCTATGCTTTATGTACACTTTAAATAGACTAACATTATTTGTATGCTTTATGTACACTTTTAATAGACTAACATTATTTCTATGCTTTATGTACACTTTAAATAGACTAACATTATTTCTATGCTTTATGTACACTTTAAATAGACTAACATTATTGCTATGCTTTATGTACACTTTAAATAGACTAACATTATTTCTATGCTTTATGTACACTTTAAATAGACTGACATTATTTCTATGCTTTATGTACACTTTAAATAGACTGACATTATTTCTATGCTTTATGTACACTTTAAATAGACTGACATTATTTCTATGCTTTATGTACACTTTAAATAGACTAACATTATTTCTATGCTTTATGTACACTTTAAATAGATTAACATTATTTCTATGCTTTATGTACACTTTAAATAGACTAACACTATTCCTATGCTTTATGTACACTTTAAATAGACTAACATTATTTCTATGCTTTGTGTACACTTTAAACAGACTAACATTATTTCTATACTTTGTGTACACTTTAAACAGACTGACATTATTTCTATGCTTTGTGTACACTTTAAACAGACTGACATTATTTCTATGCTTTGTGTACACTTTAAACAGACCAACATTATTTCTGTGCTTTGTGTACACTTTAAACAGACTAACATTATTTCTATGCTTTGTGCACACTTTAAACAGACTGACATTATTTCTATGCTTTGTGTACACTTTAAACAGACTGACATTATTTCTATGCTTTGTGTACACTTTAAACAGACTGACATTATTTCTATGTGTTGTGTACACTTTAAACAGACTGACATTATTTCTATGCTTTGTGTATACTTTAAACAGACTGACATTATTTCTATGCTTTGTGTACACTTTAAACAGACTAACATTATTTCTATGCTTTGTGTACCCTTTACACAAAAACTCACATTATTTCTATGCTTTGTGTACACTTTAAACAGACTCACATTATTTCTATGTTTTCTGTGCACTTTTTAAACAGACTAACATTATTTCTATCCTTTGTGTACACTTTAAACAGACTGACATTATTTCTATGCTTTGTGTACACTTTAAACAGACTGACATTATTTCTATGCTTTGTGTACACTTTAAACAGACTAACATTATTTCTATGTTTTGTGTACACTTTAAACAGACTGACATTATTTCTATGCTTTGTGTACACTTTAAACAGACTAACATTATGTTTATGCTTTGTGTACATTTTACACAAAAACTCACATTGTTTCTATGCTTTGTGTACACTTTAAACAGACTGACATTATTTCTATCCTTTGTGTACACTTTAAACAGACTAACATTATTTCTATGCTTTGTGTACACTTTAAACAGACTGACATTATTTCTATGTTTTGTGTACACTTTTTAAACAGACCAACATTATTTCTATCCTTTGTGTACACTTTAAACAGACTGACATTATTTCTATGCTTTGTGTACACTTTAAACAGACTGACATTATCTCTATGATTTGTGTACACTTTAAACAGTCTAACATTATTTCTATGCTTTGTATACACTTTAAACAGACTGACATTATTTCTATGCTTTGTGTACACTTTAAATAGACTAACATTATTTCTATGCTTTATGTACACTTTAAATAGACTAACATTATTTCTATGCTTTATGTACACTTTAAATAGATTAACATTATTTCTATGCTTTATGTACACTTTAAATAGACTAACATTATTTGTATGCTTTATGTACACTTTTAATAGACTAACATTATTTCTATGCTTTATGTACACTTTAAATAGACTAACATTATTTCTATGCTTTATGTACACTTTAAATAGACTAACATTATTGCTATGCTTTATGTACACTTTAAATAGACTAACATTATTTCTATGCTTTATGTACACTTTAAATAGACTGACATTATTTCTATGCTTTATGTACACTTTAAATAGACTGACATTATTTCTATGCTTTATGTACACTTTAAATAGACTGACATTATTTCTATGCTTTATGTACACTTTAAATAGACTAACATTATTTCTATGCTTTATGTACACTTTAAATAGATTAACATTATTTCTATGCTTTATGTACACTTTAAATAGACTAACACTATTCCTATGCTTTATGTACACTTTAAATAGACTAACATTATTTCTATGCTTTGTGTACACTTTAAACAGACTAACATTATTTCTATACTTTGTGTACACTTTAAACAGACTGACATTATTTCTATGCTTTGTGTACACTTTAAACAGACTGACATTATTTCTATGCTTTGTGTACACTTTAAACAGACCAACATTATTTCTGTGCTTTGTGTACACTTTAAACAGACTAACATTATTTCTATGCTTTGTGCACACTTTAAACAGACTGACATTATTTCTATGCTTTGTGTACACTTTAAACAGACTGACATTATTTCTATGCTTTGTGTACACTTTAAACAGACTGACATTATTTCTATGTGTTGTGTACACTTTAAACAGACTGACATTATTTCTATGCTTTGTGTATACTTTAAACAGACTGACATTATTTCTATGCTTTGTGTACACTTTAAACAGACTAACATTATTTCTATGCTTTGTGTACCCTTTACACAAAAACTCACATTATTTCTATGCTTTGTGTACACTTTAAACAGACTCACATTATTTCTATGTTTTCTGTGCACTTTTTAAACAGACTAACATTATTTCTATCCTTTGTGTACACTTTAAACAGACTGACATTATTTCTATGCTTTGTGTACACTTTAAACAGACTGACATTATTTCTATGCTTTGTGTACACTTTAAACAGACTAACATTATTTCTATGTTTTGTGTACACTTTAAACAGACTGACATTATTTCTATGCTTTGTGTACACTTTAAACAGACTAACATTATGTTTATGCTTTGTGTACACTTTACACAAAAACTCACATTGTTTCTATGCTTTGTGTACACTTTAAACAGACTGACATTATTTCTATCCTTTGTGTACACTTTAAACAGACTAACATTATTTCTATGCTTTGTGTACACTTTAAACAGACTGACATTATTTCTATGTTTTGTGTACACTTTTTAAACAGACCAACATTATTTCTATCCTTTGTGTACACTTTAAACAGACTGACATTATTTCTATGCTTTGTGTACACTTTAAACAGACTGACATTATCTCTATGATTTGTGTACACTTTAAACAGTCTAACATTATTTCTATGCTTTGTATACACTTTAAACAGACTGACATTATTTCTATGCTTTATGTACACTTTAAACAGACTCACATTATTTCTATGCTTTGTGTACACTTTAAACAGACTAACATTATTTCTATGCTTTGTGTACACTTTAAATAGACTAACATTATTTCTATGCTTTATGTACACTTTAAATAGACTAACATTATTTCTATGCTTTATGTACACTTTAAATAGATTAACATTATTTCTATACTTTATGTACACTTTAAATAGACTAACATTATTTGTATGCTTTATGTACACTTTTAATAGACTAACATTATTTCTATGCTTTATGTACACTTTAAATAGACTAACATTATTTCTATGCTTTATGTACACTTTAAATAGACTAACATTATTGCTATGCTTTATGTACACTTTAAATAGACTAACATTATTTCTATGCTTTATGTACACTTTAAATAGACTGACATTATTTCTATGCTTTATGTACACTTTAAATAGACTGACATTATTTCTATGCTTTATGTACACTTTAAATAGACTGACATTATTTCTATGCTTTATATACACTTTAAATAGACTAACATTATTTCTATGCTTTATGTACACTTTAAATAGATTAACATTATTTCTATGCTTTATGTACACTTTAAATAGACTAACACTATTCCTATGCTTTATGTACACTTTAAATAGACTAACATTATTTCTATGCTTTGTGTACACTTTAAACAGACTAACATTATTTCTATACTTTGTGTACACTTTAAACAGACTGACATTATTTCTATGCTTTGTGTACACTTTAAACAGACTGACATTATTTCTATGCTTTGTGTACACTTTAAACAGACCAACATTATTTCTGTGCTTTGTGTACACTTTAAACAGACTAACATTATTTCTATGCTTTGTGCACACTTTAAACAGACTGACATTATTTCTATGCTTTGTGTACACTTTAAACAGACTGACATTATTTCTATGCTTTGTGTACACTTTAAACAGACTGACATTATTTCTATGTGTTGTGTACACTTTAAACAGACTGACATTATTTCTATGCTTTGTGTATACTTTAAACAGACTGACATTATTTCTATGCTTTGTGTACACTTTAAACAGACTAACATTATTTCTATGCTTTGTGTACCCTTTACACAAAAACTCACATTATTTCTATGCTTTGTGTACACTTTAAACAGACTCACATTATTTCTATGTTTTCTGTGCACTTTTTAAACAGACTAACATTATTTCTATCCTTTGTGTACACTTTAAACAGACTGACATTATTTCTATGCTTTGTGTACACTTTAAACAGACTGACATTATTTCTATGCTTTGTGTACACTTTAAACAGACTAACATTATTTCTATGTTTTGTGTACACTTTAAACAGACTGACATTATTTCTATGCTTTGTGTACACTTTAAACAGACTAACATTATGTTTATGCTTTGTGTACACTTTACACAAAAACTCACATTGTTTCTATGCTTTGTGTACACTTTAAACAGACTGACATTATTTCTATCCTTTGTGTACACTTTAAACAGACTAACATTATTTCTATGCTTTGTGTACACTTTAAACAGACTGACATTATTTCTATGGTTTGTGTACACTTTTTAAACAGACCAACATTATTTCTATCCTTTGTGTACACTTTAAACAGACTGACATTATTTCTATGCTTTGTGTACACTTTAAACAGACTGACATTATCTCTATGATTTGTGTACACTTTAAACAGTCTAACATTATTTCTATGCTTTGTATACACTTTAAACAGACTGACATTATTTCTATGCTTTATGTACACTTTAAACAGACTCACATTATTTCTATGCTTTGTGTACACTTTAAACAGACTAACATTATTTCTATGCTTTGTGTACACTTTAAACAGACTCACATTATTTTTATGCTTTGTGTATATTTTAAACAGACTCACATTATTTCTATGCTTTGTGCACACTTTAAACAGACTAACATTATTTCTATGCTTTGTGTACACTTTAAACAGACTGACATTATTTCTATGCTTTATGTACACTTTAAACAGACTGACATTATTTCTATGCTTTATGTACACTTTAAACAGACTAACATTATTTCTATGCTTTGTGCACACTTTAAACAGACTGACATTATTTCTATGCTTTGTGTACACTTTAAACAGACTGACATTATTTCTATGCTTTGTGTACACTTTAAACAGACTGACATTATTTCTATGTGTTGTGTACACTTTAAACAGACTGACATTATTTCTATGCTTTGTGTATACTTTAAACAGACTGACATTATTTCTATGCTTTGTGTACACTTTAAACAGACTAACATTATTTCTATGCTTTGTGTACCCTTTACACAAAAACTCACATTATTTCTATGCTTTGTGTACACTTTAAACAGACTCACATTATTTCTATGTTTTCTGTGCACTTTTTAAACAGACTAACATTATTTCTATCCTTTGTGTACACTTTAAACAGACTGACATTATTTCTATGCTTTGTGTACACTTTAAACAGACTGACATTATTTCTATGCTTTGTGTACACTTTAAACAGACTAACATTATTTCTATGTTTTGTGTACACTTTAAACAGACTGACATTATTTCTATGCTTTGTGTACACTTTAAACAGACTAACATTATGTTTATGCTTTGTATACATTTTACACAAAAACTCACATTGTTTCTATGCTTTGTGTACACTTTAAACAGACTGACATTATTTCTATCCTTTGTGTACACTTTAAACAGACTAACATTATTTCTATGCTTTGTGTACACTTTAAACAGACTGACATTATTTCTATGTTTTGTGTACACTTTTTAAACAGACCAACATTATTTCTATCCTTTGTGTACACTTTAAACAGACTGACATTATTTCTATGCTTTGTGTACACTTTAAACAGACTAACATTATTTCTATGTTTTGTGTACACTTTAAACAGACTGACATTATTTCTATGCTTTGTGTACACTTTAAACAGACTAACATTATGTTTATGCTTTGTGTACACTTTACACAAAAACTCACATTGTTTCTATGCTTTGTGTACACTTTAAACAGACTGACATTATTTCTATCCTTTGTGTACACTTTAAACAGACTAACATTATTTCTATGCTTTGTGTACACTTTAAACAGACTGACATTATTTCTATGTTTTGTGTACACTTTTTAAACAGACCAACATTATTTCTATCCTTTGTGTACACTTTAAACAGACTGACATTATTTCTATGCTTTGTGTACACTTTAAACAGACTGACATTATCTCTATGATTTGTGTACACTTTAAACAGTCTAACATTATTTCTATGCTTTGTATACACTTTAAACAGACTGACATTATTTCTATGCTTTATGTACACTTTAAACAGACTCACATTATTTCTATGCTTTGTGTACACTTTAAACAGACTAACATTATTTCTATGCTTTGTGTACACTTTAAATAGACTAACATTATTTCTATGCTTTATGTACACTTTAAATAGACTAACATTATTTCTATGCTTTATGTACACTTTAAATAGATTAACATTATTTCTATACTTTATGTACACTTTAAATAGACTAACATTATTTGTATGCTTTATGTACACTTTTAATAGACTAACATTATTTCTATGCTTTATGTACACTTTAAATAGACTAACATTATTTCTATGCTTTATGTACACTTTAAATAGACTAACATTATTGCTATGCTTTATGTACACTTTAAATAGACTAACATTATTTCTATGCTTTATGTACACTTTAAATAGACTGACATTATTTCTATGCTTTATGTACACTTTAAATAGACTGACATTATTTCTATGCTTTATGTACACTTTAAATAGACTGACATTATTTCTATGCTTTATATACACTTTAAATAGACTAACATTATTTCTATGCTTTATGTACACTTTAAATAGATTAACATTATTTCTATGCTTTATGTACACTTTAAATAGACTAACACTATTCCTATGCTTTATGTACACTTTAAATAGACTAACATTATTTCTATGCTTTGTGTACACTTTAAACAGACTAACATTATTTCTATACTTTGTGTACACTTTAAACAGACTGACATTATTTCTATGCTTTGTGTACACTTTAAACAGACTGACATTATTTCTATGCTTTGTGTACACTTTAAACAGACCAACATTATTTCTGTGCTTTGTGTACACTTTAAACAGACTAACATTATTTCTATGCTTTGTGCACACTTTAAACAGACTGACATTATTTCTATGCTTTGTGTACACTTTAAACAGACTGACATTATTTCTATGCTTTGTGTACACTTTAAACAGACTGACATTATTTCTATGTGTTGTGTACACTTTAAACAGACTGACATTATTTCTATGCTTTGTGTATACTTTAAACAGACTGACATTATTTCTATGCTTTGTGTACACTTTAAACAGACTAACATTATTTCTATGCTTTGTGTACCCTTTACACAAAAACTCACATTATTTCTATGCTTTGTGTACACTTTAAACAGACTCACATTATTTCTATGTTTTCTGTGCACTTTTTAAACAGACTAACATTATTTCTATCCTTTGTGTACACTTTAAACAGACTGACATTATTTCTATGCTTTGTGTACACTTTAAACAGACTGACATTATTTCTATGCTTTGTGTACACTTTAAACAGACTAACATTATTTCTATGTTTTGTGTACACTTTAAACAGACTGACATTATTTCTATGCTTTGTGTACACTTTAAACAGACTAACATTATGTTTATGCTTTGTGTACACTTTACACAAAAACTCACATTGTTTCTATGCTTTGTGTACACTTTAAACAGACTGACATTATTTCTATCCTTTGTGTACACTTTAAACAGACTAACATTATTTCTATGCTTTGTGTACACTTTAAACAGACTGACATTATTTCTATGGTTTGTGTACACTTTTTAAACAGACCAACATTATTTCTATCCTTTGTGTACACTTTAAACAGACTGACATTATTTCTATGCTTTGTGTACACTTTAAACAGACTGACATTATCTCTATGATTTGTGTACACTTTAAACAGTCTAACATTATTTCTATGCTTTGTATACACTTTAAACAGACTGACATTATTTCTATGCTTTATGTACACTTTAAACAGACTCACATTATTTCTATGCTTTGTGTACACTTTAAACAGACTAACATTATTTCTATGCTTTGTGTACACTTTAAACAGACTCACATTATTTTTATGCTTTGTGTATATTTTAAACAGACTCACATTATTTCTATGCTTTGTGCACACTTTAAACAGACTAACATTATTTCTATGCTTTGTGTACACTTTAAACAGACTGACATTATTTCTATGCTTTATGTACACTTTAAACAGACTGACATTATTTCTATGCTTTATGTACACTTTAAACAGACTAACATTATTTCTATGCTTTGTGCACACTTTAAACAGACTGACATTATTTCTATGCTTTGTGTACACTTTAAACAGACTGACATTATTTCTATGCTTTGTGTACACTTTAAACAGACTGACATTATTTCTATGTGTTGTGTACACTTTAAACAGACTGACATTATTTCTATGCTTTGTGTATACTTTAAACAGACTGACATTATTTCTATGCTTTGTGTACACTTTAAACAGACTAACATTATTTCTATGCTTTGTGTACCCTTTACACAAAAACTCACATTATTTCTATGCTTTGTGTACACTTTAAACAGACTCACATTATTTCTATGTTTTCTGTGCACTTTTTAAACAGACTAACATTATTTCTATCCTTTGTGTACACTTTAAACAGACTGACATTATTTCTATGCTTTGTGTACACTTTAAACAGACTGACATTATTTCTATGCTTTGTGTACACTTTAAACAGACTAACATTATTTCTATGTTTTGTGTACACTTTAAACAGACTGACATTATTTCTATGCTTTGTGTACACTTTAAACAGACTAACATTATGTTTATGCTTTGTATACATTTTACACAAAAACTCACATTGTTTCTATGCTTTGTGTACACTTTAAACAGACTGACATTATTTCTATCCTTTGTGTACACTTTAAACAGACTAACATTATTTCTATGCTTTGTGTACACTTTAAACAGACTGACATTATTTCTATGTTTTGTGTACACTTTTTAAACAGACCAACATTATTTCTATCCTTTGTGTACACTTTAAACAGACTGACATTATTTCTATGCTTTGTGTACACTTTAAACAGACTGACATTATCTCTATGATTTGTGTACACTTTAAACAGTCTAACATTATTTCTATGCTTTGTATACACTTTAAACAGACTGACATTATTTCTATGCTTTGTGTACACTTTAAATAGACTAACATTATTTCTATGCTTTATGTACACTTTAAATAGACTAACATTATTTCTATGCTTTATGTACACTTTAAATAGATTAACATTATTTCTATGCTTTATGTACACTTTAAATAGACTAACATTATTTGTATGCTTTATGTACACTTTTAATAGACTAACATTATTTCTATGCTTTATGTACACTTTAAATAGACTAACATTATTTCTATGCTTTATGTACACTTTAAATAGACTAACATTATTGCTATGCTTTATGTACACTTTAAATAGACTAACATTATTTCTATGCTTTATGTACACTTTAAATAGACTGACATTATTTCTATGCTTTATGTACACTTTAAATAGACTGACATTATTTCTATGCTTTATGTACACTTTAAATAGACTGACATTATTTCTATGCTTTATGTACACTTTAAATAGACTAACATTATTTCTATGCTTTATGTACACTTTAAATAGATTAACATTATTTCTATGCTTTATGTACACTTTAAATAGACTAACACTATTCCTATGCTTTATGTACACTTTAAATAGACTAACATTATTTCTATGCTTTGTGTACACTTTAAACAGACTAACATTATTTCTATACTTTGTGTACACTTTAAACAGACTGACATTATTTCTATGCTTTGTGTACACTTTAAACAGACTGACATTATTTCTATGCTTTGTGTACACTTTAAACAGACCAACATTATTTCTGTGCTTTGTGTACACTTTAAACAGACTAACATTATTTCTATGCTTTGTGCACACTTTAAACAGACTGACATTATTTCTATGCTTTGTGTACACTTTAAACAGACTGACATTATTTCTATGCTTTGTGTACACTTTAAACAGACTGACATTATTTCTATGTGTTGTGTACACTTTAAACAGACTGACATTATTTCTATGCTTTGTGTATACTTTAAACAGACTGACATTATTTCTATGCTTTGTGTACACTTTAAACAGACTAACATTATTTCTATGCTTTGTGTACCCTTTACACAAAAACTCACATTATTTCTATGCTTTGTGTACACTTTAAACAGACTCACATTATTTCTATGTTTTCTGTGCACTTTTTAAACAGACTAACATTATTTCTATCCTTTGTGTACACTTTAAACAGACTGACATTATTTCTATGCTTTGTGTACACTTTAAACAGACTGACATTATTTCTATGCTTTGTGTACACTTTAAACAGACTAACATTATTTCTATGTTTTGTGTACACTTTAAACAGACTGACATTATTTCTATGCTTTGTGTACACTTTAAACAGACTAACATTATGTTTATGCTTTGTGTACACTTTACACAAAAACTCACATTGTTTCTATGCTTTGTGTACACTTTAAACAGACTGACATTATTTCTATCCTTTGTGTACACTTTAAACAGACTAACATTATTTCTATGCTTTGTGTACACTTTAAACAGACTGACATTATTTCTATGTTTTGTGTACACTTTTTAAACAGACCAACATTATTTCTATCCTTTGTGTACACTTTAAACAGACTGACATTATTTCTATGCTTTGTGTACACTTTAAACAGACTGACATTATCTCTATGATTTGTGTACACTTTAAACAGTCTAACATTATTTCTATGCTTTGTATACACTTTAAACAGACTGACATTATTTCTATGCTTTATGTACACTTTAAACAGACTCACATTATTTCTATGCTTTGTGTACACTTTAAACAGACTAACATTATTTCTATGCTTTGTGTACACTTTAAATAGACTAACATTATTTCTATGCTTTATGTACACTTTAAATAGACTAACATTATTTCTATGCTTTATGTACACTTTAAATAGATTAACATTATTTCTATACTTTATGTACACTTTAAATAGACTAACATTATTTGTATGCTTTATGTACACTTTTAATAGACTAACATTATTTCTATGCTTTATGTACACTTTAAATAGACTAACATTATTTCTATGCTTTATGTACACTTTAAATAGACTAACATTATTGCTATGCTTTATGTACACTTTAAATAGACTAACATTATTTCTATGCTTTATGTACACTTTAAATAGACTGACATTATTTCTATGCTTTATGTACACTTTAAATAGACTGACATTATTTCTATGCTTTATGTACACTTTAAATAGACTGACATTATTTCTATGCTTTATATACACTTTAAATAGACTAACATTATTTCTATGCTTTATGTACACTTTAAATAGATTAACATTATTTCTATGCTTTATGTACACTTTAAATAGACTAACACTATTCCTATGCTTTATGTACACTTTAAATAGACTAACATTATTTCTATGCTTTGTGTACACTTTAAACAGACTAACATTATTTCTATACTTTGTGTACACTTTAAACAGACTGACATTATTTCTATGCTTTGTGTACACTTTAAACAGACTGACATTATTTCTATGCTTTGTGTACACTTTAAACAGACCAACATTATTTCTGTGCTTTGTGTACACTTTAAACAGACTAACATTATTTCTATGCTTTGTGCACACTTTAAACAGACTGACATTATTTCTATGCTTTGTGTACACTTTAAACAGACTGACATTATTTCTATGCTTTGTGTACACTTTAAACAGACTGACATTATTTCTATGTGTTGTGTACACTTTAAACAGACTGACACTATTTCTATGCTTTGTGTATACTTTAAACAGACTGACATTATTTCTATGCTTTGTGTACACTTTAAACAGACTAACATTATTTCTATGCTTTGTGTACCCTTTACACAAAAACTCACATTATTTCTATGCTTTGTGTACACTTTAAACAGACTCACATTATTTCTATGTTTTCTGTGCACTTTTTAAACAGACTAACATTATTTCTATCCTTTGTGTACACTTTAAACAGACTGACATTATTTCTATGCTTTGTGTACACTTTAAACAGACTGACATTATTTCTATGCTTTGTGTACACTTTAAACAGACTAACATTATTTCTATGTTTTGTGTACACTTTAAACAGACTGACATTATTTCTATGCTTTGTGTACACTTTAAACAGACTAACATTATGTTTATGCTTTGTGTACACTTTACACAAAAACTCACATTGTTTCTATGCTTTGTGTACACTTTAAACAGACTGACATTATTTCTATCCTTTGTGTACACTTTAAACAGACTAACATTATTTCTATGCTTTGTGTACACTTTAAACAGACTGACATTATTTCTATGTTTTGTGTACACTTTTTAAACAGACCAACATTATTTCTATCCTTTGTGTACACTTTAAACAGACTGACATTATTTCTATGCTTTGTGTACACTTTAAACAGACTGACATTATCTCTATGATTTGTGTACACTTTAAACAGTCTAACATTATTTCTATGCTTTGTATACACTTTAAACAGACTGACATTATTTCTATGCTTTATGTACACTTTAAACAGACTCACATTATTTCTATGCTTTGTGTACACTTTAAACAGACTAACATTATTTCTATGCTTTGTGTACACTTTAAATAGACTAACATTATTTCTATGCTTTATGTACACTTTAAATAGACTAACATTATTTCTATGCTTTATGTACACTTTAAATAGATTAACATTATTTCTATACTTTATGTACACTTTAAATAGACTAACATTATTTGTATGCTTTATGTACACTTTTAATAGACTAACATTATTTCTATGCTTTATGTACACTTTAAATAGACTAACATTATTTCTATGCTTTATGTACACTTTAAATAGACTAACATTATTGCTATGCTTTATGTACACTTTAAATAGACTAACATTATTTCTATGCTTTATGTACACTTTAAATAGACTGACATTATTTCTATGCTTTATGTACACTTTAAATAGACTGACATTATTTCTATGCTTTATGTACACTTTAAATAGACTGACATTATTTCTATGCTTTATATACACTTTAAATAGACTAACATTATTTCTATGCTTTATGTACACTTTAAATAGATTAACATTATTTCTATGCTTTATGTACACTTTAAATAGACTAACACTATTCCTATGCTTTATGTACACTTTAAATAGACTAACATTATTTCTATGCTTTGTGTACACTTTAAACAGACTAACATTATTTCTATACTTTGTGTACACTTTAAACAGACTGACATTATTTCTATGCTTTGTGTACACTTTAAACAGACTGACATTATTTCTATGCTTTGTGTACACTTTAAACAGACCAACATTATTTCTGTGCTTTGTGTACACTTTAAACAGACTAACATTATTTCTATGCTTTGTGCACACTTTAAACAGACTGACATTATTTCTATGCTTTGTGTACACTTTAAACAGACTGACATTATTTCTATGCTTTGTGTACACTTTAAACAGACTGACATTATTTCTATGTGTTGTGTACACTTTAAACAGACTGACACTATTTCTATGCTTTGTGTATACTTTAAACAGACTGACATTATTTCTATGCTTTGTGTACACTTTAAACAGACTAACATTATTTCTATGCTTTGTGTACCCTTTACACAAAAACTCACATTATTTCTATGCTTTGTGTACACTTTAAACAGACTCACATTATTTCTATGTTTTCTGTGCACTTTTTAAACAGACTAACATTATTTCTATCCTTTGTGTACACTTTAAACAGACTGACATTATTTCTATGCTTTGTGTACACTTTAAACAGACTGACATTATTTCTATGCTTTGTGTACACTTTAAACAGACTAACATTATTTCTATGTTTTGTGTACACTTTAAACAGACTGACATTATTTCTATGCTTTGTGTACACTTTAAACAGACTAACATTATGTTTATGCTTTGTGTACACTTTACACAAAAACTCACATTGTTTCTATGCTTTGTGTACACTTTAAACAGACTGACATTATTTCTATCCTTTGTGTACACTTTAAACAGACTAACATTATTTCTATGCTTTGTGTACACTTTAAACAGACTGACATTATTTCTATGTTTTGTGTACACTTTTTAAACAGACCAACATTATTTCTATCCTTTGTGTACACTTTAAACAGACTGACATTATTTCTATGCTTTGTGTACACTTTAAACAGACTGACATTATCTCTATGATTTGTGTACACTTTAAACAGTCTAACATTATTTCTATGCTTTGTATACACTTTAAACAGACTGACATTATTTCTATGCTTTATGTACACTTTAAACAGACTCACATTATTTCTATGCTTTGTGTACACTTTAAACAGACTAACATTATTTCTATGCTTTGTGTACACTTTAAACAGACTCACATTATTTTTATGCTTTTTGTATATTTTAAACAGACTCACATTATTTCTATGCTTTGTGCACACTTTAAACAGACTAACATTATTTCTATGCTTTGTGTACACTTTAAACAGACTGACATTATTTCTATGCTTTATGTACACTTTAAACAGACTCACATTATTTCTATGCTTTGTGTACACTTTAAACCAGACTAACATTATTTCTATGCTTTGTGTACACTTTAAACAGACTCACATTATTTTTATGCTTTGTGTACATTTTAAACAGACTCACATTATTTCTATGCTTTGTGCACACTTTAAACAGACTAACATTATTTCTATGCTTTGTGTACACTTTAAATAGACTAACATTATTTCTATGCTTTATGTACACTTTAAATAGACTGACATTATTTCTATGCTTTATGTACACTTTAAATAGACTGACATTATTTCTATGCTTTATGTACACTTTAAATAGACTGACATTATTTCTATGCTTTATGTACACTTTAAATAGACTAACATTATTTCTATGCTTTATGTACACTTTAAATAGATTAACATTATTTCTATGCTTTATGTACACTTTAAATAGACTAACACTATTCCTATGCTTTATGTACACTTTAAATAGACTAACATTATTTCTATGCTTTGTGTACACTTTAAACAGACTAACATTATTTCTATGCTTTGTGTACACTTTAAACAGACTGACATTATTTCTATGCTTTGTGTACACTTTAAACAGACTGACATTATTTCTATGCTTTGTGTACACTTTAAACAGACCAACATTATTTCTGTGCTTTGTGTACACTTTAAACAGACTAACATTATTTCTATGCTTTGTGCACACTTTAAACAGACTGACATTATTTCTATGCTTTGTGTACACTTTAAACAGACTGACATTATTTCTATGCTTTGTGTACACTTTAAACAGACTGACATTATTTCTATGTGTTGTGTACACTTTAAACAGACTGACATTATTTCTATGCTTTGTGTACACTTTAAACAGACTGACATTATTTCTATGCTTTGTGTACACTTTAAACAGAC
Organism: Bathymodiolus septemdierum; assembly: GCA_963383655.1. Classification (NCBI taxonomy): domain Eukaryota; kingdom Metazoa; phylum Mollusca; class Bivalvia; order Mytilida; family Modiolidae; genus Bathymodiolus; species Bathymodiolus septemdierum. The sequence goes on from OY726530.1 coordinate 61,252,802, forward strand.
TAACATTATTTCTATGCTTTGTGTACCCTTTACACAAAAACTCACATTATTTCTATGCTTTGTGTACACTTTAAACAGACTCACATTATTTCTATGTTTTCTGTGCACTTTTTAAACAGACTAACATTATTTCTATCCTTTGTGTACACTTTAAACAGACTGACATTATTTCTATGCTTTGTGTACACTTTAAACAGACTGACATTATTTCTATGCTTTGTGTACACTTTAAACAGACTAACATTATTTCTATGTTTTGTGTACACTTTAAACAGACTGACATTATTTCTATGCTTTGTGTACACTTTAAACAGACTAACAATATGTTTATGCTTTGTGTACACTTTACACAAAAACTCACATTGTTTCTATGCTTTGTGTACACTTTAAACAGACTGACATTATTTCTATCCTTTGTGTACACTTTAAACAGACTAACATTATTTCTATGCTTTGTGTACACTTTAAACAGACTGACATTATTTCTATGTTTTGTGTACACTTTTTAAACAGACCAACATTATTTCTATCCTTTGTGTACACTTTAAACAGACTGACATTATTTCTATGCTTTGTGTACACTTTAAACAGACTGACATTATCTCTATGATTTGTGTACACTTTAAACAGTCTAACATTATTTCTATGCTTTGTATACACTTTAAACAGACTGACATTATTTCTATGCTTTATGTACACTTTAAACAGACTCACATTATTTCTATGCTTTGTGTACACTTTAAACAGACTAACATTATTTCTATGCTTTGTGTACACTTTAAACAGACTCACATTATTTTTATGCTTTGTGTATATTTTAAACAGACTCACATTATTTCTATGCTTTGTGCACACTTTAAACAGACTAACATTATTTCTATGCTTTGTGTACACTTTAAACAGACTGACATTATTTCTATGCTTTATGTACACTTTAAACAGACTCACATTATTTCTATGCTTTGTGTACACTTTAAACAGACTAACATTATTTCTATGCTTTGTGTACACTTTAAACAGACTCACATTATTTTTTTGCTTTGTGTACATTTTAAACAGACTCACATTATTTCTATGCTTTGTGCACACTTTAAACAGACTAACATTATTTCTATGCTTTGTGTACACTTTAAACAGACTCACATTATTTTTATGCTTTGTGTACATTTTAAACAGACTCACATTATTTCTATGCTTTGTGCACACTTTAAACAGACTAACATTATTTCTATGCTTTGTGTACACTTTAAACAGACTAACATTATTTATATGCTTTGTGTACACTTTAAACAGACTAACATTATTTCTATGCTTTGTGTACACTTTAAACAGACTCACATTATTTATATGCTTTGTGTACACTTTAAACAGACTAACAGTATTTCTATGCTTTGTGTACACTTTAAACACTCACATTATTTCTATGCTTTGTGTACACTTTAAACAGACTAACATTATTTCTATGCTTTGTGTACACTTTAAACTGACTACCATTATTTCTATGCTTTGTGTACACTTTAAACAGACTAACATTATTTCTATGCATTGTGTACACTTTAAACAGACTGACATTATTTCTATGCTTTGTGTACACTTTAAACAGACTAGCATTATGTCAATGCTTTGTGTACACTTTAAACAGACTGACATTGTTTCTATGCTTTGTTTACACTTTAAACAGACTGACATTATTTCTATGCTTTGTGTACACTTTAAACAGACTCACATTATTTTTATTCTTTGGATAAACTTTAATTAGACTAAAATGTGAAAACCACCATTATTTCTATGCTCTGTATAGACTTATGAACTTTGACCTTGATAAGAATAACATTATTTGTTTTTCTGTTTATTACAGGTGCAATATGTGAAACATAAGGATGCAATCACAATTTTCCGTTTTCTTGGAACATCGCCAGATAGTAGTAATATATTTAGACTCCTGTACAGTCTTTGTGAACAAATCATTGTTGTGACAACAGGAATATATCCTAGTCTACCCCAAGACATTGACGATCTGATACGCCTGTTCCACAAACTAATAAGGGAGTACAAATCAAACACACCTTTAGTTATACTACTTGATTCTTTGGATCAGTTGTCGAGGGAGCACGCTGCACATAAATTACATTGGCTACCGAAAAAACTTCCCGAAAATGTAAAAATAGTTACCTCCACATATATTGAATCTACTGACATTATAATATTGCTCAAGTCATTATTTCCCACGGATAATTTTATTCTTGTACCGAAGCTTGGTGAGGAATTAAGTTGTAAAATTCTCAAATCATGGTTGGATGGAAAGAATAGAACTCTGACTGCAGACCAATTCAATGTGATAGAAAATGCATTTGTACAATGTAGTTTACCTATTTATGTCAAACTTGTTTTTGAGAGTATACTTCAATGGAAGTCTTACACACAGGTAGATTATACAAGTCTTGCTTTTACTGTTAAACAGAGTATCATGCAATTATTTGAACATCTTGAACACAAACACAGCAAGATGTTCGTTTCTAGAGCTTTTGCCTACATCACTGCCTCAAGTTCTGGCCTCAGTGAAACAGAATTGGAAGACATTTTATCCACGGATGATACACTATTAAATGACGTATTCCACTTCCATGTTCCACCAATCATTCGCATTCCACCATTATTATTTGTACGTTTACGTCATGACATTGCCTCGTATCTGGTTGACCGCGAGGTAGATGACATCACTGTATTTTTCTGGTACCATAGGCAATTCATGGAAGCAGCTCATACTAGGTACCTCTCCGACGATAAGTTTGAAGAGCAAATACACTCGGCTTTAGCAGAATACTTTATCGGAACATGGCATAATAAAACCAAGCCTTATACATATTCCGCGTCTCAGGTCAAGAAGTTGAAATTGCCCTCAAATGTTGTTGAAACAGACAGAAAAATAGCTCCCCAACCATTAACATTCAAATACAAAGTTGGAAATAAAGAGATGGAACGCTTCAACAAACGAAAGCTTAATCGACTTCCTTATCATCTTACAATGGCGGGCCGTGTAGAAGAAACGAGACAAATGTGTCTTTTCAGCTTTGACTTTTTATCTGCTAAAATCAAAGCTACGTCCGTGCAGCAGGTGTTGGAAGATTTTGTTTTGAGCAAAAATAATAATAATACACTATTTAAAGTGCTGAAACATGTTCAAACGTCTTTGACGACATTCCCTAAAACCTTAGCTATGGAAATTTCTGGGCATTTAACTCCGTTTTTAGCAGAAAAGAAGAACTCGTTAGAAAAGTTGTTGGTCGAACGCTGTTTCAATGCTATAAGTACTGAAGAAATGCCCGTTCCCTATCAGACGAGTTTTGCCGTACCACATTACGCATTGATGTACAAATTTGAGCATGAAGCAATCCCATTTGGTTCAAAGTTGGTGATGATATCAAAAGATTCAAAACATCTTCTCGCCATTACAGCTGACAATGATCTGATTTCATGGGATCTGAAGACGGGTGAGCTGGAAAAGGAGATAAGACTGTATGACCCTGCGCAGTGTAAACTCAACATTGTTACCATTGACAACGATAAAGACATATGTTATATATGCTCTAGTTACCAAAAAACTGTCAATATTCTACTCGTCATAAATATGACTGCTTGTGAATTAATCAGTTTAATTTCGTTGTCAAAGACATACCCAGGGGTTGGTTTCGCTGACAGTTTGAAATTTACTGTAACATCTGATAAGGTATTCTGTTTGTATATTGGGCATAACATAGATGTGTTTGACAAAGCAACTGGCAAACACCTATGTGCCCTTGACCCTGTACCAGACAACTTTCTCATGTTACCCGATGAAAAAAAAGCAGTGATACATGTGAAGAATTCAACACAATTTTTCATATATAACGTTATCAGCAACAAAATGGAGAAGGAATTTCACATAAAAGAAAATCCAAAAGATGTCATTTTGGCACCAGTAGGAAAAGAGATCGTGGTATCATATGTTAATTCCTCGTCAGTTTCTGTCGTGAATATTGATCCATCAGAAGGGAACGTCGGAGAAGTTGTATGTAACATTAATACTACCGGTAACGAAAATATTTTATTTATGGCGTTTTCTGTGAACGAAACGTTTCTGGTTTTAAAATATAATTCAGGATTTTATCTGTGGAACTATAAACTTCACAAGATGCAGTATCATTATCGAATTCCAGACGAGGTCAAGCCAACGTTTAGAGTTACAGAATTTTGTGGTCATGTTACAACTGGAAGTGATTTATTTGTTGTTGCCTATGAAGGATATCTTGTAGTATATGATATGAAAACTCAAAAAGTTATAAATAAAATTCAAATAAATCGTTCGAAATCGGAATTATTTCTCATGTCGTCAAACGGTGAATTCTTTGTCAACACTTCATCCCGGGGAAATGCTATTTCGACATGGAACACAACTGCTATGAGGAAATCTGACGAGCAAGCTCAACCGATTACCATGAAAACTGCACCCCGATATATGGCAATATCTCAGACGGGTAAAATTGGAGTTATCCGAGGGAATCTTGGAAGTGAACTTGCGGTTCTTGATTTAATAGAAGGGTGTATAAAGTTTTACATACAACAGGAGATTGATGTGATGAAGCCTACTATATCCTCAGATGGTACTTACACTGTGGTAAGAGAATATCATTCAGATCAGGCAGTCAGTATTTTCAACACCTCTAACGGAGCACTAATCACCAGTCTACCATTGTCTAGCTTACAGGTCAAAGGAATTGTCACAGGTAAAACCAAACTGGCAGTGTATGTTCAAGGTGATGATGATAAAATAGCCTACGTGAATTTGTACAGCATTCCTGGAGGAGAATTTCTCTATAAGTTCCACGAGGGAAGACCATCCTTACATGACATGACTCTTGATTTTGATGGAAAAGAAACTTTTTTGCTAATTTCAAAACCACTTGCTGAGGGAGATCCAACGATAGTAGACCTTATCGCTTATGATGTAAATACTGGAAAAGAATATTACACTCTTGAAAAGTGCAGAGTTCGGTTTACTATCATGTTGAAGAATGAATCATCTGTTTTCATAACACAGCAGTTAAGAGGCGCGACAGATTTTACAATGGTAGTAGATCTACAAAGAAAGAAAGTTATTAGAGAGGGGATTTTAGGTAAGGGTAAATTAGATATACAAAAAGACTGGTCATCAAGTCCTGATGGCCATTATTGTATCGATAGAGAGCGAAATCTGTATGATATTGTGAACTTTAAATACAAGTGGCAGTACGATGAAGATGAAGAATATCGGAAGAGTTCTACACAGCAGACCTACCCCCGATTTCTTTACGATAATCACACATTGGTTTTCCCGAATATCACCGCTGGATTGTTGAAACTAAGCACAGTTGACTCTCCAGAAATTAAATTTGTTTGTCCATTGCATGGAATTCCGGTTTGTCTCGAAGTGACTCCACTTGGAATGATTTTAGTTGGTTGTGATGATGGCCGTGTCATAATATTGCACAAATCAGACAAAAATGACATTATAACAAAAGCAGGGTTAGATGGTATTGTTAAACGTGAGACAATCCGCAGCAAAAGGCAGCCGCAGCAAACTTCTGGGAAATCTTCAGTCTGTGTTATTGTCTAGTCGTAAGACAAATATAAAAAAACAAATTGTTGGTTCGGTTGGTTGGTTTTATGGTTGGTTCGGTTGATTGGTTTTTTGGTGTTTAATGCCACTTTTAACAATATTTCAGTTACATCGTTGCAGTCAGTTTTTTCGGTGGAGGAAACGGGAGTATCCGGAGAAAACCACCAACCTGCCACAAGTCACTGACAAACTTTTAAATATCACATAATGTTGTACACCTCGCCATGAGCGGGATTCAAACTCACAACATTAGTGGTGATATGCACCGATTGAACAAGTAGTTGTAAATCCAACTACCATACAATCACGACCATGATGGCCCCTCAATATCAATCTTTTCATTTAATAAAATGCTGCAGTACTAGTTTATTAAGATAAATGTCAATCCTTTTGTTTAATAAAATGCAGTAGGTTATAGCTGTTTGGAGGAGGGTGAGAGTTAACATTTCGTTTCAAAATATTTGAATTAGTATACTGTTGTTATAACTGTACGATTCCCCCAAATTAAGTCTGGAAGATATGAATATGTAATGTAGTTGGAATATTTATGAAAATAACCATAAGTAACAATAACTCATTTTTTGCCATAAACAACACATGATATATGTTTGAAATGGTTATACAGTCAAACCTGTATATAAAGGCCACTCAAACCTGTATATAAAGGGCACTCAAGAGAACCTGAAAACGTGCCCTTTATTAGCAGTTGCCCTTTATACAGGGGCGGATCAAGGAGGGAGGGGGGGGGGGGGGGTGTGCACACCACTAAAATTGGAAAAAATAAATTTTTGGCATAAAATCGTTATTTTTCACACAAAATACCCCAAAAATTTCCATGCCTCCCTCCGCTTGGCACAATTTTTTTAAGTACACCCCCATAACTTGAAATCCTGGATCCGCCCCTGTTATATACAGGTTAAAATAATTAAATGCACTATTCCTTAATGGAACAAATGAGGCTACCCTTTATAGACAATTATTTGTTATATAGAGGTGTACATGTCCTTTAAAGCAGGTTTGATTGTAATTGTGATACCACTTTATATGATAGAGATAGTGCTTTTGTCTAGTTGATATTTATAGATATTTTTTTATACATTTTGTTTCTTATACATTTTGTTTTTGATCTGTTGAATTTAAACCTCTACTTGTTATATATTTTATTAATTCTTAATAAATATACCTGTTCTATCTTATTTCTTATATATATATACCACTGAATCGATGTCACTGCTGGTTGACCTTTTGTCCTTGAGGACATCATCCGCCTAGTAGTAATTAAATGCATGAAGTTAAGAAGATCACCAATGCAGGGATACTAGCTCGGATGTTGTCTAGTATAAAAAGGTCTAAACAAGGCAGTACCATGAACACGGCGTTGTTAGGAAAGGTCTAAACAAGGCAGTACCATGAATACGGCGTTGTTAGGAAAGGTCTGTCCTTTGATCTAAACAAGGCAGTACCATGAACACGGCGTTGTTAGGAAAGGTCTGTCCTTTGATTTACTCTTCTGATTACCACGTTTGGTATCTTCTGATTACCACGTTTGGTATCTTCTGATTACCACGTTTGGTATCTTCTGATTACCACGTTTGGTATCTTCAAACTTTCTTATATAAGGTTTACTTTGGTTTATGGTGTTTAACGCCACTTTCAACAATATTTCAGTTATATCGTAGCGGTCAGCTTTATTGGTGGAGGACCCGGAGAAAACCACCGACCTGTCGCAAGTCACTGACAAACTTTATCACATAATGTTGTATCGAGTACACCTCGCCAAAAAAACATTTAATCTAGTAGCAGTACTGTACGAATAAGTCATGTTTATTTTACTTGAAGATCAGAAATTTAACGTTTCAATGTCGAGATCTGAATAAAAAAAACAATGAAAAGATTATTTTAAGTATCAGAGAGGAGGTAGCATAGAAATATTCGGACATTGTCGTTAGGAGCAGACAACCACATTCAAAAGGACAGTTTACTCATAAATAAAACTAAAAACCACATCGGTGTTGTTATGGTTAGCTGTATATATATATAGCGTGCTCGCCCCGAGTGCGGTAGATTATATGTTCGAGCCCCGGTCGGGTTGAACCAAGGACTTAAAAATGGCAGTTGTTGCTTCTTCGCCAAGCATGTAGCATTTAGAAGGAATGGCAAAGATTTGTTATATCGGAATCGGAATAATGTGTCCGAGTGCAGCAACATGCATATTCACTTGCTCTTATTTCAGTGAGCTAACACTTAAAAAATCCAAATAAGCCTGGTCGTCTAGTACAAAGCGGATATCATCTCATCGAATGTAACTTGTTCTCGTCATAATAGCTGACAAATTACTCATCAGGCGTTAAACAACAATCACTCACTCATTAAAAACAAAATATTGATCCACATGCAGAATCCAAAGGGGTAATTAGAAAGGGTAATAATAGTGTAACACAAACAATATAATGAACAAAAGAAAAACAATGGACTACAGAACACGTCACATGAAACTACTAATTTACTGTAATGTTCTTATTAATATTGGACGTACCACGTCATCAAATTCTATTAATAGATGAGTACAAAATATGTTAACGACAGCATGTCCCGTCCTCGCATATTTTAAACTGTGCAGTTGGCTTTTAACTAACAGTTTATTAACACTATATATATATACGTCTGAAAATTAAATCAAATAGTGTTTGAATTAGATTTTAGAGCTGTCAAATTTTTGTTCTTCCCTCGACGGGATTTGAACCCACACCATTGTTACACTGCAGCACCATCCGCTTAGCCTTACGTCCAGCGCCCTAGACCACTCGACCACATCCACTCCCTTAAAAAGGAGCTTCTATAATCGTCGTAGTGTTACCTTTTCTCGTAAGGCAAATCTAGGGATATACGTAAGACAAGTGTATAAGCGTGTGTAGATGATACATACATGTACATGTATATACTTAATATTATAATTTGACAGCAATCTAACTCAGCAATTTTTAATATATTGTATAGGATAATGAAGAATTCATTATACAGTCACCGGAAATAAAGTATATTATACAAACGTCTAGAAGCAAGTGACAACCATACAATATATCTGTCCCACTGTTATTATAGAAACGTCTGAAAAAGTAGCCAACGTATGAACCTATATATAGCTACGAGATGTCGGATCGGAAACAAGTGTTAACGATACTGTGCAAACAAACAAAAATGATAAATAAACGTCTAAATTGTTAGCACAACGATATCAAAAAAAGATGTTAAAATGTAACAAAAATAACTACAAGTCTACAAAAAGACTATAATTATAATTAAATCGACGGATATTTCGCTTGACCGACAAGCTTCATCAGCGTCTGTAATCTGATTTGAAAAATTGTCACGTGACCATCAGTTATCGTGACGTAAATTACTAAAAATCGTAATCTTGAACTTTATACTTTATATTATTCAAGTATATTGCACACTAATTTATAAACAATATGAACAGAATGAGAAAATGTAATGATGAAGTTTACCAACTAGCAAAGGACCAGGCGCTGGTTAAAAAGTTAAAAAAAAACCAAAAGATTTAGGCCTTTTTGTTTATGCCTTCCGGGTGTAATGTTTGTAACTCGCGGATCCAAAAACTCTCTTTTTTCTGTCTTTGATTTATATATATAAGAAACCATTTTCCAGCCCCAAAACTATAACGTAATTACCCACATGACACTATGCCATGCTAATTAATGTGGTCGACTACAGATCATGATCAATCATCGTATCATATATATACATGTAATAGCTATTGGACCAACAACCTCAGAGGAGTTGCGTTCACAAAGTATAGCAATATTGAAAATGCATGAAAACGTTAAGGTCCCATAACTCCTACACAAAATATGAAATCTAAATAGCAGGTAATATAATCAACTACACATCATTACCAATTATATATCCTACCAAATATGTGATATCAGAGAAACAATTCAAGCTCAAGGGAGTTGCGTTCACAATGTATAACTACATAGAAAATGCATGAAAAAATTAAAGTCCCATAACTCCTACAAACTCGTCGAATCAATACGGGTATGGCGGTACAATATGATCAAACACACATAATCATGCATAATGACTAATCGTCCTACCAAATATGAAAGCTATCGGACCAATGACCTCAGAGAAGTTGCATTCACAAAGTGAAGCGGGACCGACTGACAGATGAATGAATCGAACGGATAAACCGAAAAACTATATACCCCCATGCTATCGTATGCGGGGCATAATAAAACGGGAGATGAATATACATATATATGTCACCTGTACTGGGTAGTATGGTCTAGAGGTGTACTCGATACAACACTATGTCATAAAGTTTGTCAGTGATTTGCGGCAGGTCGTTGGTTTTCTCTGGGTACTCCGGTTTCCTCCACCAATAAAACTGACCGCTACGATTTAGCTGAAATATATTGTTGAAAGTGACGTTAATCACCATTATCCTAACCTTAGAAGGTGCTGTTGTGAGAGAGCACTTGGAAAATCTGGTTTTTATAGGCAAGGGTCTTTTTTCAAATTCTGGATAGGAAGTATTTTATATACTTAGCACGGAAGAACAGATAAAACATTTAATTAATACAGTCAAACCTGCCCATGTGGTCACCTCTATTAAGCAGTCACATGTATTAAGAGGTCACCTTTTTCTTGTCCAATCATAGAAAATTTCATATGAATTGAACCCCTTTTAAGAGGTCACCTGTCTTATAAGGCCACTTTTTCTTTGTCCTAAATATGACCTGTTAGCACAGGTTTGACTGTGTATAGAAATAAGTTATTGGCGAGTAAATGTGAATTTTTATATAATCTAAGTTAACTACATTTTATTACAGAGGCTGCAAAGGATATTAATATTAACTAATAGTCAATGAGGAAATACTACAAACAATTGATGGAAATCTTTATTTAACCTTTAATTAACCCGCCACTTTTTTCTATTAAAGTGCCTGTACCCAGCCATGAATGTGAACGATCATGTATATTTGTGTTAGGGGTATCGGTTTTGCCTCTCTACCATTATTTTATTGGATTTTGGAACTGTTCTTATGGTGTGATGTTTTTCGGGGGGGGGGGGTATTTTTCATTTTATTTTCCACTTTATTTAGTACATACATAAATTAATTTTCGAGTCACATGTCATTTTATACGTGTTTTGATTGGTTTAAAAAGTTGAGGTTATTTTCATATGTATTGAATCTGAAAATAGACGTCGTTCTCAAGGCCTTTGTCATCAGGCGATTTTCTTTAAATGAGGCACCTTTGGGGTTATTTAAATTTATTTCCGATTATTTGCCTTATTTTGAAAAAATAAATATATTTTTCAATATCATAACAAAAAAAGTTTGAATTAATTTATAAAGATTGATCGAAATTATTTGTTCGGTTCATTCGAAATAACCTCAATCAGGTTATACACACCCTTGCGTAACCCGCTAGTTACACGGCGTGTACAACCTGATTGAGGTTATTTCTTCATGAACCGAACAAAAATTGCGATCAATCCTTAATAATTCACTATTCGCTATTCTAAATAAAACGTTCAAATTCTCGTTGTCCTTATAGTTACACATTAATAATGTATTGTGCATCACACAACATTTCACTCACTGAAAATAATATTAGTGCTTCACAAGTTCTCAAATATATTCATTCAGGGGCCCGGGTGGTTCAATGGGTTAGGTCGCTGGATCTAACAGTTCCGGGTACTCCGGCTTCCTCCACCACTAAAACTGGTCGCCATGATATAGCTGAAATATTGCTGAAAGTGGCGTTAAAACACAAAAAATCAACAACAAAAATCAAATAAAATATATTCACGTGACTCAAAATAAATTGACAATATTTTTTTTCAAGATGGTCGACATTTTCATAAAATAACACGAGAGCAGACGACATTATTTAACTAAAGATAATTTACATGCATAAATGTACCAGTCATACACAGTGTCCACTTAATAAAGGTATTTACAATGTATTTCCAAAGCTTGAGAAAGCAAACACTGGAAATATCTATAGAATAATATCATTTGAAGAAAGGAATTGGACTACTTCTAGGACTCCTCCAGACCCCCGTCATTTCAGGAATTTCAATTTTGTCTAGTTTTTCTTCTCTTAATGTTTTTTCCAAGTCTGTTGCTACAACAGCAAGTCCGTTCATGAGTTTTAACCATGATGTTTTATGCAATTCTTTTAAATGTGCACTTTTCATCGTGTCTTTAACCATTTCTACCATTACTGGGCCCATATACTGCAAATATAAAACACGGTAAATAATGAAGAAAAGAATGTTTTTAAAACAATGATGGTGAACAATTGCCACAATATCAGACAATCAACTCTTACCTCAAACAACTGAACAATCAGACAATCATCTCTTACCTCAAACAACTGAACAATCAAACAATCAACTCTTACCTCAAACAACTGAACAAACAGACAATCATCTCTTACCTCAAACAACTGAACAATCAGACAATCATCTCTTACCTCAAACAACGGAACAAACAGACAATCATCTCTTACCTTAAACAACTGAACAAACAGACAATCATCTCTTACCTCAAACAACTGAACAATCAAACAATCATCTCTTACCTCAAACAACTGAACAAACAGACAATCAACTCTTACCTCAAACAACTGAACAATCAAACAATCATCTCTTACCTCAAACAACGGAACAAACAGACAATCATCTCTTACCTCAAACAACTGAACAAACAGACAATCAACTCTTACCTCAAACAACTGAACAAACAGACAATCAACTCTTACCTCAAACAACTGAACAATCAGACAATCATCTCTTACCTCAAACAACTGAACAATCAGACAATCATCTCTTACCTCAAACAACTGAACAAACAGACAATCAACTCTTACCTCAAACAACTGAACAAACAGACAATCAACTCTTACCTCAAACAACTGAACAAACAGACAATCAACTCTTGCTTCAAACAACTGAACAATCAGACAATCAACTCTTACCTCAAACAACTGAACAATCAGACAATCAACTCTTACCTCAAACAACTGAACAATCAGACAATCATCTCTTACCTCAAACAACTGAACAAACAGACAATCAACTCTTACCTCAAACAACTGAACAAACAGACAATCATCTCTTACTTCAAACAACTGAACAATCAGACAATCAACTCTTACCTCAAACAACTGAACAAACAGACAATCAACTCTTACCTCAAACAACTGAACAATCAAACAATCAACTCTTACCTCAAACAACTGAACAATCAGACAATCAACTCTTACCTCAAACAACTGAACAAACAGACAATCATCTCTTACCTCAAACAACTGAACAAACAGACAATCATCTCTTACTTCAAACAACTGAACAAACAGACAATCAACTCTTACCTCAAACAACTGAACAAACAGACAATCATCTCTTACTTCAAACAACTGAACAATCAGACAATCAACTCTTACCTCAAACAACTGAACAAACAGACAATCAACTCTTACCTCAAACAACTGAACAATCAAACAATCAACTCTTACCTCAAACAACTGAACAATCAGACAATCAACTCTTACCTCAAACAACTGAACAAACAGACAATCATCTCTTACCTCAAACAACTGAACAAACAGACAATCAACTCTTACCTCAAACAACTGAACAATCAGACAATCAACTCTTACCTCAAACAACTGAACAAACAGACAATCAACTCTTACCTCAAACAACTGAACAATCAGACAATCATCTCTTACCTCAAACAACTGAACAATCAGACAATCATCTCTTACCTCAAACAACGGAACAAACAGACAATCATCTCTTACTTCAAACAACTGAACAATCAGACAATCAACTCTTACCTCAAACAACTGAACAAACAGACAATCAACTCTTACCTCAAACAACTGAACAAACAGACAATCAACTCTTACCTCAAACAACTGAACAATCAGACAATCATCTCTTACCTCAAACAACTGAACAATCAGACAATCAACTCTTACCTCAAACAACTGAACAAACAGACAATCAACTCTTACCTCAAACAGCTGAACAATCAGACAATCAACTCTTACCTCAAACAACTGAACAAACAGACAATCAACTCTTACCTCAAACAGCTGAACAATCTGACAATCAACTCTTACCTCAAACAACTGAACAATCAGACAATCAACTCTTACCTCAAACAACTGAACAAACAGACAATCATCTCTTACCTCAAACAACGGAACAAACAGACAATCATCTCTTACCTCAAACAACTGAACAATCAGACAATCAACTCTTACCTCAAACAACTGAACAAACAGACAATCAACTCTTACCTCAAACAACTGAACAATCAGACAATCAACTCTTACCTCAAACAACTGAACAAACAGACAATCAACTCTTACCTCAAACAACTGAACAAACAGACAATCATCTCTTACCTCAAACAACTGAACAAACAGACAATGATCTCTTACCTCAAACAACTGAACAATCAGACAATCAACTCTTACCTCAAACAACTGAGCAATCAGACAATCAACTCTTACCTCAAACAACTGAACAAACAGACAATCAACTCTTACCTCAAACAACTGAACAAACAGACAATCAACTCTTACCTCAAACAACTGAACAATCTGACAATCAACTCTTACCTCAAACAACTGAACAAACAGACAATCATCTCTTACCTCAAACAACTGAACAAACAGACAATCAACTCTTACCTCAAACAACTGAACAATCTGACAATCATCTCTTACCTCAAACAACTGAACAAACAGAAAATGATCTCTTACCTCAAACAACTGAACAATCAGACAATCAACTCTTACCTCAAACAACTGAGCAATCAGACAATCAACTCTTACCTCAAACAACTGAACAAACAGACAATCATCTCTTACCTCAAACAACTGAACAAACAGACAATCAACTCTTACCTCAAACAACTGAGCAATCAGACAATCAACTCTTACCTCAAACAACTGAACAAACAGACAATCAACTCTTACCTCAAACAACTGAACAAACAGACAATCAACTCTTACCTCAAACAACTGAACAATCTGACAATCAACTCTTACCTCAAACAACTGAACAAACAGACAATCATCTCTTACCTCAAACAACTGAACAAACAGACAATCAACTCTTACCTCAAACAACTGAACAATCTGACAATCATCTCTTACCTCAAACAACTGAACAAAGAGACAATGATCTCTTACCTCAAACAACTGAACAATCAGACAATCAACTCTTACCTCAAACAACTGAGCAATCAGACAATCAACTCTTACCTCAAACAACTGAACAAACAGACAATCAACTCTTACCTCAAACAACTGAACAAACAGACAATCATCTCTTACCTCAAACAACTGAACAAACAGACAATGATCTCTTACCTCAAACAACTGAACAATCAGACAATCAACTCTTACCTCAAACAACTGAGCAATCAGACAATCAACTCTTACCTCAAACAACTAAACAAACAGACAATCAACTCTTACCTCAAACAACTGAACAAACAGACAATCAACTCTTACCTCAAACAACTAAACAAACAGACAATCAACTCTTACCTCAAACAACTGAACAAACAGACAATCAACTCTTACCTCAAACAACGGAACAAACAGACAATCAACTCTTACCTCAAACAACTGAACAAACAGACAATCAACTCTTACCTCAAACAACTGAACAAACAGACAATCAACTCTTACCTCAAACAACTGAGCAATCAGACAATCAACTCTTACCTCAAACAACTGAACAATCAGACAATCAACTCTTACCTCAAACAACTGAACAAACAGACAATCAACTCTTACCTCAAACAACTGAACAAACAGACAATCAACTCTTACCTCAAACAACTGAACAAACAGACAGTCAACTCTTACCTCAAACAACTGAACAATCAGACAATCAACTCTTACCTCAAACAACTGAGCAATCAGACAATCAACTCTTACCTCAAACAACTGAACAATCAGACAATCAACTCTTACCTCAAACAACTGAACAAACAGACAATCAACTCTTACCTCAAACAACTGAACAAACAGACAATCAACTCTTACCTCAAACAACTGAACAAACAGACAATCAACTCTTACCTCAAACAGCTGAACAATCTGACAATCAACTCTTACCTCAAACAACTGAACAAACAGACAATCATCTCTTACCTCAAACAACTGAACAAACAGACAATCAACTCTTACCTCAAACAGCTGAACAATCTGACAATCAACTCTTACCTCAAACAACTGAACAAACAGACAATCATCTCTTACCTTAAACAACTGAACAATCAGACAATCATCTCTTACCTCAAACAACTGAACAAACAGACAATCATCTCTTACCTCAAACAACTGAGCAAACAGACAATCAACTCTTACCTCAAACAGCTGAACAATCTGACAATCAACTCTTACCTCAAACAACTGAACAAACAGACAATCAACTCTTACCTCAAACAACTGAACAAACAGACAATCAACTCTTACCTCAAACAACTGAGCAAACAGACAATCAACTCTTACCTCAAACAGCTGAACAAACAGACAATCAACTCTTATCTCAAACAACTGAACAAACAGACAATCAATTCTTACCTCAAACAACTGAACAATCTGACAATCAACTCTTACCTCAAACAACTGAACAAACAGACAATCATCTCTTACCTCAAACAACTCAACAATCAGACAATCATCTCTTACCTCAAACAACTGAACAATCAGACAATCAACTCTTACCTCAAACAACTGAACAAACAGACAATCAACTCTTACCTCAAACAGCTGAACAAACAGACAATCAACTCTTACCTCAAACAACTGAACAATCTGACAATCAACTCTTACCTCAAACAACTGAACAAACAAACAATCATCTCTTACCTCAAACAACTGAACAATCAGACAATCAACTCTTACCTCAAACAACTGAACAATCTGACAATCAACTCTTACCTCAAACAACTGAACAAACAGACAATCAACTCTTACCTCAAACAGCTGAACAATCTGACAATCAACTCTTACCTCAAACAACTGAACAAACAGACAATCAACTCTTACCTCAAACAACTGAACAAACAGACAGTCAACTCTTACCTCAAACAACTGAACAATCTGACAATCAACTCTTACCTCAAACAACTGAACAATCAGACAATCAACTCTTACCTCAAACAACTAAACAAACAGACAATCAACTCTTACCTCAAACAGCTGAACAATCTGACAATCAACTCTTACCTCAAACAGCTGAACAATCTGACAATCAACTCTTACCTCAAACAACTGAACAAACAGACAATCAACTCTTACCTCAAACAGCTGAACAATCAGACAATCAACTCTTACCTCAAACAACTGAACAATCAGACAATCAACTCTTACCGCAAACAACTGAACAAACAGACAATCAACTCTTACCTCAAACAACTGAACAAACAGACAATCATCTCTTACCTCAAACAACTGAACAATCAGACAATCAACTCTTACCTCAAACAACTGAACAAACAGACAATCAACTCTTACCTCAAACAACTGAACAAACAGACAATCAACTCTTACCTCAAACAGCTGAACAAACAGACAATCAACTCTTACCTCAAACAACTGAACAAACAGACAATCATCTCTTACCTCAAACAACTGAACAATCAGACAATCAACTCTTACCTCAAACAACTGAACAATCAAACAATCATCTCTTACCTCAAACAACTGAACAAACAGACAATCAACTCTTACCTCAAACAACTGAACAAACAGACAATCAACTCTTACCTCAAACAACTGAACAAACAGACAATCATCTCTTACCTCAAACAACTGAACAAACAGACAATCAACTCTTACCTCAAACAACTGAACAATCTGACAATCAACTCTTACCTCAAACAACTGAACAAACAGACAATCAACTCTTACCTCAAACAACTGAACAAACAGACAATCAACTCTTACCTCAAACAAATGAACAAACAGACAATCAACTCTTACCTCAAACAACTGAACAAACAGACAATCATCTCTTACCTCAAACAACTGAACAATCAGACAATCAACTCTTACCTCAAACAACTGAACAAACAGACAATCAACTCTTACCTCAAACAACTGAACAAACAGACAATCAACTCTTACCTCAAACAACTGAACAAACAGACAATCAACTCTTACCTCAAACAACTGAACAATCAGACAATCAACTCTTACCTCAAACAATTGAACAATCAGACAATCATCTCTTACCTCAAACAACTGAACAATCAGACAATCAACTCTTACCTCAAACAACTGAACAAACAGACAATCAACTCTTACCTCAAACAACTGAACAAACAGACAGTCAACTCTTACCTCAAACAACTGAACAATCAGACAATCATCTCTTACCTCAAACAACTGAACAAACAGACAATCATCTCTTACCTCAAACAACTGAACAATCAGACAATCAACTCTTACCTCAAACAACTGAACAAACAGACAATCAACTCTTACCTCAAACAACTGAACAATCAGACAATCATCTCTTACCTCAAACAACTGAACAAACAGACAATCATCTCTTACCTCAAACAACTGAACAAACAGACAATCATCTCTTACCTCAAACAACTGAACAATCAGACAATCAACTCTTACCTCAAACAACTGAACAAACAGACAATCAACTCTTACCTCAAACAACTGAACAAACAGACAATCAACTCTTATCTCAAACAACTGAACAATCAGACAATCAACTCTTACCTCAAACAACTGAACAAACAGACAATCAACTCTTACCTCAAACAACTGAACAAACAGACAGTCAACTCTTACCTCAAACAACTGAACAAACAGACAATCATCTCTTACCTCAAACAACTGAACAATCAGACAATCATCTCTTACCTCAAACAACTGAACAAACAGACAATCAACTCTTACCTCAAACAACTGAACAAACAGACAGTCAACTCTTACCTCAAACAACTGAACAATCAGACAATCAACTCTTACCTCAAACAACTGAACAAACAGACAATCATCTCTTACCTCAAACAACTGAACAAACAGACAATCAACTCTTACCTCAAACAACTGAACAATCAGACAATCATCTCTTACCTCAAACAACTGAACAATCAGACAATCATCTCTTACCTCAAACAACTGAACAAACAGACAATCATCTCTTACCCCAAACAACTGAACAAACAGACAATCAACTCTTATCTCAAACAACTGAACAATCAGACAATCAACTCTTACCTCAAACAACTGAACAAACAGACAATCAACTCTTACCTCAAACAACTGAACAATCAGACAATCAACTCTTACCTCAAACAACTGAACAAACAGACAATCATCTCTTACCTCAAACAACTGAACAAACAGACAATCATCTCTTACCTCAAACAACTGAACAAACAGAAAATCAACTCTTATCTCAAACAACTGAACAAACAGACAATCAACTCTTACCTCAAACAACTGAACAAACAGACAATCAACTCTTACCTCAAACAACTGAACAAACAGACAATCAACTCTTATCTCAAACAACTGAACAATCAGACAATCATCTCTTACCTCAAACAACTGAACAAACAGACAATCAACTCTTACCTCAAACAACTGAACAAACAGACAGTCAACTCTTACCTCAAACAACTGAACAATCTGACAACCAACTCTTACCTCAAACAACTGAACAAACAGACAGTCAACTCTTACCTCAAACAACTGAACAATCTGACAATCAACTCTTACCTCAAACAACTGAACAATCAGACAATCAACTCTTACCTCAAACAACTGAACAAACAGACAGTCAACTCTTACCTCAAACAACTGAACAATCAGACAATCAACTCTTACCTCAAACAACTGAACAAACAGACAGTCAACTCTTACCTCAAACAACTGAACAATCAGACAGTCAACTCTTACCTCAAACAACTGAACAAACAGACAGTCAACTCTTACCTCAAACAACTGAACAATCAGACAATCAACTCTTACCTCAAACAACTGAACAAACAGACAGTCAACTCTTACCTCAAACAACTGAACAATCAGACAATCAACTCTTACCTCAAACAACTGAACAATCAGACAATCAACTCTTACCTCAAACAACTGAACAATCAGACAATCAACTCTTACCTCAAACAACTGAACAATCTGACAATCATCTCTTACCTCAAACAACTGAACAAACACACAATCATCTCTTACCTCAAACAACTAAACAAACAGACAGTCAACTCTTACCTCAAACAACTGAACAAACAGACAATCAACTCTTACCTCAAACAACTGAACAAACAGACAATCAACTCTTACCTCAAACAACTGAACAATCAGACAATCAACTCTTACCTCAAACAACTGAACAATCAGACAATCATCTCTTACCTCAAACAACTAAACAAACAGACAGTCAACTCTTACCTCAAACAACTGAACAAACAGACAATCAACTCTTACCTCAAACAACTGAACAAACAGACAATCAACTCTTACCTCAAACAACTGAACAATCAGACAATCAACTCTTACCTCAAACAACTGAACAATCAGACAATCATCTCTTACCTCAAACAACTAAACAAACAGACAGTCAACTCTTACCTCAAACAACTGAACAAACAGACAATCAACTCTTACCTCAAACAACTGAACAATCTGACAATCAACTCTTACCTCAAACAACTGAACAATCAGACAATCAACTCTTACCTCAAACAACTAAACAAACAGACAGTCAACTCTTACCTCAAACAACTGAACAAACAGACAATCAACTCTTACCTCAAACAACTGAACAATCTGACAATCATCTCTTACCTCAAACAACTGAACAAACAGACAATCATCTCTTACCTCAAACAACTAAACAAACAGACAGTCAACTCTTACCTCAAACAACTGAACAAACAGACAATCAACTCTTACCTCAAACAACTGAACAATCTGACAATCAACTCTTACCTCAAACAACTGAACAATCAGACAATCAACTCTTACCTCAAACAACTAAACAAACAGACAGTCAACTCTTACCTCAAACAACTGAACAAACAGACAATCATCTCTTACCTCAAACAACTGAACAATCAGACAATCAACTCTTACCTCAAAAAACTGAACAAACAGACAATCAACTCTTACCTCAAACAACTGAACAATCAGACAATCAACTCTTATCTCAAACAACTGAACAATCTGACAATCAACTCTTACCTCAAACAACTGAACAAACAGACAATCAACTCTTACCTCAAACAACTGAACAAACAGACAGTCAACTCTTACCTCAAACAACTGAACAAACAGACAATCAACTCTTACCTCAAACAACTGAACAAACAGACAATCAACTCTTATCTCAAACAAATGAACAATCAGACAATCAACTCTTACCTCAAACAACTGAACAAACAGACAATCATCTCTTACCTCAAACAACTGAACAATCAGACAATCAACTCTTACCTCAAACAACTGAACAATCAGACAATCAACTCTTATCTCAAACAACTGAACAATCTGACAATCAACTCTTACCTCAAACAACTGAACAATCAGACAATCATCTCTTACCTCAAACAACTGAATAAACAGACAATCAACTCTTACCTCAAACAACTGAACAATCTGACAATCAACTCTTACCTCAAACAACTGAACAAACAAACAATGATCTCTTACCTCAAACAACTGAACAAACAGACAGTCAACTCTTACCTCAAACAACTGAACAATCTGACAATCAACTCTTACCTCAAACAACTGAACAATCTGACAATCAACTCTTACCTCAAACAACTGAACAATCAGACAATCAACTCTTACCTCAAACAACTGAACAATCAGACAATCATCTCTTACCTCAAACAACTGAACAAACAGACAATCAACTCTTACCTCAAACAACTAAACAAACAGACAGTCAACTCTTACCTCAAACAACTGAACAATCAGACAATCATCTCTTACCTCAAACAACTGAACAAACAGACAATCAACTCTTACCTCAAACAACTGAACAATCTGACAATCAACTCTTACCTCAAACAACTAAACAAACAGACAGTCAACTCTTACCTCAAACAACTGAACAAACAAACAATCAACTCTTACCTCAAATAACTGAATAAACAGACAATCAACTCTTACCTCAAACAACTGAACAATCTGACAATCAACTCTTATCTCAAACAACTGAACAATCTGACAATCAACTCTTACCTCAAACAACTGAACAAACAGACAATCAACTCTTACCTCAAACAACTGAACAAACAGACAATCAACTCTTATCTCAAACAACTGAACAATCTGACAATCAACTCTTACCTCAAACAACTGAACAAACAGACAATCAACTCTTATCTCAAACAACTGAACAATCTGACAATCAACTCTTACCTCAAACAACTGAACAATCAGACAATCATCTCTTACCTCAAACAACTGAATAAACAGACAATCAACTCTTACCTCAAACAACTAAACAAACAGACATTCAACTCTTACCTCAAACAACTGAACAAACAGACAATCATCTCTTACCTCAAACAACTGAACAAACAGAAAATCAACTCTTATCTCAAACAACTGAACAAACAGACAATCAACTCTTACCTCAAACAACTGAACAAACAGACAATCAACTCTTATCTCAAACAACTGAACAATCAGACAATCATCTCTTACCTCAAACAACTGAACAAACAGACAATCAACTCTTACCTCAAACAACTGAACAAACAGACAGTCAACTCTTACCTCAAACAACTGAACAATCTGACAATCAACTCTTACCTCAAACAACTGAACAAACAGACAGTCAACTCTTACCTCAAACAACTGAACAATCTGACAATCAACTCTTACCTCAAACAACTGAACAATCAGACAATCAACTCTTACCTCAAACAACTGAACAAACAGACAGTCAACTCTTACCTCAAACAACTGAACAATCAGACAATCAACTCTTACCTCAAACAACTGAACAATCAGACAATCAACTCTTACCTCAAACAACTGAACAATCAGACAATCAACTCTTACCTCAAACAACTGAACAATCTGACAATCATCTCTTACCTCAAACAACTGAACAAACACACAATCATCTCTTACCTCAAACAACTAAACAAACAGACAGTCAACTCTTACCTCAAACAACTGAACAAACAGACAATCAACTCTTACCTCAAACAACTGAACAAACAAACAATCAACTCTTACCTCAAACAACTGAACAATCAGACAATCAACTCTTACCTCAAACAACTGAACAATCAGACAATCATCTCTTACCTCAAACAACTAAGCAAACAGACAGTCAACTCTTACCTCAAACAACTGAACAAACAGACAATCAACTCTTACCTCAAACAACTGAACAAACAGACAATCAACTCTTACCTCAAACAACTGAACAATCAGACAATCAACTCTTACCTCAAACAACTGAACAATCAGACAATCATCTCTTACCTCAAACAACTAAACAAACAGACAGTCAACTCTTACCTCAAACAACTGAACAAACAGACAATCAACTCTTACCTCAAACAACTGAACAATCTGACAATCAACTCTTACCTCAAACAACTGAACAATCAGACAATCAACTCTTACCTCAAACAACTAAACAAACAGACAGTCAACTCTTACCTCAAACAACTGAACAAACAGACAATCAACTCTTACCTCAAACAACTGAACAATCTGACAATCATCTCTTACCTCAAACAACTGAACAAACAGACAATCATCTCTTACCTCAAACAACTAAACAAACAGACAGTCAACTCTTACCTCAAACAACTGAACAAACAGACAATCAACTCTTACCTCAAACAACTGAACAATCTGACAATCAACTCTTACCTCAAACAACTGAACAATCAGACAATCAACTCTTACCTCAAACAACTAAACAAACAGACAGTCAACTCTTACCTCAAACAACTGAACAAACAGACAATCATCTCTTACCTCAAACAACTGAACAATCAGACAATCAACTCTTACCTCAAAAAACTGAACAAACAGACAATCAACTCTTACCTCAAACAACTGAACAATCAGACAATCAACTCTTATCTCAAACAACTGAACAATCTGACAATCAACTCTTACCTCAAACAACTGAACAAACAGACAATCAACTCTTACCTCAAACAACTGAACAAACAGACAGTCAACTCTTACCTCAAACAACTGAACAAACAGACAATCAACTCTTACCTCAAACAACTGAACAAACAGACAATCAACTCTTATCTCAAACAAATGAACAATCAGACAATCAACTCTTACCTCAAACAACTGAACAAACAGACAATCATCTCTTACCTCAAACAACTGAACAATCAGACAATCAACTCTTACCTCAAACAACTGAACAATCAGACAATCAACTCTTATCTCAAACAACTGAACAATCTGACAATCAACTCTTACCTCAAACAACTGAACAATCAGACAATCATCTCTTACCTCAAACAACTGAATAAACAGACAATCAACTCTTACCTCAAACAACTGAACAATCTGACAATCAACTCTTACCTCAAACAACTGAACAAACAAACAATGATCTCTTACCTCAAACAACTGAACAAACAGACAGTCAACTCTTACCTCAAACAACTGAACAATCTGACAATCAACTCTTACCTCAAACAACTGAACAATCTGACAATCAACTCTTACCTCAAACAACTGAACAATCAGACAATCAACTCTTACCTCAAACAACTGAACAATCAGACAATCATCTCTTACCTCAAACAACTGAACAAACAGACAATCAACTCTTACCTCAAACAACTAAACAAACAGACAGTCAACTCTTACCTCAAACAACTGAACAATCAGACAATCATCTCTTACCTCAAACAACTGAACAAACAGACAATCAACTCTTACCTCAAACAACTGAACAATCTGACAATCAACTCTTACCTCAAACAACTGAACAAACAGACAGTCAACTCTTACCTCAAACAACTGAACAATCAGACAATCATCTCTTACCTCAAAAAACTGAACAAACAGACAATCAACTCTTACCTCAAACAACTGAACAAACAAACAATCAACTCTTACCTCAAATAACTGAATAAACAGACAATCAACTCTTACCTCAAACAACTGAACAATCTGACAATCAACTCTTATCTCAAACAACTGAACAATCTGACAATCAACTCTTACCTCAAACAACTGAACAAACAGACAATCAACTCTTACCTCAAACAACTGAACAAACAGACAATCAACTCTTATCTCAAACAACTGAACAATCTGACAATCAACTCTTACCTCAAACAACTGAACAAACAGACAATCAACTCTTATCTCAAACAACTGAACAATCTGACAATCAACTCTTACCTCAAACAACTGAACAATCAGACAATCATCTCTTACCTCAAACAACTGAATAAACAGACAATCAACTCTTACCTCAAACAACTAAACAAACAGACAGTCAACTCTTACCTCAAACAACTGAACAAACAGACAATCATCTCTTACCTCAAACAACTGAACAATCAGACAATCAACTCTTACCTCAAACAACTGAACAAACAGACAATCAACTCTTACCTCAAACAACTGAAGAATCAGACAATCATCTCTTACCTCAAACAACTGAACAAACAGACAATCAACTCTTACCTCAAACAACTGAACAATCAGACAATCAACTCTTACCTCAAACAACTGAACAAACAGACAATCAACTCTTACCTCAAACAACTGAACAAACAGACAATCAACTCTTACCTCAAACAACTGAACAAACAGACAATCAACTCTTACCTCAAACAACTGAACAAACAGACAGTCAACTCTTACCTCAAACAACTGAACAATCAGACAATCAACTCTTATCTCAAACAACTGAACAATCTGACAATCAACTCTTTCCTCAAACAACTGAACAAACAGACAATCAACTCTTACCTCAAAAAACTGAACAAACAGACAATCAACTCTTACCTCAAACAACTGAACAATCAGACAATCAACTCTTATCTCAAACAACTGAACAATCTGACAATCATCTCTTACCTCAAACAACTGAACAAAAAAAGGACCATGACATATTTGATACGTGAGAAGAAGACCACGACATATTTGATACGTGAGATACACATACAACAATCCACCTCTGTACATGTGGTGTAATGATAAGCGTGCTCCACTCGAGTGTGGTAGATCATGTGTTCGAGCCTCGGTCTCTTCAAACTTAAGACTATATGTATATTACTCCCAAGTATTTGTTATTTCACCTCTAAGCACTCGGCATTAAGGATAAAGAGTTAAGTCTGGCCGACTCAGAATCGGGTTAATGCGTCCGAGTGGAGCAATATGTCTAACCACGAACTGTTGTTTCAGTGATTTAGCACTATAAAAATCCAACTAATTAGCTTGTTGGTCTAGTACAAAGCGGACATCATTATCATCTCATTGAATGTAACTTGTTGTCATCATGATATAGCTAAAGTATTGTTCATTTAGCGATAAGCAACTATCACTCACATAATATACACTTATTGACTGTTAATAGAGTAATGACAATTTTATTGTTCCCCAAAACACCAACTATTGCCTGAGATGAAGCCCAGGGCAATAGCTGTTGTCGAGAAGAATAATTTAGTGCTTTATTATATCAAACAGCATAAAATGCTATAATATTATGGACAGGCACAGAACCTGTTCGCCATGTTTGTTGTTGTCGTTTGCGAGTTTTGATATTTTAGTTTAGCATAGGAACAATCCCGGGAATTTTTAATGTCCATTACCGTATTTCCTCCAATGAATCAAGAGGATTAAAAATTCCGCGAAAATATATCGTTTCTCCGGTGAATAGCACAGGAGAGGTAAATAGTCTTTTGGATCAGGATAATGTTACCTAATGGAGCGACATGTCTACCCGTGGTCTGTTGTTTCAGTGAGCTAGCACTATAAACATTGAACTACGCATGTTGGTTTATTACAAAGCGGACATCATCATCATCTCATCGAAATGTACTATAACTTCTTCTTGTCATGATATTGTTGAAAAATTGCACATTTGGCGTTAAACAACAATCACTCACTAACTCCAATACCCAAACATCTACAACTCACTCTTCAATTAGATTCGATATTCTGTAGTTAAATTGGCAAATCATTTCTATCATTCGAGAGTACATTACAGACGGGAGCTAACAGATATAGATAATCTAGTCTGTTTGGTTGTTGCTAAATCCGAAAATGGTAAATTGTGAGTCAATTATGTGTCTTTATGTTCTTAGTTCCGTTTTGTGATGTCCGTTAGAATTTTCGCATTTGTTCACTTCGTCCTTCCCCCCGCTGTTCGTAGGAGAGCTCGTGTATTATATGTTATTTGTGTTTGTTTGTGAATAGTGGTGTCAAACATGCCTCGACTATACGAGTAACATTGAGAGGTGTACTCCTAGAGTTTGTTGGGGTAAGTGTTGCTCATCACCTAGATGTATCCCCGGGGTTTGTTGGGGTAAGTGTTGCTCATTACCTAGATATACCCCCGGGGTTTGTTGGGGTAAGTGTTGCTCATCACCTAGATGTACCCCCGGGGTTTGTTGGGGTAAGTGTTGCTCATCACCTAGATGTACCCCCCGGTGCTTGTTGGGGTAAGTGTTGCTCATCACCTAGATGTACCCCCGGGATTTGTTGGGCTAAGTGTTGCTCATCACCTAGATGTACCCCCGGTGTTTGTTGGGGTAAGTGTTGCTCATCACCTAGATGTACCCCCGGGGTTTGTTGGAGTAAGTGTTGCTCATCACCTAGATGTACCTCCCGGGGTTTGTTGGGATAAGTGTTGCTCATCACCTAGATGTACCCCCGGGATTTGTTGGTGTAAGTGTTGCTCATCACCTAGATGTACCCCCGGTGTTTGTTGGGGTAAGTGTTGCTCATTACCTAGATATACCCCGGGTTTTGTTGGGGTAAGTGTTGCTCATCACCTAGATGTACCCCTGGGGTTTGTTGGGGAAAGTGTTGCTCATCACCTAGATGTACCCCCGGGGTTTGTTGGGGTAAGTGTTGCTCAGCACCTAGATGTACCCCCGGGGTTTGTTGGGGTAAATGTTGCTCATCACCTAGATGTACCCCCGGGGTTTGTTGGGGTAAGTGTTGCTCATCACCTAGATGTACCCCGGGTTTTGTTGGGGTAAGTGTTGCTCATCACCTAGATGCACCCCCGGGGTTTTGTTGGGGTAAGTGTTGCTCATCACCTAGAAGTACCCCCGGGGTTTGTTGGGGTAAGTGTTGCTCATCACCTAGATGTACCCCCGGGGTTTCTTGAGGTAAGTGTTGCTCATCACCTAGATGTACCCCCGGGTTTGTTGAGGTAAGTGTTGCTCATCACCTAGATGTATCCCCGGGGTTTGCTGGGGTAAGTGTTGCTCATCACCTAGATGTACCCCCGGGGTTTGTTGGGGTAAATGTTGCTCATCACCTAGATGTACCCCCGGGGTTTGTTGGGGTAAGTGTTGCTAATCACCTAGATGTACCCTCGGGGTTTGTTGAGGTAAGTGTTGCTCATCACCTAGATGTACCCCCGGGGTTTGTTGGGGTAAATGTTGCTCATCACCTAGATGTACCCCCGGGGTTTGTTGGGGTAAGTGTTGCTAATCACCTAGATGTACCCTCGGGGTTTGTTGGGGTAAGTGTTGCTAATCACCTAGATGTACCCTCGGGGTTTGTTGAGGTAAGTGTTGCTAATCACCTAGATGTATCCTCGGGTTTTGTTGGGGTAAGTGTTGCTCATCACCTAGATGTACCCCGGGTTTTGTTGAGGTAAATGTTGCTAATCACCTAGATGTACCCTCGGGGTTTGTTGGGGTAAGTGTTGCTAATCACCTAGATGTACCCTCGGGGTTTGTTGAGGTAAGTGTTGCTCATCACCTAGATGTACCCCCGGGGTTTGTTGGGGTAAATGTTGCTCATCACCTAGATGTACCCCCGGGGTTTGTTGGGGTAAGTGTTGCTCATCACCTAGATGTACCCCCGGGGTTTGTTGGGGTAAGTGTTGCTCATCACCTAGATGTACCCCCGGGGTTTGTTGGGGTAAGTGTTGCTAATCACCTAGATGTACCCTCGGGGTTTGTTGGGGTAAGAGTTGCTCATCATTTTAGTTTTATTTCAGACTGAAAATATAATTAAGGTTTGTGGAACCCAGTCCTGGTTGTTAGTGGAACCCAGTCCTGAATGTTATTTACCTTGAATTGTTTTGGACCAACATCACGTCTGTGGTGGGCTTTACTGGTATTCATCATAAGATCTTCTAGGGATTCTGGATCATCTATTCTGTCTATGTACTCCGTCAGTTTATACATAATAGATAAAGCTAACCCACGAAGTCGTTTGTTTCCGTGCATTTTTTCTTCTGGAAGGTCCTTAAATTCTTTAAACATTAATTTGGATTCGGGTTGCATTTTCCATAGTCTGAAATGAATTTAAGAAAAAACATATGCCAAACCATTAGGACAGTGAGTAGTCACTGCATGGCCCTGCTTTTGTACTGTCCATGTTTATGTTGTCATTCATCTAGTGTGTTGTCTTTTTGAATGGAATCTGTACCTGTAACTTAAAGTTTGTTTATATACATTTGTTTTATCTGTATTGTCGTTGGAGATTCAATTATCAGAGTGAGTTGAGATCCCATTAACTGGTTTAACCTCGCCACATCTTTATGCCTTTCCCAAGCCAAAACCTAGATTTCCAACGTCATACATTCATATATAAATCGCGGTCATTTTCATGTTCATTGTTAGAAGTGAGATGTGGCTGTACGGTTTTTTTTTTCATATTGGTGGAATTGTTGAGCTATGGTGTTTAATGTCACTTTCAACAATATTTCAGTTATATCGTGGCGCTCGGTTGTATTGGTGTAAGACACCGGAGTACTTGGAGAAAGCCATCGAATACACCTTGGCGGCTGACATACCGTCGGGGATTAATAGTTAACCAGCAAAGGTATCGACCCAGTGATAGTTTAAAAACGCAGGGGTCCGTTGTTGAACTTGTGATTAAGCTAATCACATGATTAGCCATAATTACATCATTCATTCCTAATCACATAATTAGCTAATTCAATGATTAAATATGATTAGTTAATACATTGATTAAAAAAGAGTTCAGCAACAAAATTTAATCATTGCATTAGTTGATATCTAATCTAGTACGCACGACGCCGTTTGTGAAATAATCTTCATCGGGTAGACCTAGAATCAAAAAGCTGGAAATACTAAATAAAGAACTGAAACCAGATGAACGGACAATGGGCATCAAATGATGGATAAAGTGGAATAATGAATCTGTAAAGCAAATTTCATAATTTATTAATTTTAATTTCAATTTTAAATTGAATTTATTGTATAATTTGACAGCGTTGATTGACAGTTTGACTTACTTGATTAAGATTTTGATGCCATTGTTTGTTTTATCTGCCCACAAGACATACCAGCTCTCCTGTAATGCCCGAATTTCATC
This sequence comes from Bathymodiolus septemdierum, assembly GCA_963383655.1. NCBI lineage: Eukaryota > Metazoa > Mollusca > Bivalvia > Mytilida > Modiolidae > Bathymodiolus > Bathymodiolus septemdierum. The sequence goes on from OY726530.1 coordinate 61,283,037, forward strand.
CTGAGTGAAGAGCAAAGCCTTATTGTCTGACATTATAGTCTGTAATATACATATATACAAATACATCTTAGCAGAAGTCAAAGTATAAACATTAACTATTTAACATATGCCATGCAGGGGTGGATCCAGGGAGGGTGGCGCCCCCCCCCCCCCCCCCCCCCCCCCCACTGTAATTGGAAAAAATATGATTTTTTGGCGTAAAATCGTGATTTTTCACACGAATTACCCCAAACAATTTTGTTAAGTACCCCCCCCCCCCCCCCCCTAACTTGAAATCCTGGATCCGCCCCTGCCATGTTCTTTTATATCCACTCCCTTTCTTATTAGCTACCACTACATGAGTTGAAGATAGGGGAGAAATCTGTGTATTTAAAAAGAGGGCATTTTCTTTTTATCAGATATACATATGATCAAGTTTTTTCTCTATCAATATCAGAACATACTTAGTTGTTTCTTTGCAAGAATACATTGCCTTGCAATGACGTAACGGCTACATGAAACGTAATTACTCACTTGATTAGGCGAGATTCGGAATATAACCCGGTGAATTTTCATATTCCACTAGAGTAAGTGTGTGGAATTGTGTAAAATGCATTTCCATGTAGTTTCTGATGGGAACATTTGTTCGAATTAAAACAAATAGCGAACTACGGATGGAAATCCGCATGATGCATGTTACAATCTAAAATGAGGACATTAATTATAAAGGAATGACCAAGTGAAACCAAATACTTATCTGTGAAGTATGATTCCATGGAAACATATACGTCAAACAAATTGAACGATTTATGGTTTGATTTAGGTTTATTAACGCCACTTTCAACAATATTTCAGTTATTATCATGGCGGTCAGTTTTATTTATTGGCAGAGGAAACCGGAGTACCCGGAGAAAAGCACCGACCTGTCGCAAGTCACTGCCAAACTTTATCACATAATGTTGCATCGAGTACACCTCGCCATGAACGGGTTTCGAACTCACGATTTATGTAATTTTTGTGGTGTGGAATATATTAACAAGCAATGTCATGTTTAATATGTCAACTTATTCTTTCTAAAGTCGATAATTTTATAAAATATAAATAGGGCCTATAGAAAATATTTTTTCAAATAATAAACTGACCAGAATTTATCAGTAATTATTAAAATAAGTAATGAAATATACAAAAATAAATAATCAACAAACCTGTTATTTAGTTATCAAATCATCTTAGTAAAATGAAATTGAAATTAAACCCAGTACACTCGTTTTCAAACCTTTCATAATATGTCTCTAGTTTATCTAATGAGGCGTGATAGATATTTTCAAATAATTTTCAACACCCATTTAAAAATGTGTATTTAAAATTAACATAGATGAATATATGGTAAATTCGTCGCACCGAATTTTCATCAATTTAAAATTCTAATAAACCATGAAAAGTGAAAAGAAATCTTTTATTCCACAATTGCAAAGACTCTATCCTTTGATATTGTGTCCGTTATATTTATAGAATCGACCGTAAAAGCCATCACAAATGACTTATTATATATTTTTGTATATATATAAGTATATATTTACCTTGGAGATATGCATTTGAGCAATGAATACAAAAATATCTTCCTTAATAATATAATTTGTGGTAAAGTCACATTTCTGTATACGTATTAAGTAGTGAATAATGAAAGAATAGACAGGAGGGACTTTACGGGGACTTTAAACAGGTGTCATTTTTAATTTCGATATTAAAACACTTCAATTAAAAAAAATAATAATAATTTAAAATATGTGTGGATGTCAGTTTTTAAATAAATATTTCCCATAAAAAAAATGTGCACAGAAAATGTTACAACTGAAATACTAGTTTTTAATTAATTAATATTTAATTTCCTACTGGTATAGATAAACACAACTGAAAACAAACTAGGATCAATGTGTCATGAATAGTTATTTTGTACTTGATTCAATTATTTCAAAAAGATTATAACTGACAAAGTTCAACTGAATAGTAGATTTTATTCATATATCTATTTTCATGTCGGAAATCCACCATCGCGTTTCTTTACGAACATCATTACGCTGGTTGCTGCTTATCTCCCCTTTCCCGCGCAACGAGTCGGAAGCTTTCCCAGATTGTGACGTCAAAATCTCAGACGTCGCCACAAGCGTTCTTCCTCTGAATTCTATAGAAAAAAGACACCATTTAGTGACAAGAATGAATTTTTTTATTATTATTCTGTGCGTGGTCATCCACGGAAGCGTGTCAAAACCGGCCACCCTCACAGGTTTGTTTTGGTGTTTCGCGTGGAATTGCTTCCCTAAATATAGCTGTTCTTCCACGATAATATACTTATCTAGGCATATCTGTTTCGTATGACTATCGCTATGTATTTTATTTGTTCAGTTTCAGATCACAATTTTATATCTTTACAAAGGAATGTCTTTTATATTAAAATTTGCACTGATAGTGGAGTGATAGGCCTAACAGTATAATAGACTCATTATATCTGTAAGACTAGTATATAATATTATGTGAAATTCATGCCACAATTTGATTTAATTAGCATAATTTCTTACCTCTTTGAATATTAAATCACAGTATCTTGACGTCTTATCTAGCGAAATAGAGAAAAATGTCTTTTATATATATTATACAGATTTTATACAGATTTTTCTCTATTATTTCGTTAGATAAAACGTCAAGATACTGTTATTAAATCAATACAATGAAATTAATTTGTATTTTGTTTTACTTTCATCACACAGATCAGAATATTTCGATTAAGAGTCGTATCATTCACGTCTTGAAAAAAGAATGTTAATAATAATATACAAAAATGTATGTGCTTGACTTATTATTATATTAATTATTGGAGGGGCGGGCTGAAGCTAGGACTGATTTTTCGTTGAGTTTTTACATATAATTTATAATTCATGTACTGTAGATCACAGACTTTAATTTAGTGCTTGGTTCAGAATTAAATTACCTGTTGTTTGAAGTGGTGATATAATTTGAAAATACATAACATGTACAGTAGAACCTGTGCAATCCGACACCTGAATTTTCCGACATCCTGTGACATCCGACACAAATTGATAGTCCCAAACTATTTTTGTTAATTAAAATAAAACTTGAGTATTCCGACATCCTGTACAATCTGACACATTTCCCAGGTCCCTTGGTGTGTTGGATTAGACAGGTTCAACTGTATAATAGTGAATAGTAATACATGATGTGTGTCTGTGATGGTCAGAAAAGCTACATATAGAAATGTTTACAGGGTGCTTTATTACTCATCTACCTCAGTTACACCTGTGTAATATCAATAAAATAACACATTTACCTCAGTTACACCTGTGTAATATCAATAAAATAACACATTTACCTCAGTTACACCTGTGTAATATCAATAAAATAACATTTACCTCAGTTACACCTGTGTAATATCAATAAAATAACACATTTACCTCAGTTACTCCTGTGTAATATCAATAAAATAACACATTTACCTCAGTTACACCTGTGTAATATCAATGAAATAACACATTTACTTCAATTACACCTGCATAATATCGATGAAATAACACATTTACCTCAATTACTCTTGTGTAATATCAATGAAATAACACATTTACCACAACTACACCTGTGTAATATCAATGAAATAACACATTTACATCAGCTACACCTGTGTAATATAAATGAATAACACATTTACCTCAATTACTCTTGTGTAATATCAATGAAATAACACATTTACCACAACTACACCTGTGTAATATCAATGAAATAACACATTTACATCAGCTACACCTGTGTAATATAAATGAATAACACATTTACCTCAATTACTCTTGTGTAAGGGAACGACCATTTAACTTGAAGGGGTGGGGGGTTATGGTTATGGGTTTTTTTTTCTAAAAATTCCCAATGTTGCTGAAAAAAATATTCTGATTTTGGTGGAGGAAACAAAAAATAATCTGATTCAGAGTTTTTGACATATAACCTAATGTTAAATTCTGGAAAAAAAATTCGCGCTTTGCGCGACAAAAAAAATATATATTCTAACTCTTGTGTTCTCCGAAAATAAATTTCTGAACGAAACAAAAAACCATAACCCCTCCTCTTCAAGTTAAATGGTCGGTCCCTAAAATCAATGACATAACACATTTACCTCAATTACACATGTGTAATATCAATGAAATAACACATGTACCTCAATTACACCTGTATAATATCAATAAAATGAAGGATTAACAGGAATTTAATTTATTTTCAGATTCAGACTGGAAAAAAATTATTGACTCCCAAAATAACCAAGGAGACATCTTCCATTATGATCATGTCTTTGTACATTCATGTAAGTAGTGTGGCATCCCTGCCTCACATTTAATATACACGAGTCTATTACAAAGATATTTTAATAGGTGGCATTGCCCAGTACCATATTCTTTTCATTTCATAGACATAGACCTGTGGGTAATGTGGCATCTCCGTCTTTTGTTTCTAGTAACAGCAAAGATAAATCAATTGGTAGTATGGCAGCGCTGTTTAAGCATTTTAGTTAAATAAGACGAATTTTCAGCTTGATATTTTGAAATATTTTTGTGAGAAGAAACCAAGAAAATGAATGTTTTGGACATATATATATATATACAGTGTTTGGTTTAATTTTCAGACGTATATATATATATGTTAAATATATATATATATACGTCTGAAAATATGTTAAATATATATATATATACGTCTGAAAATATGTTAAATATATATATATATACGTCTGAAAATATGTTAAATATATATATATATACGTCTGAAAATATGTTAAATATATATATATATACGTCTGAAAATATGTTAAATATATATATATATACGTCTGAAAATATGTTAAATATATATATATATACGTCTGAAAATATGTTAAATATATATATATATACGTCTGAAAATATGTTAAATATATATATATATACGTCTGAAAATATGTTAAATATATATATATATACGTCTGAAAATATGTTAAATATATATATATATACGTCTGAAAATATGTTAAATATATATATATATACGTCTGAAAATATGTTAAATATATATATATATACGTCTGAAAATATGTTAAATATATATATATATACGTCTGAAAATATGTTAAATATATATATATATACGTCTGAAAATATGTTAAATATATATATATATATACGTCTGAAAATATGTTAAATATATATATATATACGTCTGAAAATTAAACCAAGCAGTGTTAGAATTAGATTTTAGAGCTGTCAAATTTTTGTTCTTCCCATGACGGGATTTGAACCCACACCATTGATACACTACAGCACCATTCACTATAATATATATATATACATGAAAGAACAAATAATTTATTTCAAATTGTTACAAAACAAAGTAATTTTTCCCAGTCGGCATTGATAAAGCTGTATATCTTTTTGTTCTTCCTATTTTGATTTCAACCTCAGTACTGACAGAATTTAACTGAATTTTGTAATGATATGTAATACACATGACTACCAATTTAGAATCATGTTCATGATATGTATTTTGATATTTCCTCCAATTCAACTTTAGAAATAAAATGTGAATATAATTTCTATATAGAACTGTAAGAAGAGTATGAAGACACCAAAGGGGTAATCAGAATCCGTAAATCGAAGAAGAACAGACAACACAATGACCAAAAGGAAAAACAACGATCTACAAAACATACACATAAAACTAGAGATTCGAGTAACACAAACACCACCAGAAACCGGAGGTAACTCAGGTGCTCCGAAAGGGTAAGCAGTTCCTGCTCCACTAGTGACACCCGTCGTGTAACATTTTATATGTATATGACTTTTTTTTACAGGTATTGTATCAGTAATTGGTTTATCAGTGTGTATTATTTTAATTGTATATGGAGTGTATTGGTGGAAAAAGTACCGGTAAGTAGTACAAATAGTTGATTAATATGACACAATATATCTAATAGGATACTTTGTCATCAGGAAATGAACTGTATATTTTGGGCATTTTGTTCGTTTGATGGTGTTTAATGCCACTTTCAACAATATTTCAGTTATATCATGGCAGTCAGTTTTATTGGTGAAGGAAACCAGAGGACCAGGAGTAAACCACCGGCCTGTCACAAGTGTACTGTATATTTTTTGAGGATTTTGTAAAAATGCATATATATAATAAATGGACAGAAATTTTACAGCTATATCATGGCGTGAACAAGATAATTTTCATTGAGATGGTAACAGGGTCTGCTTAAAACTAGACCAACACACTTAGTTGCATTTTTTTATGGTGCTAGCTCACTGAAACAACTGTCCGTGGAAAGTCATGTTGCCCCACTCATACACATTATCCTGATTTCCAGCCAACCAGTCTCTGCTTTTCTCCTTAATGCTGCATGCCATGCGGAGAAACAACAAATACCAATTGTATAGTCTTTGATTGGACCTGATCAGGGATCGAACACACAATCTACCGCGCTCGAGGTGAACATGCCTACCTTTACAGAGGTGCACATGCCTACCTTTACAGAGGTGAGCATGCCTACCTTTACAGAGGTGAGCATGACTACCTTTACAGAGATGAGCATGCCTACCTTTACAGAGGTGTGCATGACTACCTTTACAGAGGTGTGTATGCCTACCTTTACAGAGGTGAACATGCCTACCTTTACAGAGGTGCACATGCCTACCTTTACAGAGGTGAGCATGCCTACCTTTACAGAGGTGAGCATGCCTACCTTTACAGAGGTGAGCATGACTACCTTTACAGAGATGAGCATGCCTACCTTTAGAGGTGTGCATGCCTACCTTTACAGAGGTGAACATGCCTACCTTTACAGAGGTGCACATGCCTACCTTTACAGAGGTGAGGATGCCTACCTTTACAGAGGTGTGTATGCCTACCTTTACAGAGGTGAGGATGCCTACCTTTACAGAGGTGAGCATGCCTACCTTTACAGAGATGAGCATGCCTACCTTTACAGAGATGAGCATGACTACCTTTACAGAGGTGAGCATGCCTACCTTTACAGAGGTGAGCATGCTTACCTTTACAGAGGTGAGCATGCTTACCTTTACAGAGGTGAGCATGCCTACCTTTACAGAGATGAGCATGCCTACCTTTACAGAGATGAGCATGACTACCTTTACAGAGGTGAGCATGCCTACCTTTACAGAGGTGAGCATGCTTACCTTTACAGAGGTGAGCATGCTTACCTTTACAGAGGTGAGCATGCCTACCTTTACAGAGGTGCACATGCCTACCTTTACAGAGGTGAGGATGCCTACCTTTACAGAGGTGAGCATGCTTACCTTTACAGAGGTGAGCATGCCTACCTTTACAGAGGTGTGCATGACTACCTTTACAGAGGTGAGCATGACTACCTTTACAGAGGTGAGCATGCCTACCTTTACAGAGGTGAGCATGACTACCTTTACAGAGGTGCACATGCCTACCTTTACAGAGGTGAACATGCCTACCTTTACAGAGGTGCACATGCCTACCTTTACAGAGGTGAGGATGCCTACCTTTACAGAGGTGAGCATGCTTACCTTTACAGAGGTGTGCATGACTACCTTTACAGAGATGAGCATGCCTACCTTTACAGAGGTGTGCATGACTACCTTTACAGAGGTGAGCATGACTACCTTTACAGAGGTGAGCATGCCTACCTTTACAGAGGTGAGCATGCCTACCTTTACAGAGGTGTGCATGACTACCTTTACAGAGGTGAGCATGACTACCTTTACAGAGGTGCACATGCCTACCTTTACAGAGGTGAACATGCCTACCTTTACAGAGGTGCACATGCCTACCTTTACAGAGGTGAGGATGCCTACCTTTACAGAGGTGAGCATGCTTACCTTTACAGAGGTGAGCATGCCTACCTTTACAGAGGTGTGCATGACTACCTTTACAGAGGTGAGCATGACTACCTTTACAGAGGTGAGCATGCCTACCTTTACAGAGGTGAGCATGACTACCTTTACAGAGGTGCACATGCCTACCTTTACAGAGGTGAACATGCCTACCTTTACAGAGGTGCACATGCCTACCTTTACAGAGGTGAGGATGCCTACCTTTACAGAGGTGAGCATGCTTACCTTTACAGAGGTGAGCATGCCTACCTTTACAGAGGTGAGCATGACTACCTTTACAGAGGTGAGCATGACTACCTTTACAGAGGTGAGCATGCCTACCTTTACAGAGGTGAGCATGACTACCTTTACAGAGGTGAGCATGCTTACCTTTACAGAGGTGAGCATGCCTACCTTTACAGAGGTGTGCATGACTACCTTTACAGAGGTGAGCATGACTACCTTTACAGAGGTGTGCATGACTACCTTTACAGAGGTGAGCATGCCTACCTTTACAGAGGTGAGCATGACTACCTTTACAGAGGTGTGCATGCCTACCTTTACAGAGGTGAGCATGCCTACCTTTACAGAGGTGAGCATGCTTACCTTTAGAGGTGAGCATGCCTACCTTTACAGAGGTTAACATGCCTACCTTTACAGAGGTGAGCATGCCTACCTTTACAGAGGTGAGCATGCCTACCTTTACAGAGGTGTGCATGCCTACCTTTACAGAGGTGTGCATGCCTACCTTTACAGAGGTGCACATGCCTACCTTTACAGAGGTGAGCATGCCTACCTTTACAGAGGTGAGCATGCCTACCTTTACAGAGGTGAGCATGCCTACCTTTACAGAGGTGAGCATGCCTACCTTTACAGAGGTGAGCATGCCTACCTTTACACCACTGATGAGGTTATATTTTTCTTCTATTGTTCAACATATTGGTTGTATTTCTTTTTCTCAGTTGTCATTATCTTATTTCTATTTTTAGTATAAATGAAGCAATAAAAGAATCCACCAATGAAGTTAACAAACAATGTCAAGGTGACTTAGAATTGGCCCAGTTGACAAACGAGCCTTTAAATATGAAGACAATTTGTAAGTGGGACTTTGTGAATGGAAAGAAGAAATGACATAATGAACTCATTCTATTATTTTATTTATATTTTACCTGTTATTTAGATCTGTCTACATGTTATACAATAGTTTATTATTTTATTTGTACTTTTTTTTAAATATATTTTTGAATAACACAGGGCTTTCAATATTTTTCAAGTCTACCAGTACTTCACTATTTACAATGTAATTGTTAACAGAGCTTTCAATATTTTTCAAGTCTACTAGTACTTCACAAGTCTACTAGTACTTCACTATTTACAATGTAACAGGGCTTTCAATATTTTTCAAGTCTACCAGTACTTTCACTATTTACAATGTAACAGGGCTTTCAATATTTTTCAAGTCTACCAGTACTTTCACTATTTACAATGTAACAGGGCTTTCAATATTTTTCAAGTCTACCAGTACTTTCACTATTTACAATGTAACAGGGCTTTCAATATTTTTCAAGTCTACCAGTACTTTCACTATTTACAATGTAACAGGACTTTCACTATTTTTCAAGTCTACCAGTACTTTCACTATTTACAATGTAATTGTTAACAGAGCTTTCAATATTTTTCAAGTCTACCAGTACTTTCACTATTTACAATGTAATTGTTAACAGAGCTTTCAATATTTTTCAAGTCTACCAGTACTTTCACTATTTACAATGTAACAGGGCTTTCAATATTTTTCAAGTCTACCAGTACTTTCACTATTTACAATGTAATTGTTAACAGAGCTTTCAATATTTTTCAAGTCTACCAGTACTTTCACTATTTACAATGTAACAGGACTTTCACTATTTTTCAAGTCTACCAGTACTTTCACTATTTACAATGTAACAGGACTTTCACTATTTTTCAAGTCTACCAGTACTTTCACTATTTACAATGTAACAGGGCTTTCAATATTTTTCAAGTCTACCAGTACTTTCACTATTTACAATGTAACAGGGCTTTCAATATTTTTCAAGTCTACCAGTACTTTCACTATTTACAATGTAACAGGACTTTCACTATTTTTCAAGTCTACCAGTACTTTCACTATTTACAATGTAACAGGGCTTTCAATATTTTTCAAGTCTACCAGTACTTTCACTATTTACAATGTAACAGGACTTTCAATATTTTTCAAGTCTACCAGTACTTTCACTATTTACAATGTAACAGGGCTTTCAATATTTTTCAAGTCTACCAGTACTTTCACTATTTACAATGTAACAGGGCTTTCACTATTTTTCAAGTCTACCAGTACTTTCACTATTTACAATGTAACAGGACTTTCACTATTTTTCAAGTCTACCAGTACTTTCACTATTTACAATGTAATTGTTAACAGAGCTTTCAATATTTTTCAAGTCTACCAGTACTTCACTATTTACAATGTAACAGGGCTTTCACTATTTTTCAAGTCTACCAGTACTTTCACTATTTACAATGTAATTGTTAACAGAGCTTTCAATATTTTTCAAGTCTACCAGCACTTTCACTATTTACAATGTAACAGGGCTTTCACTATTTTTCAAGTTTACAAGTACTTCACTATTTACAATGTAACAGGGCTTTCAATATTTTTCAAGTCTACCAGTACTTTCACTGTTTACAATGTAACAGGACTTTCACTATTTTTCAAGTCTACCAGAACTTTCACTATTTACAATGTAACAGGACTTTCACTATTTTTCAAGTCTACCAGTACTTTCACTATTTACAATGTAACAGGGCTTTCAATATTTTTCAAGTCTACCAGTACTTTCACTATTTACAATGTAACAGGACTTTCAATATTTTTCAAGTCTACCAGTACTTTCACTATTTACAATGTAACAGGACTTTCACTATTTTTCAAGTCTACCAGTACTTTCACTATTTACAATGTAACAGGACTTTCACTATTTTTCAAGTCTACCAGTACTTCACTATTTACAATGTAACAGGGCTTTCAATATTTTTCAAGTCTACCAGTACTTTCACTATTTACAATGTAACAGGGCTTTCACTATTTTTCAAGTCTACCAGTACTTTCACTATTTACAATGTAACAGGACTTTCACTATTTTTCAAGTCTACCAGTACTTCACTATTTACAATGTAACAGGGCTTTCAATATTTTTCAAGTCTACCAGTACTTTCACTATTTACAATGTAACAGGACTTTCACTATTTTTCAAGTCTACCAGTACTTCACTATTTACAATGTAATAGGACTTTCACTATTTTTCAAGTCTACCAGTACTTCACTATTTACAATGTAACAGGGCTTTCAATATTTTTCAAGTCTACCAGGACTTTCACTATTTTTCAAGTCTACCAGTACTTCACAAGTCTACTAGTACTTCACTATTTACAATGTAACAGGGCTTTCAATATTTTTCAAGTCTACCAGTACTTTCACTATTTACAATGTAACAGGACTTTCACTATTTTTCAAGTCTACCAGAACTTTCACTATTTACAATGTAACAGGACTTTCACTACTTTTCATGTCTACCAGAACTTTCACTATTTGACCATTATTCTTCTATTATTAGTAATTACATTTTGATCTGATTTGCACCATTACAAACATACTTGTTTGTATCTATTTAATATTTCTTGTATTTAATAACAGTATTGTTCATATTTGCTAGACAGGAGTTACAATCTGGTCCTTTCCGAACCCCCACCGCCTTGTCATATGTAACTGAAATTGTTCAGTCACAAGATGATGTATTTATTGTATTCAGCCAGAGATTGTTTCATCCAATCAAATAATGTTTTACAAAATTATGTTTAAATTGGCAAATATGATCAAAATCTGGGACAACTGTTAGACTTCTACTATCTTTTATAGTATATTAAAGGTCAACAAATATTGGAATGTGTTAAGTACAAGTAAAACAGAAACAGAAATCAGGTCTTTCCAAGTTTAATATTACAAAAAGCAAAAAAATATAAAAAAAATATAAAAAAATTTAAAAATTAAAAAAAAAAAAAAAAAAGGTTAAAGGGAGATAAATCTTTTATGTTTCTCATTGCTTCTCTCTCAATAATATTTTTATTTTATTTTGGAAGTAAACATTTATAATACCAAATTATGTATTTTTATCTTTTTACCTCTTTTTAAAATTGAAATCAGTTTTGAATTTTTGTATTTACTTTGTTTCCAAAATCATGTGCATCTAATAAACGCTGCTTTAAATCAATAAATTAAACTTATTTATTACAATGTGTTGTGTTTTTATTTAAAATACATAACAAACAATTCTCCATTAGACACTGTCAGAACAGCCCAATCAGCCGGTGGTGATTAGTCAGAAGTAGTATAGAAAAATGATTGGGAAAAAACATTATTATTAATAATACTCCATTATCTTTAAGGGTTTTGGGAGAGAGCGAGGTTTATGGTGTTTAACGCCACTTTTAACAATATTTCAATTATTTCGTAGTGGTCAGTTTTATTGGTATAGGAAACCAGAGCTGGGAGAGTGAGTGATTATTGCCAAATGAGCAATTTTTTTAGCTATATCATGGTGAGAACAAGTTACAATTTGTTAGATGATGAGGTTCACTTTGTACTTCAACAACATACCTTAGTTTTAGCTGACTGTTCAAGGGTAGACATGTCACACCACTCCAACACATTATTCTGATCCAATTAGTCTTTGCTCTTATTCTTTAGTGTTGCCTGCCTAGCAGAGAAGCAACAAACACCAATTTCATAGTCTGGTTTTATCCGACCGGGGCTCGAACCCACGATCTACCGCACTCCAGGCGAGCACGTTAACCATTACACCAACAATGTGGTTTCATGGGTTTTGGGTAATGTTTGTGGTGACATATACTGTAGTTGTACAGGCTTCATATTATGGGGTGTAATGTCAACTCAAACTATATTTTTTCACACAGCAACAACTTTTTACATGTCATTTGACCACAAGGTCTTAGAAATCATAGATCATTGGGGCCATAAATGTGTGCAACCTTGAATATACCAGGTATTTCACAAAAATGATTTTTGTTATTTTTGGACGTTTTCCAGATTGTTTGATGGTGTTTAACGCAAATTTAAACAATATTTCTGTTATATTGTGGCGGTCAGTATTATTGGTAGAGGAAACTGGAGGACATGGAGAAAACTACCAACCTGCCGCAAGTCACTGACAAACTATCACATAATAATGTCCATCTCGCCCTGATCGAGATTTGAACTCACATCAGTGGTGATAGGCACTGATGGCATAGGTAGTTGTAAATCCAACTACCATATGATCACGGCCACGATGGCCCCATTCCCTAATCCCTATTGTAGTCTAGCGCAAGGTTAAATAAAGTTAGAGAAACCCAAATTGTTTTATTGGTGGACAATCCAGAGAAACTGGCAACATTAATGCACACAAGAAAAAGAAAAAAGACAAACAAAACAAAAAACACAACACTAAAATCTAAAGATATCAACACAGAGCCCACTAAACACCAGGGGTGAACAGATATGAGGAACACAGCCCACTAAACACCAGGGGTGAACAGATATGAGGAACACAGAGCCCACTAAACACCAGGGGTGAACAGATATGATCCCCATAGACCATTGGGTCCTCATTTGTGCAAATAGAATCTACACATCAAAATCATGTTCATTCATGACATTACAATAGCATTTCCAAAACTGGTTCTCAAAAAATAGTATTGTAACATTTTTCCTATTGAAACTAAAGAGTTTGTATCACAATTTGATTAAGATGGAATCTCCATTTGAGGGGTTAGGATTATGGTGTTTCAACAATATTTCAGTTATATCGTGGCGGTCAGTTTTATTGGTGGAGGAAACCACTAACCTGCCGCTAGTCACTGACAAACTTTATCATATAGCGTTGTATCAAGTACACAGGTAGACAGGCAACTCCACTCGGACTAACCTGCCACTAGTCACTGACAAACTTTATCATATAGCGTTGTATCAAGTACACAGGCAACTCCACTCGGACACAAGAGGGGGGTTATGGTATTTAACGCCACTTTCAACAATATTTCAGTTATATTGTGGTAGTCAGTTTTATTGATGGAGGAAATTGGAGTACACCACGACATGATCGTGATTTGAACTCAAAACGTTAGTTGTGATAGGCACTGATTGCATAGGTAATAAATACAACTAACATACGATCACAACCACGACGGCCTCTCACTCAAGACATATATCCTGATTCTGAGCCAAATACAGTGCAGTCTTTGCCCTTGCTCTTTAATACTGCATGCTTAGCGGAGGAGCAGTAAATACTAGTGGCATAGTCTTTGATTTGTAGACCTGACAATGGCTCGAACCTCTGATCTACATCACTAGAGGGGATCACGCTAACCATTATATTACTAATGTGGTTGTTTCCTTCACCAATAAAAATGGCTTCTATGGTATAACTGAAATATTGTTGAAAGTGGCTTTAAACACCCAGAACACTAACATATCCTGAAAGTTCTTTAAACACCCAGAACACTAACATATCCTGAAAGTTCTTTAAACACCCAGAACACTAACATATCCTGAAAGTGTCTTTAAACACCCAGAACACTAACATATCCTGAAAGTGTCTTTAAACACCCAGAACACTAACATATCCTGAAAGGTCTTTACTGTTAAAAATAAAACAGAATACAGTGGTTTAAATCTATATTGAGATATTCTGACAAATCTTTACAAAATACTTACAAACAAATAAATTATATGGCATCTTTTTAGAATGGATATTATTATTTTTAATGGTGCATGGAATATAAAATTGTATGTAAATATGTGGAGAGGACCTTTGTAAGTTGGAATAACTTGTGTCCGATCCAAATGTTATATAGTTAACAATAAAATATCCTTAATCTAAAATTCTTTTTTTTAAAGCTGTAAGACATATAGATGCAATATAACAACTATCCACTATATATAACATAAATAAAAACACAAAAACACAAAAACTTGATAACAATACAAGAATGTAGCAGCCATATTTTCTGTTTCTATAGAACCTATAGCTACTTTGATAGACTCATCTTTACAATAAATACTCATGTGGTACCATTTTCCTGTTTCTATGGCAATCTTAAGCTACTTTGACAAATTCATCTTTATAACAAACACATGCCAGGTTATAATTAAAACTCCAAATCACACTATAAATTTATATGGGTGATTTAATAACTTGTCCACCCTGCGTGAAACATGGAATTAGCTGCAGATATATTTTGTAAATATGACCTTTTTTTTTAACAAAAAAAACCTCGTTATATTATATTGGAAGTTAAAACAATAAAAAAAGCAGCACTAGATTTTCTGGATTGTTTTAAGTACCAGACTCTATTATTATTGATAACTTGAATTGTATGTACATCAAGAACATGTTACACCTTTTAATTTTTTTTATATTAATACATGATTTGGCAACCATAATAGTTTTTAAAGAAAAACAAAATTAGTAAAATTTTGCAATTGCTAGATTCTATCCTCTCTCAATCTTATATAAAAAAAAAAAAAATGTCTAAAGTACATAATATGTTTAACACAATGTCTTCAACATATTCTAACATTAATTTTATTTTTGTCATTTCTTTTTAAAATTTTCAAAATTATCTTTTTGTTCGTTACTAAATCTCTATCATATTCTTTCACATTTTTTTTTCGTGTGCAAACAATTAGATTCAACAAGACAAATGCTGTTGATATACATGTAATACCATACTTCCATAGAACATACAGACGTATAACAATTTTAGAATTTATTTTTTTAACATAATCAGACATTTGTTTGCACCATAGAAATTTAATCACAAATTGCTTTCATTCAATTAAATAAATAATAAAATAAAATCTGTTCATTTATATCATTCTTCATTCCACTTGCCATTCTTTAAAAAAATCATTTCCTTTGTTATCGACAACAATGAATGCTGGGAAATTTTCAACTTGTACTTTCCATATTGCCTCCATACCTGTAAATATAAAATGCTTATGGTGTTTAACGCCACTTTCAACAGTATTTCAGTTATATCGTGGAGGTCAGTTTTATTGGTGGAGGAAACCGTAGTACCCAGGGAAAACCACCGACCGGTTGCAAATCACTGACAAACTTTATCACATAATGCTGTATCGAGTACACCTCGCCATGAACGAGGTTCAAACTCACAACGTTATTGGTGATAGGCACTGATTGCATAGGTATCATTATGATGATGATGATGGGAAACCATTAAAACAAGTTTATTTGTAATATCTAAATTTAGGGGAATACTCAATCAATGACAAAAATATCAAATTCTCACAATTGCTCTAGTACTGTAATTTTATTTATCCAACACCAAAAAAGTCTTACTTTGGGAAAAGCAATTCAAAATCTGATAATAAATATTAACAGGAAAAGATCATTCAAATATTAGATTTTTTTTATTTGACAACAAATTTGTCCAGTTTGGTGGAGAATATGTATTCCAATGGGTACAAGCTGTGCTCCACTACTCCACATATTACAAAACTAATTCTATATATTCTATATTCTCTACAGATTATACGAACCTAATTCTGGATATTCTAATACTTCAACTTTCTTTATACAGTTTTGTGCAAGGATTGCAGCAGGACCTCCAATAGATCCAAGGTAAAATCCACCATACCTTTTACATGCTTGTGTTACCTTAAAGAAGAAAAAAATGTTCTTAAGGTCAAGTAACACTTTATTGATCAACACTATATGACAACAATTACGGTTGCTATTACTTTTTGGTTGATGAACACTTTATAACAGGATTATTTACCCATTAAAACCTTTTAAAATGTTTATAAAATACCTTTTATCTTTTGTCATCTCTAAGAGTACATATGTCTTATTGACACATGATCAAATTTTACTGCACTCAACCTTATTTATGAAACAGTGTCAGTTTTATCTGACCGAGGAGCGCTGTTGTGACAAAGAACACAAGAATCTGTGAGTACCTGTCGACTTCTGTTTCCCTTGGCCAACATAATCATACTGCCGCCAGCCTTTTGGAATTCTTCAACATAAGAGTCCATTCTTCCTGCTGTAGTTGGACCAAAAGACCCACTGGCATAGCCCTAAAAAGAAAATTCAAATACTCTATAGGTGGTTATTTCGGCAGGGGGTTAATTTTGTGACTATTTGTGTAACGCTTAATTCTGAGAAAAACTTAAAATGCAGGAATAACAATTTTGTTATGTTGGCATTAGTAGGAATTAAAAATTAAATTTGAATTTTCTTCTGTGGAACGTGATTTAATATATCAAAACATGCTACGCAATTTAATCGAACTCCACAGAGTAAAACTTGGTGTGTCATAATATAAGAAGTGAACACTTTTTAACAGTTAAAATCATTTATATTATTATATCATTAAATTATTTTAATTTACAAAAACAAACATTAGTGTGTATCCAAGCCAAAAACAAACATTAGTGTGTATCCAAGCCAAAAACAAACATTAGTGTGTATCCAAGCCAAAAACAAACATTAGTGTGTATCCAAGCCAAAAACAAACATTAGTGTGTATCCAAGCCAATCAAAAATAATATAAACATAGTAAAAGACAAATTAAATGGTCAAATAATTCAGATTTTTGACACATGTTATAATCGTTTTCTGTAGAAAAACAATATATAATTTCTGGGTAAAAATCAGAAATCGACAGAAACCTAATATTTGAGGTAAATCTTATATTACAACTCAATTACATATATTACACCTGTATTGAAGATACAATTCATTACATAGATTTAAAAATACTGAGATTTTCAATTACAATAAACACTGGTATTTCATTCAGTGAAAAAAACCACTTTTATTTCACTGAGTGAAATAAAAACTTTCATTTCACTGTGACGTCATATAACCATGGACACAATCATAAATATCATCATCGAGAGTCTGACAATGAAATACAAAGTCCCTTTTTTAAATGTCTTATTACCACAAACAAAAGAGTAAAATCTATGTAATAAATAGTATAATTACTCTTGTATGCTGAATATTATTATTATTTACAGTATTTATATAGCGCATTATCTAATTAAAAATTACTCTAAGCACCTTTACAATCTAAAACCTAAAACAATTTAACATGTTAACCATATAAATATATCTAATAAAATTATACTGTGTGAAAAGTACCATAAAACACTGAAACATTCAATAAAACCTAAAAAAAAAATCAAAAAAAATCATAGCAATTGGAACCAATATCAATAATAAAAAGAAAATTAAAATCTACGCAGTCGAAACTAAAATGTGAAAAATATCAAAAATAAATCACTTGTAATCGAACGACCGTAATTCACATGCATGCTAATGCGTAATCCTGTATTACTGAGTTGTTTGGTAACTCATGATTTATTTTTAATATTTGTAAAGCAAGAGCAGTTATACTATAATCAATACATCAAAAACACTAAATAAGTTTTTAAAACTAATTATCTCCCTTTAATACTAACTTTTGGAGTCTTTGCAGGACCAGCATAATAAATTGGATGGTTCTTTGCATACTCTGGTAATCCTTCACCGCTGTCTAGCCTCTCTTTCAACTTGGAATGAGCAATATCCCTAGCAACAATCAATGTTCCTGTCAAACTAATACGAGTTCTGATTGGATAATTGTCTAAAAGCTTTAAAACTTCTGCCATCGGTTGATCTAAATTTACCTGTTAAAAGTGTAAAAGAAAAATTATATTGTACTTGGTATAACCTTAGGCCAAAAAAAATACCAGTTTTTCTGCTAATTTTACCAACCCTAATTTTTAATGCCTATCCCGAAGTTTTAATTGCCATTTTTAGACAAGCGCTGTTAAAGTTAGATTCTCGCCCTGTATAACATAGGATTTGTTTTTATCAAGAAAGTTAGAAGAAGCATAGGCATTGGTTTTTTTTGGCCTTATATGACAAATTTTATCAGATATATCAGGGCACTCTGGTTATTTCCTTCGATTTAAAAGTCTTGACAAAAGACATTTTAAAAAGTGACAGTAAAGAACAATTATAATTCAATCAATTAATCTCTTGACATTTAAAAGAGGACTGCTGTGGTGATGTAATGGTTAGTATGCTCGCCATGAGTGCAACAGAACGTGGGTTTGATGCCCAGTTAGGTAAAACCCAAGACTATGAAATTTGTATTTGATGATTCTCCATTGAGCATAAGAACAAGGACTGATTGACTCCGGGGGATAGGTCTAAATGTGGACTGTTGTGTCAGTGAACTGGCACCGTAAAAACCCAACTCAACATGTTTGTCTGGTACAAAACAGATATCAACATCATCTCATTAAAAACAAACTTTTTTATCATGTGCTTTTTTTTATCTAGTACAGTTCACAAATAATTAAGAAATAATACTTGGCCAAAAATTTGGACAAAATATTTTAACCAGTAACATGTAAGAGTTATCTCTCTTTGTATCTAATACTATTATAACATTTAAAAACACAATTTATAAACATATCAACTCAGACATAGAGCTTTTACAATCACCTACATAACTATCATAGCGTCATCAAATAAACGTCAAAATGAATTTGTATTAATAAGATTGATGACATTTAATTGTCAATAAGGCCAACAAAAAATATCAGTGTTTCCTCTTACTCTGCTGACCCTAATATTTAGCATCTACCCTAAAGTCTTTATTGCCAATTTTGGACAAACACTGTTAAAGGCAGAGTCTTGTCCTGCTTAAAACAAATTTGAAAACAGTTTTTGCTACCTACCTACTTACCCAATTTGTTTTCTCAAAACTATTAGTAGAAACACATGTTATGTTTTTGCCCTGATGGGTGGTAGATATAAAGTAGAAACACAGGTTTTGTTTTTGTCCTGATGGGTGGTAGATATAAAGTAGAAACACAGGTTTTGTTTTTGTCCTGATGGGTGGTAGATATAAAGTAGAAACACATGTTTTGTTTTTGCCCTGATGGGTGGTAGATATAAAGTAGAAACACAGGTTTTGTTTTTGCCCTGATGGGTGGTAGATATAAAGTAGAAACACAGGTTTTGTTTTTGCCCTGATGGGTGGTAGATATAAAGTAGAAACACAGGTTTTGTTTTTGCCCTGATGGGTGGTAGATATAAAGTAGAAACACAGGTTTTGTTTTTGTCCTGATGAGTGGTAGATATAAAGTAGAAACACAGGTTTTGTTTTTGCCCTGATGGGTGGTAGATATAAAGTAGAAACACATGTTTTGTTTTTGCCCTGATGGGTGGTAGATATAAAGTAGAAACACAGGTTTTGTTTTTGTTCTGATGGGTGGTAGATATAAAGTAGAAACACAGGTTTTGTTTTTGTTCTGATGGGTGGTAGATATAAAGTAGAAACACAGGTTTTGTTTTTGCCCTGATGGGTGGTAGATATAAAGTAGAAACACATGTTTTGTTTTTGCCCTGATGGGTGGTAGATATAAAGTAGAAACACAGGTTTTGTTTTTGTCCTGATGGGTGGTAGATATAAAGTAGAGACACATGTTTTGTTTTTGCCCTGATGGGTGGTAGATATAAAGTAGAAACACAGGTTTTGTTTTTGCCCTGATGGGTGGTAGATATAAAGTAGAAACACAGGTTTTGTTTTTGTCCTGATGGGTGGTAGATATAAAGTAGAAACACAGGTTTTGTTTTTGTCCTGATGGGTGGTAGATATAAAGTAGAAACACATGTTTTGTTTTTGCCCTGATGGGTGGTAGATATAAAGTAGAAACACAGGTTTTGTTTTTGTCCTGATGGGTGGTAGATATAAAGTAGAAACACATGTTTTGTTTTTGTCCTGATGGGTGGTAGATATAAAGTAGAAACACAGGTTTTGTTTTTGCCCTGATGGGTGGTAGATATAAAGTAGAAACACAGGTTTTGTTTTTGTCCTGATGGGTGGTAGATATAAAGTAGAAACACAGGTTTTGTTTTTGTTCTGATGGGTGGTAGATATAAAGTAGAAACACAGGTTTTGTTTTTGCCCTGATGGGTGGTAGATATAAAGTAGAAACACAGGTTTTGTTTTTGCCCTGATGGGTGGTAGATATAAAGTAGAAACACATGTTTTGTTTTTGCCCTGATGGGTGGTAGATATAAAGTAGAAACACAGGTTTTGTTTTTGTCCTGATGGGTGGTAGATATAAAGTAGAAACACATGTTTTGTTTTTGTCCTGATGGGTGGTAGATATAAAGTAGAAACACATGTTTTGTTTTTGTCCTGATGGGTGGTAGATATAAAGTAGAAACACAGGTTTTGTTTTTGCCCTGATGGGTGGTAGATATAAAGTAGAAACACATGTTTTGTTTTCGCCCTGATGGGTGGTAGATATAAAGTAGAAACACAGGTTTTGTTTTTGCCCTGATGGGTGGTAGATATAAAGTAGAAACACAGGTTTTGTTTTTGTCCTGATGGGTGGTAGATATAAAGTAGAAACACATGTTTTGTTTTTGTCCTGATGGGTGGTAGATATAAAGTAGAAACACAGGTTTTGTTTTTGTTCTGATGGGTGGTAGATATAAAGTAGAAACACAGGTTTTGTTTTTGTTCTGATGGGTGGTAGATATAAAGTAGAAACACATGTTTTGTTTTTGCCCTGATGGGTGGTAGATATAAAGTAGAAACACAGGTTTTGTTTTTGTCCTGATGGGTGGTAGATATAAAGTAGAAACACAGGTTTTGTTTTTGTCCTGATGGGTGGTAGATATAAAGTAGAAACACAGGTTTTGTTTTTGCCCTGATGGGTGGTAGATATAAAGTAGAAACACAGGTTTTGTTTTTGCCCTGATGGGTGGTAGATATAAAGTAGAAACACAGGTTTTGTTTTTGTCCTGATGGGTGGTAGATATAAAGTAGAAACACATGTTTTGTTTTTGCCCTGATGGGTGGTAGATATAAAGTAGAAACACAGGTTTTGTTTTTGCCCTGATGGGTGGTAGATATAAAGTAGAAACACAGGTTTTGTTTTTGTCCTGATGGGTGGTAGATATAAAGTAGAAACACAGGTTTTGTTTTTGCCCTGATGGGTGGTAGATATAAAGTAGAAACACATGTTTTGTTTTTGTCCTGATGGGTGGTAGATATAAAGTAGAAACACAGGTTTTGTTTTTGTCCTGATGGGTGGTAGATATAAAGTAGAAACACAGGTTTTGTTTTTGCCCTGATGGGTGGTAGATATAAAGTAGAAACACAGGTTTTGTTTTTGCCCTGATGGGTGGTAGATATAAAGTAGAAACACAGGTTTTGTTTTTGCCCTGATGGGTGGTAGATATACAATTAACTTCTTACTCACCTGTACTACTTCTGAACTCAGATCTTTACTCTCAATCTCTGGCAAATATTTTGAAACATTTGTTTCCAACTGTTCTAAAAATACCCCTTCATCTGTAATTTTTCCTAATGTCTGAAAAAGCAAACAAAAGATAAGAATGAATGAGAAGGATATTTGAGATGAACCAGCATAAATGGTGCATCATGCAATTAAAAAAAAAAAGCATTGTCAACACTCATTATGAGTGTCATCAGCAGTGGGTTACCGACGATGCTTATTGTATTGAACTCAGAATAAAACAAAAGATAAGAATGAATGAATGAATGAATGAATGAACCAGCATAAATGTTGCATCATGCAATTAAAAAAAAAGTATTGTCAACACTCATCATGAGTGAAGACTAATATGAGTGTCATCAGCAGTGGGTTACCGACAATGCTTATTGTATTGAACTCAGAATATGCTATCTATTATACAAAAGAAGGAGAATTTTTTTTCTGTGTGTCACTTCTCTGTGTTGCTGGTGAAAATAAGAATACTTCCCGTTTCTAAAAGGTTATATGTATAGATTGGTTGTCTATATCCTCATATGACTACTCATTTTCAATTTGTTCCAAATTAATTAAATATATAATCAATTCCTGTCATCATATCTTTAACTTGCCTATTCAAATGTTTATTTTGATTTATTTCACTTACACAAAACAATGACGACACCTGAAATTACATTGAATTCATGTTGTCTGTCTATCCTATTGAAACAAATTAACAACTTGGTTGGTTTTATGGTGTTTAACACCACTTTCAACAATATTTCAGTTATATTGTGGCGGTCCGTTTTATTAGTGGAGGAAACGGGAGGACTCGGAGAAAACCACTGATTTGTCGCAAGTCACTGACAAACTTTATCACATAATGTTGTACACCTCCCCCTGATTGAGAATCGAACTCACAACAGCAGTGGTGATAGTCACTGATTGCATAGGTAGTTGTAAATCCAACTAGTATACGATCATGGCCACGACGGTCCCCATTTTCAAAATGAAACTAAAAGTACAAATTCTGACATGTAATTTGATAAATATTAGGATAAAAACAACTGTCTAATATGTGTAGTTTGCTATACCATCGTATTAATACTAAATTTCAATCAGTTTGATATTAATTTTTGTTTATTATAAAATAATCAATTTCCGGCATCTCATCATTGACTGCCATCTTAAATCATATGGAGTGTGTCACTATTTACCCATTTCATGTTTATGGAAGGACATAAGATTGCTCACTGTTCATATTATTCCAGCTTTTATGGTGTTTAACGCCACATTCAACAGTATTTCAGTTATATTGTGGCAGTCAGCTTTATTGGTGGAGAAAACTACTGACCTGTCACAAGTCACTTACAAACTTTATCTCATAATGTATTATCGAGTACACCTCGCCATGAGTGGGATTCAGACTCATAACCTTTGTGGTGATATGGAATGATTGAACAGGTAGGGCTAATTCCAGATCACATTATATCTGATTAGTGAAATATATTTTATGTAAATGACACTGCTATCGCTACTGGGGATGCTGTTTATTACCAAGGGAGACGAATAACTCTCATTTCTGATAAAATGATATCGTTTACCTGTCTGTCTGCTGAACATGACACTCCTATTCCTACTGGACATGAAGCTCCATGCCTAGGGAGACGAATTACTCTAACATCATGACAGAAATATTTCCCACCAAACTGTGCCCCAATCCCAGCCCTCTGTGTCAATTTGTGGATTTCTTCTTCCAATTTTCTGTCTCTAAATCCACGTCCATGCTCATTTCCTGAAATGTATCAGAAATATTGATATAATTGACTCCACTGAGTGTGTGAGTGATTTTTGTTTAACGCCACATGAGAAGCAGCAAATACCAATTTCATGATTTTTGGTTTTAACTGAGTGGGGCTCAAACCCACGATCTACCGCACCCATGGCCTGCACACTAACCATTACACCACCAATGTGATTGACTGTACTCTACAAAGTGAGCATTATATATATCAGGACAAGAACAAACCATATAATACCTCCTTGTAACAGATCAGCATTGTCATATAGATTTGTATGGTATATGGATTATTTCCCCTACAACACAATTATTATTGATATTATTAATTTATTTTTGATGGTATATATGTCCTGCATAATTACCAGACAAAACAACTGCTTTACTGTATATGGGTTACCTCCCCTACAATACATCTATCAAAGTATGTCCTGGATAAATAACAGAAAATAAACATCAAAACAATTGTTTTATAGCATATGGGTTATCTCCCCTACAATGCATCTATCCATCCCAGTCAGCTTATTATTAAGACAGTGTGTATATTGGTTAGATTTATGGTTTATGGATTTCAACAATATTTCAGTTATATCATGGCATCAGTTTTATTGGTATAGCAATCCGAAATACCCGGAAGAAACCACCGACCTGTCGCAAGTCACTGACAAACTTTATCACATAAAGTTGTATCGAGTACACCTTGCCATGAACAGAGTTCGAACTCAAAACTCTAGTGATGATAGGCACTCATTGCACAGGTAGTTGTAAATCCAACTACCATACGCTCACGACCTCGACGGCCCCCAAGTTCATCTGGATATGACCTAGCTTTAAAAGGACTCTGTCGGATGTTAGGGGAAGCATAGTGCGTTATAACAACTGGTTTTAATCAGATGTCTGTGGTAAAATATACAATATACAAACCTTCAGAGGGTAAATTATCTAGATAACGGGCTGATGCTAGTTTGACTGTTTTCAGATTAAATTCAGCTGACGTCCCACCAATAACGACAGCTAAATGATATGGAGGACAGGCGGCTGTTCCTAAAGTCTGAAAAAATACAATAATTATGACAAATATTTTTTCATACAGTAATATTTATGGGGGGGGGGGGGGGGGCAACCAAAATAATTTATCAAGGAAATACAAATCCTTAAATAAAAAGGAACAAGAATCTGAAAATATCTTGTCATAAAAAATGTATCTCAAGTACAAAGATCAGGTCACATCAATGACAATAAAATTGGATTGGTTGATTGATTGATTTTTGGTGTTTTAATGCCACTTTCAGCAATATTTCAGCTATATCATGGTGACCAGTTTTAGTGGTGGGAGTACCCGGAGAGAACCATCGACCATGGGCAAGTAACTGGTAAACTTTATCACTTGCGGCTGCGAGTCGAGTG
Organism: Bathymodiolus septemdierum; assembly: GCA_963383655.1. Taxonomy (NCBI): domain Eukaryota; kingdom Metazoa; phylum Mollusca; class Bivalvia; order Mytilida; family Modiolidae; genus Bathymodiolus; species Bathymodiolus septemdierum. The sequence goes on from OY726530.1 coordinate 61,308,496, forward strand.
CACCCTTTTTTGTAATTTACAAAGTCTGGCGCGAACTAACGCCGTATTGGTGATAGACTTGTATAAATTGTTAGGTAATCCAACTACCTAATTCACTGAGCCACCCGGGCCCTACAACTACCTAACTCATTGAGTCATCCGGGCCCTACAACTACCTAACTCATTGAGCCACCCGGGCCCTACAACTACCTAACTCATTGAGCCACCCAGGCCCTACAACTACCTAACTCATTAAGCCACCCAGGCCCTACAACTACCTAACTCATTGAGCCACCCGGGCCCCCTACAACTACCTAACTCATTGAGCCACCCAGGCCCTACAACTACCTAACTCATTGAGCCACCCGGGCCCCCTACAACTACCTAACTCATTGAGCCATCCAGGACCTACAACTACCTAACTCATTGAGCCACCCGGGCCCTACAACTACCTAACTCATTGAGTCATCCAGGCCCTACAACTACCTAACTCATTGAGCCACCTGGGCCCTACAACTACCTAACTCATTGAGCCACCCGGGCCCTACAACTACCTAACTCATTGAGCCACCCGGGCCCCCTACAACTACCTAACGCATTGAGCCACCCGGGACCTACAACTACCTAACTCATTGAGCCACCCGGGCCCTACAACTACCTAACTCATTGAGCCACCCGGGACCTACAACTACCTAACTCATTGAGCCACCCGGGACCTACAACTACCTAACTCATTGAGCCACCCGGGCCCTACAACTACCTTACCCATTGAGCCACCCGGGACCTACAACTACCTAACTCATTGAGCCACCCGGGCCCTACAACTACCTAACTCATTGAGCCACCCAGGCCCTACAACTACCTAGTTCTTTGAGCCACCAGGGCCCATAATAAAATTGGTATTTGCTGCTTCTCCACTATTAAACATATGCAGCATTTAAGGTGTAAGAGAAAAGATTGTGTAGTTCAGTCAGTATAATGTGTCAGAGTGGAGGGAAATGTCTACATCCTCATGATGACTGTTATTTCTGTGAGCTAACACTTGGAAAATACAATTCAGTGTGCTTGCTTAGTACAAAAAACCCAGACATTATCATTATTTGATCTAATACATAAATTATTACCACCATGGTTTCACTGAAAGTATACCCACTTAATCTTAAACAACACTCATTGACCCATATACACCATGGTTTCACTGAAAGTATACCCACTTAATCTTAAACAACACTCATTGACCCATATACACCATGGTTTCACTGAAAGTATACCCACTTAATCTTAAACAACACTCATTGACCCATATACACCATGGTTTCACTGAAAGTATACCCACTTAATCTTAAACAACACTCATTGACCCATATACACCATGGTTTCACTGAAAGTATACCCACTTAATCTTAAACAACACTCATTGACCCATATACACCATGGTTTCACTGAAAGTATACCCACTTGATCTTAAACAACACTCATTGACCCATATACACCATGGTTTCACTGAAAGTATACCCACTTAATCTTAAACAACACTCATTGACCCATATACACCATGGTTTCACTGAAAGTATACCCACTTAATCTTAAACAACACTCATTGACCCATATACATCATGGTTTCACTGAAAGTATACCCACTTAATCTTAAACAACACTCATTGACCCATATACACCATGGTTTCACTGAAAGTATACCCACTTAATCTTAAACAACACTCATTGACCCATATACACCATGGTTTCACTGAAAGTATACCCACTTAATCTTAAACAACACTCATTGACCCATATACACCATGGTTTCACTGAAAGTATACCCACTTAATCTTAAACAACACTCATTGACCCATATACACCATGGTTTCACTGAAAGTATACCCACTTAATCTTAAACAACACTCATTGACCCATATACACCATGGTTTCACTGAAAGTATACCCACTTAATCTTAAACAACACTCATTGACCCATATACACCATGGTTTCACTGAAAGTATACCCACTTGATCTTAAACAACACTCATTGACCCATATACACCATGGTTTCACTGAAAGTATACCCACTTAATCTTAAACAACACTCATTGACCCATATACACCATGGTTTCACTGAAAGTATACCCACTTAATCTTAAACAACACTCATTGACCCATATACACCATGGTTTCACTGAAAGTATACCCACTTAATCTTAAACAACACTCATTGACCCATATACACCATGGTTTCACTGAAAGTATACCCACTTGATCTTAAACAACACTCATTGACCCATATACACCATTGTTTCACTGAAAGTATACCCACTTAATCTTAAACAACACTCATTGACCCATATACACCATGGTTTCACTGAAAGTATACCCACTTAATCTTAAACAACACTCATTGACCCATATACATCATGGTTTCACTGAAAGTATACCCACTTAATCTTAAACAACACTCATTGACCCATATACACCATGGTTTCACTGAAAGTATACCCACTTAATCTTAAACAACACTCATTGACCCATATACACCATGGTTTCACTGAAAGTATACCCACTTAATCTTAAACAACACTCATTGACCCATATACACCATGGTTTCACTGAAAGTATACCCACTTAATCTTAAACAACACTCATTGACCCATATACACCATGGTTTCACTGAAAGTATACCCACTTAATCTTAAACAACACTCATTGACCCATATACACCATGGTTTCACTGAAAGTATACCCACTTGATCTTAAACAACACTCATTGACCCATATACACCATGGTTTCACTGAAAGTATACCCACTTAATCTTAAACAACACTCATTGACCCATATACACCATGGTTTCACTGAAAGTATACCCACTTAATCTTAAACAACACTCATTGACCCATATACACCATGGTTTCACTGAAAGTATACCCACTTAATCTTAAACAACACTCATTGACCCATATACACCATGGTTTCACTGAAAGTATACCCACTTAATCTTAAACAACACTCATTGACCCATATACACCATGGTTTCACTGAAAGTATACCCACTTGATCTTAAACAACACTCATTGACCCATATACACCATGGTTTCACTGAAAGTATACCCACTTGATCTTAAACAACACTCATTGACCCATATACACCATGGTTTCACTGAAAGTATACCCACTTAATCTTAAACAACACTCATTGACCCATATACACCATGGTTTCACTGAAAGTATACCCACTTAATCTTAAACAACACTCATTGACCCATATACACCATGGTTTCACTGAAAGTATACCCACTTAATCTTAAACAACACTCATTGACCCATATACACCATGCATGTCTGTATGTACATGTAATATGTTTGAGTCCTTATTATACAGTGTAACCTGTCTAAAAAGAACCTGATTAAACCAGAATCCTGTATTGTTACTGGATCACTGAAATAGTTCAGTTAAGTTCAAATATTTGTAATAATAGATAAAAATGATAAAAATATACAATTCTAATGTATTTTACCTTAGCTTTTTCATCCACAAATTTAAGAAGTTTTTCTGGATTAAGTAGAGCTTTTGTTTGTTGGTATAAAAATGTTTTATTAGCTGAGCCTCCACCTTTGGCCATAAACAGAAAATCATACTGGCTAGAATCTGTGGCATATATCTCAATCTGAGCTGGTAAATTAGTTTTAGTATTGACCTCAGTGTACATGTCTAAAGGTGCTACCTGTAATAGAAAATATTATTTATTAACTAATGTTATATTTACATAAAAAAGATGAAAACTGCCTTTGTGATACAGATAGTTCAACTATACCGTATACAGGACAAAGTCGGCCAGTAGGAATTTTTTTTTTCTCGTATTGGCCGACTTTCATCAAAAACTAATGTATCCTCCCTCATAGTCTTTAACATATTGATTTTTGACACAAAAACACTCCCAAATTATTTTAAATCTTTTTGAGAAAGATTAACATATAATTATCATTTAAAACTTAAGAGTAGATATGCATTCAAACTTTTTGATGAAAAAGGGAAATAACTCCTCCAAAAATTATCTCATTAAACAGCAATAGGGTTGGGGTTAGGGTTATTGTATTTAATGCCACTTTCAACAATATTTCAATTATATTGTGGCACTCAGTTTTATAGGTGGAGGAAACCGGAATACCCGGAGAAAAACAACGACCTATCGCAGGACACTGACAAACTTTATCACATAATGTTGTATCAACTATCAAGTACACCTCTCGTGAGAAGAGATTCGAAGTCACAATATTAGAGGTGATAGGCACTGATTGCATAGGTAGTTATAAATCCAATTACCTTACGATCACGACCACATGAATTTCCATATGGCAATAAGCAAGTACTAAAAACTTCGAGGAATTCAAATTTAAAAAGTTGAAAGGGTTGCAAGTACAAACATTTATGACAGACAGACAGAGAGACAGACAGACGAACGGACATGAGATATGCAATATGTTTCCCAAACAGTAATAAATTAAGGAAATTCTATGGATGTCTTTGGGATGGATTGTTCTTGTTGATTCGAGTGTCATGTAAGAGTATGTTTTACAGTTTTCTTGCCTTGCATCATGAACTAATCCAAAATGGTGGCTTTACGATTGAATACCACGAATGCATGGCTTACACCAAATAAACGCAACAAAACAGTGATCAAATAAACCAAAGATCTGACGTAACCCACGGACACTTGATGAAAAGACCCCATGCCATTTTGTTTGGGTTTTTTTCTTTCTATTTTAAAATCTTTTTTATTTGTAACTAATATTTGTAAAAAATTCATATAATTTATGTAAAATATAATTATGTTAGCTATATTGTAGTAACCAAATACCATAAAATATCACTAAAAGTCGGTTAATTGTAAAGTCAATTGATGAACGTATAAAACCATTAAAATCACAAAATCAACTTATTTGTGGTAAAATTAAATCCTATTTACTTGATAAAATCCAAAATATACATAAATAATGTATAGGTTACAGTAAATAAATGTAATCAGTAAATTCTCGTAATAACTGATGGATTTAGGAATTACGTGTAATTCCTAATTTGTTAGTAATTACGAATAATAACTAAAATAATTAGATGATTTTACGCTTATTTACTGATTGCTACTTTTGAATGTTTGGTAACAGACAAGATTCCTCCAACCAATATATGAAATGCAAACAGAATATACTTTTGAAGTAAATTACACTGATTCTAAAATAATTTATTTTAAAAGATAAGAATAAGTAAAACATCATATATTTACATGTAAGATGAGAAATTGTATGTCCTAAAAATCAATATTTAAAAGATCATCACTTATTTTGGCACGAGTTACTATTATGGCACCTTGAATTACATAAAACATTTGATCTCACACATTTACAAGTTTTTCTTGCACAACCCATTTTGCAAATGCATCTTACAAAGCTCTGTCCGTCTCCTATTGATTGTAAGCGGGCTGTCTCACGAACGCTAATATTTCAGTGTTCCAATTGACCTCGGCTTCGGACAAACCATGAAAAGTGGTTCTTTGAAAATGTTGAATTTAGTAGTCAATGTCTAGTGCCCAGCATATATTGTTCGTTTTCCGACCTTAAATGTGTTACTAGACATAAAATAGTGTACATTCACGACCCAATAAAAATGTGTCTCATTAACTAATACTTGCACATCTATTATATAAGTGAGTAAGAACTCACATCGTTGTTCATTTCATATTATTTTGAATTTAGCATTTAGCTAAATTTTGCCGAATTTGAGTTCCTTTTAAGAAATATAACATCTTAAATACCAGATTAAAAATGTGAGGAAAATAAATAATATCCTTAAGTTTTTGCTAGTAATTACATGTAATTCCTGAACAATTTTAGTAAATACATGTAATTACTAAGACAATTAGGGATTACATGTAATTACTGTTTTTCAGTTTTTACATGTAATTACTGGTTATGCTTTATTTACTGAAACATATTATATATCATTTGTGAAATTTACTTTTCACAAAAACAATGTCATCTTTGTTTTTTGACATTCCTGCTAAAAAGTTAATATCAGAAATGTTGTTCACATGTTAAGAATGACACTCTTAATTGAATAGTATAATAAAATACCTGTGAATATCTAAGATTTTTCTGTGTGTACGTATTATAAATTCCTCTTGATAAAGCTTCAGCATCATTTCCTTCTGTCCATACATATTGACCTTTCTTCCCTGTATTATAAACAACATAAACAATTAACATTCTATATTTTGTTGTAAATTCACTTCATTTTAATTGCTATGTCAGTACTAAAGGGGAGATAATTAGATAATACTATTTCATGATTATGTAGTAGGATTCAATTGGCAATAAATAGATACAGAAGGAATAGAATGAATTACAAAGCTTTCAAAACTTGGTTTTAATCTTAAGCATAAATAATTTGTTATAAAATATATTGTGGTAGAGAAATGCATCGTTAATGTAATGGTTAGCTTGCCTCGTTTTACTTAAGGTAGATTATGGGTTTGTACCCTGGTCGGCTCAAACCAAAGACGTTAAAATTGGTCTTAGTTGCTTCTTTTCAGATAAGTAAGCAGCATTAAGGTGTAAGAACAAAGACTAGTTGGCTTGGAATCAGAATTATGTGTCCCAGTGGAGCGACATGTCTACCTGTAGACTGTTGTTTCAGTGAGTTAACACTATTAAAATCTAACTAGTTGGTCTAGTACAAAGCTGACATCATCATCTTATTGAATGTAACTTGTTCACATCATGATATAGCTAAAAAATTGCTCATCTGACATTAAATAACAATCGCTCACTCAATCACCATTGTTGTATAGATTAGTTAGTATAATACATACTAAAACCGGTTATATTTTTGGTAACTAAGTAACAGATAAAATTGATTGAATGCATTTGTTCGTTAAATTACCATTTTTGTATTCAGATTGGCTTGGTCAATTTCCAATAAAATTCTCCATCAAAACTGCCAAGAAATTTAGTTGTTGTTGAAGAATTGACTTCTGTGTAAACTGGAGGTTCCCTCCCCGAGGTGCTTACTTACAGTGGCAACTGACCACCACGATATAACTGAAACAGTGGAAAGTGGCATTAAATGAATGCCCATAACCTATAACAGTCTTCGCGCTAACCCACTTGCCCAAAGCCTGGGACAAGTAAAACTAGATACAGACAAGTGACAATTATGAAAGACTTTGTTTGAATAGACAGAAAAAAAAATTAAATTTGGCTTTCGAACAAGTAGGTGAACAAAATTATGGCAAAGACTGCTATAACTCCCTGGTCTTCCTCATTTAGCTTAAAGTTGTGAGATAATAAAAGGGAGATAACTGTGCTACTTACCCATACAAATGGCTGTTCCTGTGTCTTGACACCCAGGGAGAACCATTGCCGAGGCTATGCTGGCATTCTTCAGTAATTCTAATGCAACAAACTTATCATTCTCTGAAGCCTCAGGGTCTTTCAGTATATTTGAAAGTTGCTGTAAAACAGGGAAAAACATATAGATTTAATTCCAATCATTTTATTTATGGAAATATTTTTTGTGCTATCATTTTTGTAAAGATTTCATTTAAAGATTCAATAAATATGTAAAAGTCAAAGCAATAGTTTAATTCTCTCTTGTCAACTAAAACAATAATACTTTGAACTTTGACCTCTCACCTGTAAGTGACCTGGTCTTAGCAGATGTGCTATGTCTATCATTGCCTGTTCAGCCAGCATGGTCAGTGCTTCTGGTTGCACTTTCAGGACTTTCTTTCCATTTACATCAAAACTTGTTACATAATCACCTGTTACACAATAATAACAATTTATGTAATTTTCTGTATAATAAGATGAAAAATAAAAAAAACTACAATGTTGAATAGTTTGAAAATCAAATAGTAAAATTGTAGAAAAAGGCAAAATCTATACCCCTAACACACAAATACATGACCGCTCACTTTCCTGACTTGGTACAGGCACTTCAATAAAAAGTGGCGGGGTTAAACCAATTGTTTGCAGCCAAATCTCCACTCTGCAAGTGCTTTCCACATGTGAGTAAAATGTCAACTCTCGTATATAATAGGCGCACAGCCTTACTATAGAGAAATTTATACAAAAAAAGAGAAGGGCACACAGGAAGATCAGTCATTGTATCAGAGCAAATATCATGTGACATTTAATTCAAGTAAATATTATTAGTTGTCAATTGATTTAATGGTTAGAGTTGGGCCTATGGTGTTTACCGCCACTTTCAACAATATTTCAGTTATATTATGGCAGTCAGTTTTATTGGTGGAGGAAACCGTAGTACCCGGAGAAAACCACCAACAAACTTTATCACATAATGTTGTATTGAGTACACCTCGCCAGAGCAGGTTTCGAACTCAACACGTTAGTGGTGTTAGGAACTGATTGCACAGATAAATCCAACTACCATACTGTCATACAATCACGACGATGAACGAGATAACCACTAACCTGCCATAAATATCACCAAATGAATGATGTACTTACTAGTTAATTTTTTCCATGGTGTGTCTAATGGTTTTTCTTGTTCCAGAATATCTTGAAAATAAAATGGTTTAACTACGTCAGCAGCTGGTGAACTCCGATTCCGAACACTGGCCATGTAGACATTGGCACATATTCTTCTCAAACATCTCGATGAAAGCATCTCTACCTTAAAATATATATATAATATGATGTAGGTTATACCATGTAAATTAGGTAAGTTGTAAATAGTCAATGAAAATGGTGATACAGCGAGTATAAAATGTTCCTAAATAGCTTTGTATGCTACGAGCAAACCGATAGGCCAAAATAAAATTATAACCATATCATTAGGTATTAATAACCTGTAATGGGGTTTCCTCAGATCTTGTATGCCACGACATAAAGGGAAGTAAGCGAGATATCTCCAATTTTAATCAGATTGCATTTTGGACTCAGTAAAAGTTTTATCACAGACTCACTACTACACTAGCCTATTTTAGGTCACACCTGCTCTTAATAGAAATTTGATATCAACAATTTTTAATGTGGCAGTTTGCATTTATACGATACCAGCAAATTTAATGTTGGACCTTTAAGTAAATAAATTGTATTTAAAATCAGCACATTATACAAGCAAACAAGCAACATGACCTCTTTAACCGACTATTAATATACAAGCAACATGACCTCTTTAACCGACTATTAATATACAAGCAACATGACCTCTTTAACCGACTATTAATATACAAGCAACATGACCTCTTTAACCGACTATTAATATACAAGCAACATGACCTCTTTAACCGACTATTAATATACAAGCAACATGACCTCTTTAACAGACTATTAATATACAAACAAGCAACATGACCTCTTTAACCGACTATTAATATACAAGCAACATGACCTCTTTAACAGACTTAATATACAAGCAACATGACCTCTTTAACAGACTTAATATACAAGCAACATGACCTCTTTAACCGACTATTAATATACAAGCAACATGACCCCTTTAACAGACTATTAATATACAAGCAAGCACAAACTAATAAACACAATGTTAGCATGTAAATAAGCAACAAAAGAGAGGCAAATAAAAATAATAAAACAAAGCACAGTATTTTCAGCAAGCAAACATATTCATAGTGAAGTTTTTAAGTACTGGGGAAAAAAGGGGGTTTCATAAATACCCTAGGCTATACACCATTACAGGCAAAAGAATAATGAATTTCACTTGTACAACATTCAGCACCATATGTGGCATGTGCCTCTCTATGAGCTGAAGTTGTAAAAATGAGATCTTGTTACTCAGGTGTCATTTTCAAAATGACACATGAGTAACAAGATCTCTTCTTCTTCTCTGTATGAGCTTCCTATAGGAGGAACACACCTGCTTATGCAGGGTAAAATATGCAAAGTCCTTACATAAAATGTAACTTTCGTAAAATGTATTTAGAATTAAAAATCTAAAAATCTAAAAAGAAGTTATATACATCTATTTACATCATTGCTCGCCTGACCGATCACAGTTTCATAGGTAGCACTCCGAACATCCTATGAATGAATGAATGAATGAATAGCAAAGGTTAGCAAGTTGTAACCTTGCTCATCTCCTAGAGATAGCACTGTAGATTTCTTATCGAATATTGAACACATAATTGAGAATAGCAAGCTGTGACCTTGCTCACCTCCGTCAGAGGTGTTCTTTTTGATTTTCCATGACTCACAGCAATTTGTCATGAAAAGTGGAAGTTAGCAAGCTGTCGCCCTGCTTACCTCATACGAGGATTTACATTCTGATTGTCCATGATTTGCAACCTTTTAACGTGTAGGGCATAACAAAGGTTTCTGGATAGTTCCTCGATTCTGTGCATTACTTTCTTGTCTTCATTGAATATATTAGCAAAATTTCTGCAGTCCACTATCAATCTCACTATGGATAGGCTATTGTTGAAAATATTTTTCCAGTTATTTTCATTGGTGCAACTGATGACTTCCTCCTTTTAAAGCCTCAAATAACGGAGCCAAAATTGGTCTCAATAACGGACATTTGAGTAAGAAATCAATTGTATCAGATTTTCTTCCTCTATTTTACAGAGAGGACAGTTCGGATCTATGTTGTACTGACTGAATTTGTGCCTATCAATTTGGAGTATATATGTTCCTGTACTGTAATGATCCTTGAATTAACAATTCCCTTTCTGACCTCCGGTCTCGATCTTAGGGGAAGTTTCCAGACTGGGTGGATGTCTCCTATAGCCAGATGATCACAACTCGTAAATTTTAGGGTTGTTTTTCCAGATGTTTCTTCTTTTAGTTTTTCCGTCCAATATTTCTTTATGGTTGAGTTAACAAGATTTTTCCATTTTGGCTTTGGAGGTAGGTTCGATTGAAGTTTATGAATTTTTGGCAGCTCATAAATTTCCAGTATTTTTCTTATATTGCAGAAAAAGTTTTTGTATTGTCATAATTCAACGAAATTTGCCTCGATACCACTTCTTTGATTTTTCCATTATGGCAAGACAGTAGGGAGTACAGCAAAGATAATTGTCTCAGATGGATTTCTGCCTCAACAGGGTATGCACCGATCAGCAAGTACACAGCGCTCACTGCAGTTCTTTGAGGAAGCGACTGCATGCTTATAGATTTTCGATGAAAGCCTTCTAGAAGATTGATCTGGGTTCTTGTCAATGGTAGTATCTCCAGACTATAAAGCAATCATGGCAAGACATAAGTCTTGTATATTTGATATGCAGTTATTGGATCAATTCCGTTTGTTCCATGGAAGCCTGTCCCTAAAAGACCATATTTTGTTCATCGTGCACACTTGATTCTTTCTTCTATGTTTAGTTCTACTTCTTTTATCCCTGAACGAGTCACACCTAGATGTACAGCTGAATCTGATGGCTTGATATCTATGCCGTTCATTTCCCAGCATTCGTCTACTGAAGGATGTTTCGAACAGTCAAGTATTCTGGTTTTGAGCAGATTTATCTTTTAATGATGTTGCTTTGCATATCTGGATATAACGTTAATCATTATTTTTAAGCTATTCGAATCTCTTTCTATAAAAGGTACGTCATCTGCGCAAGTTGGCGTTCCAATGTATATATTGCCAAGGTGGTACATACCCCAATGAGTTCTCTTCCAGTTCCAATAAGAGGTCTTGTACGAAGATCTTATACAAATGAGTAGACAAGATTCCATCCTCTCTGACTCCTTGCAAGACCGGATATGTATTACTTAATTCTCCTTTCCACTTCACTCTTGTTGTTAGCTATATAGGCCACTGTACATGATAATGGATTATTATGGACCACAGCGTTAGTGGTATTTTTTGGTCAAATAGCTTGTCCATCAGTATTATATGTTGGACGGCATCAAAGGCTGACTGTACCTTGAATAGCCCAATAAATAAGGTCCTTTGAACTTGTGAGACTTCGTATTTTGCTTCGGACATTTTTACAAAATGATTTTGAAAATCAAATAAAGATGGGCAAAATTGGAAACAAAAAGATTAAACTTGGAGACTCTTGTTTGAAATCTGGCTGTGCATTTGTGTCTAAAGGCGCAAAATGATAAAAACGACACATGACAATTTCAACGACACAGTACTACCAAAAAAGAAGAAGAAAAAATGAGGACGTGAAGAAAAACATTACCAAGTCTGTCTAGGTCAGAAACCTTCCGAAATGACCTTTCGGAGACAAAACTTGACGCAGTCTCATAGAAGCTTGTAACTAAATGATTATATGTATTATTTCAAACGCTAAACTGAATGTCGGTACTTTCATTTTCGAACAAGAAAAAACAACATCATGATGAGGAAGCAATAACATTTTATGTTATAATTTAACGAAAGAATGGAAAATACAGAAGTCAAGATAACATTTGAAGATATTGGAATAAAGAAAGCCCCAAAGCTTGCTGACACGCATCTGGGAAAGGTTAGAAATCATAAATTTCTGGTTTACGATTCATCAAAATTGAAAATTGCATAATAAAGATAATCCACACAAATAGAGAAGAACACCTTAACAACGTTCTACAACATTGCTGCTAATAAAGAGTTTGTCGAGCATGAAATTGCCAGGAGACAGCTAGCTATAAAAAAAAAACCAAACAACAGCAACAGCTGGTTCACACACATAAGAAAACTCCTACAGAAGTGAAAAAATAATAGCTTACCAACTGCATATGACTTAATGCAAAGGCCACCTACCATTTATGGAAATGGAAGGCAATGCAGAATAAGGCAGTCGAAGAACATCACATGACTGAATGGTACAACGAGGTAGAAGATAAAACATCACTAAAGTACCTCACACTGCAAAAACACCCAATCAGAAACTCACCGGATCTGGCACACAGTACCTAACAACACACGAGCCATCATGAAAGCTAACATCAAAGCTAAGATCATCACTGGCACATACACCCTACAAGCAAACCGTGTAAGATTTAACCAACACTCAGTCTCGCCTACATGCTTACTATGTAAAATTTGTCGTGATCGTATGGTAGTTGGGTTTATAACTACCTATGCAATCAATGCCTATCATCTCTAACGTTACGGGTTTGAATCCCGCTCAGGCAAGGTATACTCAATACAAGATTATGTGATAAAGTTTGTCAGTGACTTAAAATTGACCGCTACGATATAACTGAAATATTGTTGAAAGTGGTGTTAAACACCATAAACCAACCAAACCAACCAATCTATATTTATATAAATTTACCATTGTTTAATTTTTCAGAGACGTGTTGTAAAGGACATAGATAAAAAGGAAATAGGATTCTCAGTTGTAGCATGTTTATCTTTGATAGCAGCATTTGTGTTAGCTATTATAAAACTGGTGGATCTTAGTAATGCAAGCAACACAAAGAATCCTGATTTTACGTTTGCTTTGATCATAATTATCAATACAGGTACGGGCACAAAAACTACATTTTTTTCATAACTTCGCTGCTGAATGATAGCTCGCATGATCTTTGGTCACCAAAATAAAATAAGACCATAAGATCTACTGTTCTGCAACTATTTATAACTGTGTGACTTCAAAAGTTTTCAGATGGAATTGTGTATTTGTTAATTAAAATAAAGATTGTTTGAGCAGTCTACCAGATAATACATGCAGGAATTTGGACCACAAAAAACCTCACAATTGGTGGAATTATCTCCCTTTGTAATACTCATTCAAAATATACTTGGGAGTTTGTAAAGTAAAATTAGCATAATTTGAAAATAAAGACCAACTGCTTTACATCCAGTAGAGATTAATGATGCTATTAATATATTGTAATGATAGCAAGTATGACAAGAAAACAGTGATGGTCAACACTTCTGTCAATATCAACAAAACAAACAACTACTAAATGTACCTCTTACCTCAGATGATTAGATTGTATACCTCTTACCTCAGATGATTAAATTTTATACCTCTTACCTCAGATGATTAGATTTTATACCTCTTACCTCAGATGATTAGATTGTATACCTCTTACCTCAGATGATTAGATTGTATACCTCTTACCTCAGATGATTAAATTTTATACCTCTTACCTCAGATGATTAAATTTTATACCTCTTACCTCAGATGATTAGATTTTATACCTCTTACCTCAGATGATTAGATTGTATACCTCTTACCTCAGATGATTAGATTGTATACCTCTTACCTCAGATGATTAAATTTTATACCTCTTACCTCAGATGATTAGATTTTATACCTCTTACCTCAGATGATTAGATTTTATACCTCTTACCTCAGATGATTAGATTTTATACCTCTTACCTCAGATGATTAGATTTTATACCTCTTACCTCAGATGATTAAATTTTGGAACTGTTCAGTTCAAAGTTTGGTATTTTTTGTTTTTATTTTTGTTATTGATCATAAAAGAAATCCAAGCATATGGTGTTGGAAATTCAAGTACTGACTTGAAACAGTCACAATGTTAATTAATGGGATCCCAACCTCCCTACTCTTAATAATTGGATCTTCAACACCAATAGGCAATACAGATATTTATAGCAAATTATAAAAACCTGCACTGATTCACTTCCACTTAAACAGACCACACACCATCACAAAAATGAATGACAATAATACATGCTGGAAGCTGTTTTATGTATTTAGTAGAATAAGGTACAAATGTGGGTACTACAGTAGTAAAATATATACTGTTGGAACTTGGATACATCTATAGAGATTATCACATAACCTTTTTCGTATCGGATACCTTATCAGCCTTAGTTCCTGATATATCAGTCAGAGAACTTGTAGGCTCGAGGGCTGATATCATGATCAAGGGCTGATGAAGGATCTGATATGGAAAACGCCATGTTATTATCTTTTTATCATATACTTGGCACAAGAAGACATTGCCGGAAATTGATGAATTACAATGTGTGACCGATTACAGAAAGGATAATGCTATATTTTTTATAACAACCTGCTACAGTAATCTCAAGAACAAATAAATCTTTTTTTTTCAGTATTTTGTATTTACTACGTATTAAATGGTATACTGGCTGAGAGACCTTATGAAATCTTAGTATTTGTTATAGCTACTGGTATAGTCTGGATCTATATAATTGTCAATTATTCCTTAAATCCAGGAACAATCAAATTAGTAAGTTTATTCAGTACTTTTTCTTTTTTAAGGTGTCAACCTCATTGGCCGTGTAATGGTTAGTGTGCTCGCCTCGAGTGTGGTAGATCGCGGGTTTGAGCCCCGATCGGGTCAAACCAAAGACTATAAAATTGGTATATGTTACTTCTTCGCTAAGTCTGCAGTATTAAGGAGAAAGAGCAAAGACTGGCTGGCTCGGAATCAGGATAATGTGTCCGAGTGGGGAGACATGTCTATCTGAGGACTGTTCTTTCAATGAGCTAGCACTATAAAAATCCAACTAAGCGTGTTGGTCTAATACAAAGGAACCTCATCATCATTTTATTGAAAATTAATTTGTTCTTGCCATGATATAGCTGAAAAATTGTTGAGTTGGCATTACACAACAATCACTCACTCTAAGGTGTCATTCAGGAAAAAAATGAATGCGTATTGTATTTAATGCATGGAATTCCGAGCAAAATAAAAATAACACTGAAACTTATTTGACCCCTTTATTACCGGTAGTATATGTACTCAAAATAACACTGAAACTTATTTGACCCCTTTATTACCGGTAGTATATGTACTCAAAATAACACTGAAACTTATTTGACCCCTTTATTACAGGTAGTATATGTACTCAAAATAACACTGAAACTTATTTGATCCCTTTATTACAGGTAGTATATGTACTCAAAATAACACTGAAACTTATTTGACCCCTTTATTACAGGTAGTATATGTACTCAATATAACACTGAAACTTATTTGACCCCTTTATTACAGGTAGTATATGTACTCAAAATAACACTGAAACTTATTTGATCCCTTTATTACAGGTAGTATATGTACTCAATATAACACTGAAACTTATTTGACCCCTTTATTACCGGTAGTATATGTACTCAAAATAACACTGAAACTTATTTGACCCCTTTATTACCGGTAGTATATGTACTCAAAATAACACTGAAACTTATTTGACCCCTGTATTACCGGTAGTATATGTACTCAAAATAACACTGAAACTTATTTGACCCCTTTATTACAGGTAGTATATGTACTCAAAATAACACTGAAACTTATTTGATCCCTTTATTACAGGTAGTATATGTACTCAAAATAACACTGAAACTTATTTGACCCCTTTATTACAGGTAGCATATGTACTCAAAATAACACTGAAACTTATTTGACCCCTTTATTACTGGAGTATATGTACTCAAAATAACACTGAAACTTATTTGACCCCTTTATTACTGGAGTATATGTACTCAAAATAACACTGAAACTTATTTGACCCCTTTATTACTGGAGTATATGTACTCAAAATAACACTGAAACTTATTTGACCCCTTTATTACAGGTAGCATATGTACTCAAAATAACACTGAAACTTATTTGACCCCTTTATTACAGGTAGTATATGTACTCAAAATAACACTGAAACTTATTTGACCCCTTTATTACTGGAGTATATGTACTCAAAATAACACTGAAACTTATTTGACCCCTTTATTACAGGTAGCATATGTACTCAAAATAACACTGAAACTTATTTGATCCCTTTATTACAGGTAGTATATGTACTCAATATAACACTGAAACTTATTTGACCCCTTTATTACAGGTAGTATATGTACTCAAAATAACACTGAAACTTATTTGACCCCTTTATTACAGGTAGTATATGTACTCAAAATAACACTGAAACTTATTTGACCCCTTTATTACAGGTAGTATATGTACTCAAAGTAACACTGAAACTTATTTGACCCCTTTATTACAGGTAGTATATGTACTCAAAATAACACTGAAACTTATCTGACCCCTTTATTACAGGTAGTATATGTACTCAAAATAACACTGAAACTTATTTGACCCCTTTATTACAGGTAGTATATGTACTCAAAATAACACTGAAACTTATTTGACCCCTTTATTACAGGTAGTATATGTACTCAATATAACACTGAAACTTATTTGACCCCTTTATTACCGGTAGTATATGTACTCAAAATAACACTGAAACTTATCTGACCCCTTTATTACAGGTAGTATATGTACTCAAAATAACACTGAAACTTATTTGACCCCTTTATTACAGGTAGTATATGTACTCAAAATAACACTGAAACTTATTTGACCCCTTTATTACAGGTAGTATATGTACTCAATATAACACTGAAACTTATTTGACCCCTTTATTACCGGTAGTATATGTACTCAAAATAACACTGAAACTTATTTGACCCCTTTATTACCGGTAGTATATGTACTCAAAATAACACTGAAACTTATTTGACCCCTGTATTACCGGTAGTATATGTACTCAAAATAACACTGAAACTTATTTGACCCCTTTATTACAGGTAGTATATGTACTCAAAATAACACTGAAACTTATTTGATCCCTTTATTACAGGTAGTATATGTACTCAAAATAACACTGAAACTTATTTGACCCCTTTATTACAGGTAGCATATGTACTCAAAATAACACTGAAACTTATTTGATCCCTTTATTACAGGTAGTATATGTACTCAATATAACACTGAAACTTATTTGACCCCTTTATTACAGGTAGTATATGTACTCAAAATAACACTGAAACTTATTTGACCCCTTTATTACAGGTAGTATATGTACTCAATATAACACTGAAACTTATTTGACCCCTTTATTACTGGTAGTATATGTACTCAAAGTAACACTGAAACTTATTTGACCCCTTTATTACAGGTAGCATATGTACTCAAAATAACACTGAAACTTATTTGACCCCTTTATTACAGGTAGTATATGTACTCAAAATAACACTGAAACTTATTTGACCCCTTTATTACAGGTAGCATATGTACTCAAAATAACACTGAAACTTATTTGATCCCTTTATTACAGGTAGTATATGTACTCAATATAACACTGAAACTTATTTGACCCCTTTATTACTGGAGTATATGTACGGTACTCAAAATTACACTGAAACTTATCTGACCCCTTTATTACCGGTAGTATATGTACTCAAAATAACACTGAAACTTATTTGACCCCTTTATTACCGGTAGTATATGTACTCAAAATAACACTGAAACTTATTTGACCCCTTTATTACCGGTAGTATATGTACTCAAAATAACACTGAAACTTATTTGACCCCTTTATTACAGGTAGTATATGTACTCAAAATAACACTGAAACTTATTTGACCCCTTTATTACAGGTAGCATATGTACTCAAAATAACACTGAAACTTATTTGACCCCTTTATTACAGGTAGTATATGTACTCAAAATAACACTGAAACTTATTTGACCCCTTTATTACAGGTAGCATATGTACTCAAAATAACACTGAAACTTATTTGATCCCTTTATTACAGGTAGTATATGTACTCAATATAACACTGAAACTTATTTGACCCCTTTATTACTGGTAGTATATGTACTCAATATAACACTGAAACTTATTTGACCCCTTTATTACTGGAGTATATGTACGGTACTCAAAATTACACTGAAACTTATCTGACCCCTTTATTACCGGTAGTATATGTACTCAAAATAACACTGAAACTTATTTGACCCCTTTATTACCGGTAGTATATGTACTCAAAATAACACTGAAACTTATTTGACCCCTTTATTACCGGTAGTATATGTACTCAAAATAACACTGAAACTTATTTGACCCCTTTATTACAGGTAGTATATGTACTCAAAATAACACTGAAACTTATTTGACCCCTGTATTACCGGTTGTATATGTACTCAAAATAACACTGAAACTTATTTGACCCCTTTATTACCGGTAGTATATGTACTCAATATAACACTGAAACTTATTTGACCCCTTTATTAGCGGAGTATATGTACGGTACTCAAAATAACACTGAAACTTATCTGACCCCTTTATTACCGGTAGTATATGTACTCAAAATAACACTGAAACTTATTTGACCCCTTTATTACCGGAGTATATGTACGGTACTCAAAATAACACTGAAACTTATCTGACCCCTTTATTACCAGTTAAGTATACATGTATGTACTCAAAATCACAAGATTGTAGGATAAAATTAAATTTGATATTTGAGCTTGTTTCTCTGTAATAACTTTGAAAATGCAAATGCAAAATGTATATATCACAAACTGTATTCTCTTCTTATGTAATGCCTATGACTTTATTTCACATTGTCCTTTTCAGATCCGACTGGTTATAGCCTCGGTGTTAAGTCCTATTTTGATAGTGTTGGGAGCACTGATAGCCAAATTATATAATGATTCAGGCAAGCTTATTTTCCGAACTGTTGGAGCTAGTGTTGAGCAGCAGCATATGTGTAAGACCATGTTTGCCTTCTTTGGTCTACTTAAGTTTGATCTTCAGTTAGGGGTAAGTCTATTAATCAGTGGTATGACACTGCTAAGTCTATGTTTGCCATCATTATTTAAAGATGGTTTATGGTGTTTAATGCCATTTTCAACAATATTTCAGTTATATTGTGGCAGTCAGTTTTATTGTTGGAGGAAAACAGGAGTACATGGAGAAAACCACCGCTCTGTTACAAATCACTAACAAACTTTATCACATAATATTGAATAGAGTACACCTCGCCTGAGCAGGATTCGAATTCACAACGTTAGTGGTGATACATGTAGGTACTGATTGCATAGGTAGTTGTAAATCCAACTACCATTTGATTACACCCACAATGGCCCCTTGCTCTATTAATTTATAGACGTCAGTTGATATTATACTGGGGTCCGTTGTTGAACTTATGATTAAGCTAATCATATGATTAGCCCTAATTACATTTTTAATTCCTAATCGCATTAAATTAGATAATGCAATGATTAAATATGATTAGTTAAAACATTGATTAAAAACTGTTTCAGCAACATAATTAAATAATTGCATTAGCTAAGTATGTGATTAGGATTTAAAAAGGTAATTAGGTCTAATCATATGATTAGTTTAATCACAAGTTCAACAACGGACCACTGATTATGATTTGCCAAACATCTAGCTCTACTACACTATAAATATCTTCCTGTTTCTACATTACAGTTGAGTATGGTAGTACTGATTCTGACCAACGGATCAAAGATTGATACCAAAGATATCATCATATTAACAGTGGGAAGTGTTATCACAGTCATGTGTTTCCTGATTGGTTACTTATGTGTAAGTAGTCTAGCTAAGTATGGTAATACTGTTTCTGACCAAGGATCTGTGATTGTTTCCAAAGATATCATCATTTATAGGGTTATGGTTGTGTTGTTTGATCCCACTTTCAACAATATTTCAGTTATGTCGTGGCAGTCAGTTGTTTGATGCCACGTTCAACAATATTTCAGTTATGTCGTGGCAGTCAGTTGTTTGATGCCACTTTCAACAATATTTCAGTTATGTCGTGGCACAGTTATGTCGTGGAAGTCAGTTTTATTGTTGGAGTAGCCAGAGAAAACCACCGACCTGTCGCTGACAAACTTTATCACACAATGTTGTATCGAGTACACCTCACCATGAGCAGAATTCGAACTCACAACTTTAGTGGTGATAGGCACTGATTGCACAGGTAGTTGTAGAGCCAACTACCATACGATCACGACCGTGATGACGGCCCCTCTATATTTATATTTGGAATGTAAGAATAGTTATAGTGTATATCAGGGATTGGGAAGGCCACGCGCCATGGGCGCTTCCAAGTCGATTGTGGCACATTGAGGTCCATTATCTATGTGCCCATGTGTGCCCTGTAAATTTTGATTAATTATTTTATTATTTCATGTGTCCATTAATTTTCCCTTTCTATGTTTAGAACAGTTATTTGTGTCAACCAATCAGACAAAAGGATTCACTCTTTCGATTCTAAATTTAGCATATTTAAAACACATTTGTCCTGTGTTTCGTTCTCTTTTCTGAATAATTGATCGGTTTTGGTGGAGTGTATTCTACTTTCTGTTTGAATAGAATCTAATTACAATTAATTGGTACAAGTATACCACCCCAATCTTTTTATTTGAGTGAAAGTTGAATCTATAAATAAAAATCGTAAACCGGAACCATGCGCTTGGTATAACTAATAACCGAAAAGCATCAGGGAGTGTGATACGCTATATTTCCAACCCAAAATGGACTTTTTTGATCGTACTTTTTTTTTCTTTGTGTACATTTTGACAGTTAATACTTCTAGTCACGTTCCTGTGTTAAATTTTGAAAAAAAAATTGTGTAATCCAAAATGCAATCATAACATGAACTGATATTTTTTTAGAACATGTGTACTTTGTTTTTTCCATCTTAGCTTAGTGAAAACAATTGTCAAATCAGCAAAGTACCCAGTTGATAATATGCCATCCCTTTGGAAAACTATCTCTCTGTTTCACAAGGATGAGGTGCCTGAAATTATTAAATTGGCTCAATATGCACTCACTTTACCACTTCACACTTGTTGCTGTGAAAGAGTGTTCAGTAACCAAAACTTGATAGTTACCAGACTTAGGTCTAGGCTAAATCCTAAAATCAGTGACAGACTTTTAAGAGTAAGAACACAAGGCAAGGGAATAACCAAGCATGACTTCCAAAGCTCTTTAAACAGATGAGGGGCAGCAAAGAAAAGACTCTTGAAAAGAAAGACTTTTATTACAGTGTAGACCTCTTTATTAAAATGTTTGTTCATCTGTTCATCCAAGCTTTTTTTACTACTAGTCAAACCAAAACAACCAAATTAAGAAGATACATTGTATATGTTGTAGGTTAGATCTGAAACAAGCAAACTTAACAACTGTATGATTGCTAGGTTTGCTTGTTTCAGATCTAACCTATACAACATGTACAAAACATCTTCTTAATTTGGATGTCTTGGTTTGACTATTTGTTTTTTCATGTTACACAATCCATACAAGTCTAAAAAATGATATTTATCAATGCATAGGCTAGCACGCAGTTTAACTAACAAAGGTTGTGGTCCGTTGCTAATTTGAAATGGCCCATTGCAAATTTGAAATGGCACATTATTCTCTAAAATGGCCCCTTGATGTGGTCAAGTAAATATAAGGGGCCATAGTCTCTTCGACAAAAAATTCTTCCCAACCCCTGGTATATTACATTTTTGTTTGAATTAATGAGAGGTTTCAAAAAGGAACTTGATTTTCATTGCCGAATAATAGAATAAATGTCTTTATAATGATTATAAATTTCTAGATTCATATCTCTATAATATTTCTGTTTTGATCTTTTCAGGTACGATGGGAAAACAAATCAATGGCTTTAGTATTTGGATTGTCTTTGTTGTTACAACCAGCTTATGTTTTATATAAAATCATTCAGGTAAAAACATACAAGTTTTGTTGAATTGGTGTCATTTTTTTTATCATTCACTGTTTAAAATTTCTGTTCATTAGATATGTACTTTTTTGTACAAAGAGGTGTCGTCGTAGTCGTGATCGTATGGTAGTTGGATTTATAACTACCTGTGCAATCAGTGCCTATCACCACTAATGTTGTGAGTTCGAATCCTGTCAAAGGCGAGGTGTACTCGATACAACATTAGGTGATAAAGTTTGTCAGTGACTTGCAACAGGTCAGTGGTTTTCTCCGGGAACTCCGGTTTCCTCCACCAATAAAACTGACCACCACGATATAACTGAAATATTGTTGAAAGTGGCGTTAAGCACCATAAACCAAACAATCAATCGTATATCCACTGGACCAATTTGAACCAAATTTTGGAGAAAGGTTCATTGGATGTTCCTTAACCAGATCTTTTATTATTATTTTGCGGTTGTATTTATATCTTATGATGCTGTCACGTCATCATTGTTGTTGTCATCCGTTTGATATCAATTTGACACAACCATCAGTTCTACTGTAGTTTATCTCATATATAGAAACAAATACTAATTTGACACAATCAAACATTCTACTCTATTGTATTTTTCTATTTCAGACTGGTAATAATTTTAATGCTGGGAATGAAGCCTTGTCAGTTACAACATTTACGTGTGCTGGTCTATCACTCATTATCCGTATATCAGTAGCTGTTTATGGAGTGAGAACATACATAAACTTTGGTTATGGTTTGGCAGAGAAAGGTAAGGTATAATTGTCTTGACAATTATTTTGGGGTCATTAATTCAGTGAAATGAATCTGATGTTTCACATGTGACATTATAGTACTGTAGACATGCACATATTTTTCAATGTCGTCACAATTGCAAAACTTTTATGATTTGCAAATAACAATATACTTTGTTTGTATTTAACATTTCTGAGGTCACAAAATCACATCGGTGGTGTAATGGTTAGCATGCTCGCCTCATGTGCAGTAGATCTTGGGTTCGAGCTCTGGTCATGTCAAATTAAATACTATAAAATTGGTATTTGTTGCTTCTCCGCTAAGCACACAGCATTTAGGAGTAAGAACAAAGACTGGTTGGCTCAGAATCAGGATGATGTGTCTTTAGTGGAGCGACATTTCTACCTGCAAAATGTTGTTTCAGTGAACTAGCTAGGTTTTATACTAATTTTGACTGTTTATGATTTTAGTTTTCCCCATGTCAAGTCACATAAACTTTAAACTAATTTTGACTGTTTATGATTTTAATTTCTCCATGTCAAATCACATAAGCTTTAAATTAATTTTGACTGTTTATGATTTTAATTTCTCCATGTCAAGTCACATAAACTTAAAGCTAATTTTGACAGTTTATGATTTTAGTTTTCCCCATGTCAAGTCACAGGGTAGTGAATGATGGATCAAAGATAGAAGTACCCATTGACACGACTGACCATCCTGCTGAACAGGATGATCCACAGCAGGATGTACAAGGGAGATAACTTGATTGATCCAGTGGCAACAGTCAGTCCTTGTGTAATGGTCAATGAAGTAAAATTGGCAGAAATCAAAAGTGTAAAATAGGCTTTATGTACATGTGATATCTTGAAAAGCAGCAAAGCATGAGTAAAAAATCAGTAATAAATTTACAAATTTTAGAGGAGAAAGGATATTGCTGTTTTTATAGAGGAAAGGGGAAAAGAATGAAATCTTGCTCTAAAATGTGTAAATTTCAAATGTGTTTAAATTGTATATATGTGAGAATGTGCCATATTATTGACTGTGATACTCTTTCTTTGGTTTACTCAAGTATGGACGTTTTGTCTTAATTATAAATCTATATCACTTCTTGTAGAATTTGAGAAAAAATATCAAGATAATATTTTTATTTGAATAAATTTTCTTCAAGTTAAATCAGTTCATAGCCATAATCTTAAATGTTTTTAAAATGAGCAGTTCATAGCCATAGTGTTTAAGTGTTTTTAAAATGAGCAATTCATAGCCATAGTCTTAAGTGTTTTTAAAACTAGCAGTTCATAGCCATATTCTTTAAGTGTTTTTAAAATGAGCGGTTCATAGTCATAGTCTTTAAGTGTTTTTAAATGAGCAGGTCATAGTCTTAAGTGTTTTTAAATGAGCAGTTCATAGCCATAGTCTTTAAGTGTTTTTAAAATGAGCAGTTCATAGCCATAGTCTTTTAAGTGTTTTGAAAATGAGCAGTTCATAGCCATAGTCTTTTAAGTGTTTTTAAAATGAGTAGTTCATAGCCATAGTCTTTTAAGTGTTTTTGAAATGAGCAGTTCATAGTCATAGTCTTTTAAGTGTTTTTAAAATGAGTAGTTCATAGCCATAGTCTTTTAAGTGTTTTTAAAATGAGCAGTTCATAGCCATAGTCTTAAGTGTTTTTGAAATGAGAAGTTCATAGCCATAGTCTTTTAAGTGTTTTTAAAATGAGCAGTTCATAGCCATAGTCTTTTAAGTGTTTTTAAAATGAGAAGTTCATAGCCATAGTCTTAAGTGTTTTTAAAATGAGTAGTTCATAGCCATAGTCTTTTAAGTGTTTTTAAAATGAGCAGTTCATAGCCATAGTCTTAAGTGTTTTTGAAATGAGAAGTTCATAGCCATAGTCTTTTAAGTGTTTTTAAAATGAGCAGTTCATAGCCATAGTCTTTTAAGTGTTTTTAAAATGAGCAGTTCATAGCCATAGTCTTAAGTGTTTTTGAAATGAGTAGTTCATAGCCATAGTCTTTAAGTGTTTTTAAAATCAAGAAGTAGATAACAAGGAATCTACATTTTCGACCTATTAACAGTTTTTTTTCTATGGGAAGAGAAAAAAGACCAAATCAAGGTGAATTCATTGTATGTATGTCTGGAGGAGTTAAATTAGAAGTTAAATTTTTATTTTTTTCATCACATGGAATGTACAATATTAGTACAATTTTTTGTTTAAGTTTAAAGTCTGTGATATGTTTAAGTTTAAAGAGTGTGATATGTTTAAGTTTAAAGAGTGTGATATGTTTAAGTGAAATATAGAATGTAGAATAAAATGAAATGTTAATTCATTAATAATTAGATTCTGTGAAGGAATAATTCATCTATCATTAATAATTAGATTCTGTGAAGGAATAATTCATCTATCATTAATAATTAGATTCTGTGAAGGAATAATTCATCTATCATTAATAATTAGATTCTGTGAAGGAATAATTCATCTATCATGGATACAATTTAACTACTATAAGAACTGAAATTGCTCACCCTTTCCTGACAATTCACAAGATCTAACTAAATACCACAAGGTGTCACGCTCATGTGATGTCTTACAATAATATTATAGCTGATCAATGAGATGACGTGTAACCAGGACATGAAATTAACGCTGGTCCGCTAGCCCGAGGCTAGTAAAATCAGCGTCGGGCTAGAAGAACTCTCTTAGAAGGCTAGTCCGATGGGCTAGTTAAAATTTCCAATTGTCAATTATTGTTTCCACTTCATTAATTTTAATGACATAATTGAAAATCATAATTAGTCATTCATATTACTGTGTTTGTTTACGCTGTACACAATTGACCTATGGGGAATTCCCTCGATAGCAATTAGATCCTAGAGGGTGGTATACGAATTGATCAAATTACTCGATAATCCGGGTAACTCAGTGAGCGTTCTTAACAACATAATCTAAGGTTCAAGAAATGTGGCGACACATTACCGGCATAGAGCAACCAGCGAAAAAAATTAAATAAGATAATAATGAAAAATTGGAGAGAAAAAGGACGTATGATCAGGTCAAAAGAAAAAGAAAATTTCAAACAAGCTGGCAGAAAAACTGCAACTGGTTAGTTCACAACAGTGAAATAGACCGAATGACATGTTCAGTTTGCATACAATATGCTTCTTCCGACAGGATGATGGTGACGCTGGTGATGATGATGTTTCAAGTGATGACAATACTGACATTCTTTCTTCATTATAATTTTTTCAAATAAAATAATTATTATATAATTTTTAGTAATTGTTCCCATGATGGTCGGGCTAGTAGAATAACTGGGGGGCTAGTTGATTTTTATATCTACTAATCCTGCTGGCTAGTTGAAATTTTTGTTAAATTCTACCCCTGCGTGTAGCGTTTCTTTAAAATGAAGGGCTGTCGTAGTCGTATGGTAGTTGGATTTACAACTACCTGTGCCATCAGTGCCTATCACCACTATAAAGTCGTGAATTCCAACCTCGTTCATGGCGAGGTCTACTTGATACAACATTATGTGATAAAGTTTGTCAGTGACTTGCGACAGGTCGGTGATTTTCTCCGGGCACTCCGGTTTCCTCCACTAATAAAACTGACCACCACGATATAACTGAAATATTGTTGAAAGTGGTGTTAAACACCATAAACCAAACCTAAACCATCTTGCTCATTAATCATCATTGTCATTAAGAATTGTTGAATTAATTGTTTAAATCTACAAAATATTGCTTCGCTTCAAGGCGCTACTATTATTTTGTTTAGTGCTGATATGTATTCCCACACAATGCATTTCTTATAGGCAAGAAACATTGGTTCTGTTCAGGCCAATAGAGCAAGGTAAATTGTAGTCACCTAATCTGACTTCAGTTATACCTCAAGATTTGATAAGCAGTAATTTGATTGGACGACACCTTACAGGGTTTCGTTAAATCTTTATGCTCGACATATCAGAAAAATAGGTGATCAAATAAAGATCTAATTTCATTTAGATTGTAGATTCCAATTTTCATGGTTTTCAGAAAAATTATGATTTCATTGATTCCTGAATTTGGTGGACGTCCAGATGTTTTTTAATAAGAGATTGTTCAAAGTACAGTGAAACCTGTCTAAACTGAACCTTGTGTTCAGACCTGTCTAAGCTGAATCTTGTGTTCAGACCTGTCTAACCTGAACCTTGTGTTCAGACCTGTCTAAAACTGAACCTTGTGTTCAGACCTGTCTAACCTGAACCTTGTGTTCAGACCTGTCTAAACTGAACCTTGTGTTCAGACCTGTCTAAGCTGAACCTTGTGTTCAAACCTGTCTAAACTGAACCTTGTGTTCAAACCTGTCTAAACTGAACCTTGTGTTCAGACCTGTCTAAGCTGAACCTTGTATTCAGACCTATCTAAGCTGAACCTTGTGTTCAGACCTGTCTAAGCTGAACCTTGTGTTCAGACCTGTCTAAGCTGAACCTTGTGTTCAGACCTGTCTAAACTGAACCTTGTGTTCAGACCTGTCTAAGCTGAACCTTGTGTTCAGATTAAACAGTTGTTCGGTTTGTACAGGTTAAATTTACAAAGGTTTCCCACATTGGAATATCATTTAATGTTCGTTTTATACAGAAATCCATTTTATGCAGGGTTCGTCTTTAAACAGGTTTCACCGTATTTTTAAGTATTTTGCAGATAGATCAGACAACAAAATCCATGAAAATTGATACTCCATAATTCATAGCGATTGCATAGTTGTTGGAATGATAAAATTTGCAATGATTTATTCAAACATGAGAAAAAAAATAGTACTCACTTTTGTAGATTAAAAAAAAAAAAAATTTACTTATCAATGATTAGATGGCATTTTAGTAAATGGAACAGGGCAATTATTTTATTGTGTGAGGCAGAGAAACAGGGTACACAGCATTATTTTATTTTTGTTTAATATTTTTTAATATTTTATATATATGTTAAAACCCTTTGCGAGTCCCAGAAGGTGTGTGACCTTACTAGATGTATATCATTAAGCCTCAAGTTTATATATAACCTCGATATAGTTCGAAATAAAAACTACCTGTAATTGCAGTGTGAAATAAAAACTACCTGTAATTGCAGTGTGAATTGTTATGTTTTATTTAATCATTTTTATTATTATATATTTATATGCTTTAAAATAAATTATATTTTTATATAGAGACTTGCCTTTGGTAAATTTCCATTGTTATTTGGTTCATTTGACCTCAAGGTTCATGTGACTTCTTGCCATCGTCATATGTCATCTGTCATTATCATGATAAATACATGTACCTATATCTCACATTTCAATTTACTATTAGGCCAATTGGAACCAAACTTTGAAGGACGTTTCATTTACAAAATTTGTTGCTTTTTTGGTCCAAATCAAAAAATTCATCTGGTCCGCTACCTGGACCAATAATGAATGGCTGATATTGCATAAGCCTAATGGTGAAATGAACTGTTACATGGTGGTAATGTTCTTTCTGTGTTCAACAGGGGCCTTCAATTTTATAATGGGCCGTCGTGGCTGTGATCATATGGTAGTTGAATTTACAACTACCTATGCAATCGGTGCCTATCACCACTAATGTTGTGAGTTCGAATCTCGATCAGGGTGAGGTGTACAACATTATGTGATAAGGTTTGTCAGGTCGGTGATTTCCTCCACCAATAAAACTGACCGCCACGATATAACTGAAATATTGTTGAAAGTGGTGTTAAACACCATCAAACAAACAAACAAATTTTGTAAAACTTTTGTTATTCTTTACAATTTTCATGCACAAATGCATATACAAATGCAATTTTTTTACATATTAGGATCTTAGTCTCAATGCATTTTTCGCTTTTAAAAAAAAAACCATTGCATGAATTTATGAATATAATTATGTAGAAAGCCATATCATAACCTGTACCATGTTAGTTAGGGTTTTAAGCTTAATTTAGATGTTAAATTGTTTTAATTTGTTAATATGATATATTGTTTTGTTAGTTTACAATATATTTAATAATTTGTTTTTTAATTGTACAGGGGGCCGTCATCGTATGGTAGTTGGATTTAAGTCGTGTTTTCGAATCCCGCTCATGGCGAGGTGTACTCGATACAACATTATGTGAAGTTTGTCACAGGTCGATGGTTTTCAATGGGTACTCTGGTTTCCTCCACCAATAAAACTGACCGTCACGATATAGCTGAAATATTGTTGAAAGTGGCGTTAAACAACATAACCGCCTACCCCACTTTTCAGACAAATTCTTTTACTACAGTAGTTCTAGTCTTTACTTGTATGTCAATCTTTAGTAGTGGACCTACCATTTAACTTTTAGGGGAGAGGGCCCATGTTTTCCCCACAAGCTATAAAAACATTTTCGCACGAAACAAAAATCAGATTATTTCTTATTTTGACATGAAAAACCTTTCTTTTAAATTCTACCATAGAAAACTGTAGGGTGATTATTTATTTTTTGCATTTTTCGGAGTCAATTTATTTTCTTTTTATATCTTTTTTTCTCCAGAAAATAATATAGCCCACGTAGATGTTAAATGGTGTTTCCATTAACAAAAAACCTAAAGCAATGTATTGTAAGGTTCTACTATTCATGACCCCAGTACAACATAATATGTATTTATTATGCAGCCGTTTTATTAAATTATAAAAATGATACAGTGTTTATCTAATGTTTTCTGTTTGAGTATAATTTGTTTATTTACAAGTAAGAAAGATATGGAAGTAAAGGAAGAATGGTTTTATTGCTACATTTCAGATACAGTATATATGTAAGGGTCTTCAATAATGAGCATTAATGTTTAAAGTCTATTGATGTTGATAGAATATTTGTCAATGAATATATTAAAAGAATAAAAGAAAATAAAACACTTCAAAAGTGTACATTTTTAATGAAAGTAAAAAAATTATGTACTAAATGGAAAATAAATAAATGTTTCCAAAAGGTATTAAATAGACATTGTATTTAGGTTGTATATATTTCATGTAATTCTGATTATAGCCCTGGATAATCAGAACAGGGAAACACCAAAAGGAACTTGGACTTTTGGCATGTTAATGTTAGCAAGCATTTGAATAAAAGATATCACTTTGTTATTTTTTTTTTAATATTATATAATGAGCATTTAAGTCATATTGTAATTTGAGTGTGAAACGGGCTCATAGCCTGCATCTGTACGGTACTCTACTTTTGTCGAAAAAAGCTTCACCAAGGCATATTTGTCATTTCTATCATTTAGTGTGTAGAATTACATTTACTATATACTGGGTTATCTACAAGAAAACTAAATACGGGTGAAATAATTTGACAAATTCTGTCGTCATTGTGCCCTGCATCACATCACAAGTAAAAGATTTCCAACGTTGTCTCAAAAATGCTAAAATGCTTGTTTTCCTATCAAGATTTCTTTGAAATTGGGTTGCTTCTAATCCAAATGTTCCTGGTGGTCAAGATGAAGACACACATCACCTTGTTCGTCTCCATCGTGACTTGGTTAACTGTTATACATAATATCTGCATCACAGATATGTTCAAATTGTTGTTGACACTATTAGAGCAGGAACTGCTTACCCTTCTAGCACTGTCGAGTTTACCACTGCTTACCCTTCTAGCACTGTCGAGTTTACCACTGCTTACCCTTCTAGCACTGGTGAGTTTACCACTGCTTACCCTTCTAGCACTGTCGAGTTTACCACTGCTTACCCTTCTAGCACTGTCGAGTTTACCACTACTTACCCTTCTAGCACTGGTGAGTTTACCACTGCTTACCCTTCTAGCACTGTCGAGTTTACCACTGCTTACCCTTCTAGCACTGTCGAGTTTACCACTACTTACCCTTCTGGCACTGGTGAGTTTACCACTACTTACCCTTCTAGCACTGGTGAGTTTACCACTGCTTACCCTTCTAGCACTGTCGAGTTTACCACTGCTTACCCTTCTAGCACTGGTGAGTTTACCACTGCTTACCCTTCTAGCACTCGAGTTTACCACTACTTACCCTTCTAGCACTGGTGAGTTTACCACTGCTTACCCTTCTAGCACTGTCGAGTTTACCACTGCTTACCCTTCTGGCACTGGTGAATTTACCACTGCTTACCCTTCTAGCACTGTCGAGTTTACCACTGCTTACCCTTCTGGCACTGGTGAGTTTACCACTACTTACCCTTCTAGCACTGGTGAGTTTACCACTGCTTACCCTTCTAGCACTGTCAAGTTTACCACTGCTTACCCTTCTAGCACTGGTGAGTTTACCACTGCTTACCCTTCTAGCACTGGTGAGTTAACCACTGCTTACCCTTCTAGCACTGGTGAATTTACCACTGCTTACCCTTCTAGCACTGGCGAGTTTACCACTGCTTACCCTTCTAGCACTGGTGAGTTTACCACTGCTTACCCTTCTAGCACTGGCGAGTTTACCACTGCTTACCCTTCTAGTACTGGTGAGTACCACTGCTTACCCTTCTGGCACTGGCGAGTTTACCACTGCTTACCCTTCTAGCACTGGCGAGTTTACCACTGCTTACCCTTCTAGCACTGTCGAGTTTACCACTGCTTACCCTTCTAGCACTGGTGAGTTTACCACTGCTTACCCTTCTAGCACTGGCGAGTTTACCACTGCTTACCCTTCTAGCACTGGTGAGTTTACCACTGCTTACCCTTCTAGCACTGGTGAGTTTACCACTGCTTACCCTTCTAGCACTGGCGAGTTTACCACTGCTTACCCTTCTGGCACTGGTGAGTTTACCACTGCTTACCCTTCTGGCACTGTCGAGTTTACCACTGCTTACCCTTCTAGCACTGGTGAGTTTACCACTGCTTACCCTTCTGGCACTGTCAAGTTTACCACTGCTTACCCTTCTGGCACTGGCGAGTTTACCACTGCTTACCCTTCTGGCAGTCGAGTTTACCACTGCTTACCCTTCTAGCACTGGTGAGTTTACCACTGCTTACCCTTCTAGCACTGGTGAGTTTACCACTGCTTACCCTTCTGGCACTGGCGAGTTTACCACTGCTTACCCTTCTAGCACTGGCGAGTTTACCACTGCTTACCCTTCTAGCACTGGTGAGTTTACCACTGCTTACCCTTCTGGCACTGGTGAGTTTACCACTACTTACCCTTCTAGCACTGGTGAATTTACCACTGCTTACCCTTCTAGCACTGGTGAGTTTACCACTGCTTACCTTTCTAGCACTGGTGAGTTTACCACTGCTTACCCTTCTAGCACTGTCGAGTTTACCACTGCTTACCCTTCTGGCACTGGTGAGTTTACCACTGCATACCCTTCTAGCACTGGTGAGTTTACCACTGCTTATCCTTCTTATGCTGTGACAGCAATTTTGGATTTCAAATACAAAATGAAAACAATCTTTATACAGGGTCTTGTAGGGATAATCTGTCTAAGACTAAATTTGCAAAGAGCACAGGATAACTGCCTGCCTTTCATCAAAACACAAGCCCAGTCAGACTAACATTGTAGCAACCTGGCAAAAAATCATTACATAGGGTTGAAAAATAGACGCTTTGCATTCAGAAAACATCCTTAGCAGCCTCTTGTTTCTATAGTGGATTTCCAATCAGAACAAAAACATTAGTCCACTGAAAATTGAAATGTAAAAGTTTAAAGACAACAGGAACAAAGTGATGACTATAGCTCATACAACCCATAGGATTGGGTGAGCTGAACAGGAAAATGTAAAGATCATTTATACAGATCACAATATACCACTAGTCAAACCTGCCCCTGCAGTCACCTGTATTAAAAGGTCACCTCTTTCCTGTCCTAGAAAATTTAATATGAGTAAAATCAGTTGAACCTCTTTTAAGAGGTCACCCATCTTAAAAGACTGACGTTTCTTTGTCACAAAGGTGACCTCTTAAAACAGATTTGACTGTACATAAAGATCCTATTTATGGGTAAGGAAACTACAAGTAATTCCTATGTGTCGTCCATGCTACACTTATCCTGGGGGTTAGGCTACTATGTGGTGTTTAACGCCACTTTCAACACTATTTTAGCTATATCGAGGCCGTCAGTTTTATTGGTGGAGGAAACCAGAGAAAAACACTGACACTGAGTCATTGACAAACTATTATCATATAAGGTTGTATCGAGTACACTATGCCATGAGCGGGATTCTAACTCGCAAGTTTAGTGGCGATAGGGTTGTTGTAAATCCAACTACAATACAATCAAGAGGCCCCTACAATTATCCTGCTGCACAAATGAAGTGACTCAGTGAAAGATTGTTTTTTTCCAAATGATCAATTTTTCAACTATATCATGACGAGTTACATTTGGAGGAGATGATGATGATAGCTTTGTTCTAGACCAACACACAGAGTTTCATTTTTATAGGGCTAGCTCATTGAAACAACATTGTGAGTAAACATGTCGCTTCACTCCAACACATTATTGTAATTCTGAGCTTCACTCCAACACATTATTGTAATTCTGAGCTTCACTCCAACATATTATTGTAATTCTGAGCTTCACTCCAACACATTATTGTAATTCTGAGCTTCACTCCAACATATTATTATAATTCTGAGCTTCACTCCAACACATTATTGTAATTCTGAGCTTCACTCCAACACATTATTATAATTCTGAGCTTCACTCCAACACATTATTGTAATTCTGAGCTTCACTCCAACATATTATTATAATTCTGAGCTTCACTCCAACATATTATTATAATTCTGAGCTTCACTCCAACATATTATTATAATTCTGAGCTTCACTCCAACACATTATTGTAATTCCGAGCTTCACTCCAACACATTATTATAATTCTGAGCTTCACTCCAACACATTATTGTAATTCTGAGCTTCACTCCAACATATTATTATAATTCTGAGCTTCACTCCAACATATTATTATAATTCTGAGCTTCACTCCAACATATTATTATAATTCTGAGCTTCACTCCAACACATTATTGTAATTCTGAGCTTCACTCCAACATATTATTATAATTCTGAGCTTCACTCCAACATATTATTATAATTCTGAGCTTCACTCCAACACATTATTGTAATTCTGAGCTTCACTCCAACATATTATTATAATTCTGAGCTTCACTCCCACACATTATTATAATTCTGAGCTTCACTCCCACACATTATTGTAATTCTGAGCTTCACTCCAACATATTATTGTAATTCTGAGCTTCACTCCAACATATTATTATAATTCTGAGCTTCACTCCAACATATTATTATAATTCTGAGCTTCACTCCAACATATTATTATAATTCTGAGCTTCACTCCAACATATTATTATAATTCTGAGCTTCACTCCAACACATTATTGTAATTCTGAGCTTCACTCCAACACATTATTATAATTCTGAGCTTCACTCCAACATATTATTATAATTCTGAGCTTCACTCCAACATATTATTATAATTCTGAGCTTCACTCCAACATATTATTATAATTCTGAGCTTCACTCCAACATATTATTATAATTCTGAGCTTCACTCCAACACATTATTGTAATTCTGAGCTTCACTCCAACACATTATTATAATTCTGAGCTTCACTCCAACACATTATTGTAATTCTGAGCTTCACTCCAACATATTATTATAATTCTGAGCTTCACTCCAACATATTATTATAATTCTGAGCTTCACTCCAACATATTATTATAATTCTGAGCTTCACTCCAACATATTATTATAATTCTGAGCTTCACTCCAACACATTATTGTAATTCTGAGCTTCACTCCAACACATTATTATAATTCTGAGCTTCACTCCAACACATTATTGTAATTCTGAGCTTCACTCCAACATATTATTATAATTCTGAGCTTCACTCCAACATATTATTATAATTCTGAGCTTCACTCCAACATATTATTATAATTCTGAGCTTCACTCCAACATATTATTATAATTCTGAGCTTCACTCCAACATATTATTATAATTCTGAGCTTCACTCCCACACATTATTGTAATTCTGAGCTTCACTCCAACACATTATTATAATTCTGAGCTTCACTCCAACACATTATTGTAATTCTGAGCTTCACTCCAACATATTATTATAATTCTGAGCTTCACTCCAACATATTATTATAATTCTGAGCTTCACTCCAACACATTATTGTAATTCTGAGCTTCACTTCAACATATTATTATAATTCTGAGCTTCACTCCAACACATTATTGTAATTCTGAGCTTCACTCCAACATATTATTATAATTCTGAGCTTCACTCCAACACATTATTGTAATTCTGAGCTTCACTCCAACATATTATTATAATTCTGAGCTTCACTCCAACATATTATTATAATTCTGAGCTTCACTCCAACATATTATTATAATTCTGAGCTTCACTCCCACACATTATTGTAATTCTGAGCTTCACTCCAACATATTATTATAATTCTGAGCTTCACTCCAACATATTATTATAATTCTGAGCTTCACTCCAACACATTATTGTAATTCTGAGCTTCACTCCAACATATTATTATAATTCTGAGCTTCACTCCAACATATTATTATAATTCTGAGCTTCACTCCCACACATTATTGTAATTCTGAGCTTCACTCCAACATATTATTATAATTCTGAGCTTCACTCCCACACATTATTATAATTCTGAGCTTCACTCCAACACATTATTGTAATTCTGAGCTTCACTCCAACATATTATTATAATTCTGAGCTTCACTCCAACACATTATTATAATTCTGAGCTTCACTCCCACACATTATTGTAATTCTGAGCTTCACTCCAACATATTATTGTAATTCTGAGCTTCACTCCCACACATTATTGTAATTCTGAGCTTCACTCCAACATATTATTATAATTCTGAGCTTCACTCCAACATATTATTATAATTCTGAGCTTCACTCCAACATATTATTATAATTCTGAGCTTCACTCCAACATATTATTATAATTCTGAGCCAACCATTCTTTACTTTTACTCCTTAGTGATTAGCAGTGTAGCAACAAATACCAATTTTATAGTCGCTAGTTTGATCCATCCAGGGCTTATACCCAGACCTACCACACTAACCATTACATCTACGATGTGGTTGCTTCACTTGATGACAATTATCCTGGACCATTATAATTAACACTGCAGAAATCAAGTGACTGATTGGTTTTTTTTTACTATACAGAGAAGAAAGTGTTCTTATGAAAAAAAACAGGAAACCCCCTATACAGTGCTCTAATTAATGCCATCATTTTCTAGCTGTTTGGACCAAGCTTGAAACATTTTATTTCAAAATATTTCGTTAAAAAAAAAGAGGAAATCAGCTGTACAGAGGAAAACTTTCATCTCTTGACTATATATATCATGGAGAGAAGAAGTTACATGAGATGATGTTAATATCCACTTTGTACTAGACCAACACGCTTAGTTGGATTTTTGTAATGCTAGTTCACTGTAACAAGTCTGCAGATAGACACATCACTCCACTCCAGCACATTATCCTGATTCTGAGCCAACCTGTCTGTGCTCTTGTTCCTTAATGCATTGTGCCTAGCAAGGAAGCAACAAATACTCATTTTATAGTCTTTGCTTTGACACGATTGGGGCTCGAACCCACAATATATCACCCGAGGTGAGCATGCTAACCATTACACCACCATACAAATCCAAACATTTGATATTAACGGGAAACATATAATTTATTTCATGTCAATACATTTTATATACATCATCAAGATACAGTTGTCCAATTAAAACCTAGCACTTTTTATAATCATAAAATTTGCAAACATGTTCAAACATGACTGGCTGTAAATGTGTACATATGATTCATTCAATTTTGTCAGGTTGTCATTATAGATATAATCATGATCACTTCTTATCATATTGATCGGATATCCCTTTCTTAGTCACACAAAAAAAAAGAATCTTTCATTCAGCATGGAACAAAACTTAAATTCATGTCTAAAAAAACACACTGAATGAAGCACACAATACAAACTTTTCTGCGACACAAATTCCAAGATTCAAAATGGTGAGAGTTCACTAATTTGTCAATATCACATGTTGTTATCTGGCGGAAATCATCTCAATCTGTGTCAGCTGTTGATTGTCTGAAATGATGATATGTTCAATAATTAAATGTTCCATGTGGAAAAAACTTACATGACCACATCATTTCACTAAGAGGGGAGCTTTAGATCCACAAAACTAGCTTTAGCCTGGCTTTAGACCCATAAAACTAGTGTAACTCCACCACTTTTTATTGAAGTGCATGTAGCAACGCAGGAAATTGAGTTGTCATATTACATTTATGTATATGTGTGTTAGGGCTATCGCTATTGCCAGTTTCTACAAATTTACGGTTAGATTTTGGCAATGTTTCGACAGTGTGGTGTTTTTCCTCTTTTACTACACAGTTAAAGCAGTCTAAACTAAACCTCATCGGGACCAACATTTGTGTTCAGAATAGACAGAATAGACAGATTATATTAACAAACTTTCCTACACTGCGACTTTATTCAAATTTCAGTTTATCCAGGATTCCGTTTTATTCAGAGTTCTGTCTAGATCGGTTTATACAGGATTCACGTTTTATTCAGAGTTCTGTCTAGATCGGTTTATACAGGATTCCGTTTTATTCAGAGTTCGGTCTAGATCGGTTTATACAGGATTCACGTTTTATTCAGAGTTCGGTCTAGACAGGATTCACGTTTTATTCAGAGTTCGGTCTAGACAGGTATATACAGGATTCACGTTTTATTCAGAGTTCGGTCTAGACAGGTTTATACAGGATTCACGTTTTATTCAGAGTTCGGTCTAGAC
Source organism: Bathymodiolus septemdierum (assembly GCA_963383655.1). Lineage (NCBI taxonomy): Eukaryota > Metazoa > Mollusca > Bivalvia > Mytilida > Modiolidae > Bathymodiolus > Bathymodiolus septemdierum. Next base: position 61,346,471 of record OY726530.1, read on the forward strand.
AGGTTTATACAGGATTCCGTTTTATTCAGAGTTCGATCTACAGGTTTATACAGGATTTACGTTTTATTCAAAGTTCGGTCTAGACAGGTTTAACTGTATTATTATCATCTCAATGGACATTTTTTAATATATATGCAGATCTTTTCTATTACAAAACTATGCACACTATTAACTTTAAAGCTCAAATTAGTTTAATTAAATTTGTGGTTGTGTCAATTTTCCCCAAAACTTTAACTGAATAGGGAAGCTGATTTTAAATCATGGATATACAAATGTACAGCAACGGCCAGAAAATTTTAACTTCTATGATGAACTTTTTTCTGATTCAGTAACCATGGTATATAATAAGATTAATAAGGGTTATGGTGTTTAACGACACTTTTCAACAATATTTTACCTATATCATGGTGGTCAGTTTTATTGGTGGAGGAAACCGGAGTACCTGGAGAAAACTACCAATCTTTATCATATAACGCCATGAGCGGGATTCAAACTCACAACTTTATTGGTGATAGGCACCGATTACAAATCCAACTACGTTTTGTACCATACGGTCATGACCACGATGACCCCTATATGTCCTTCTCTCTAGAGGAATGACATGATATAAATAGATAACAGAACTATTTTCATCACATTCTATATCAGCCAGTGGTCATGGTATCAGCCGCTGCCAAGGGCTGATATGGTATGCGATTCAAAAGTCATGTTATCATTTGTTTATTATATAATTCCCATCTTATTTGCAATAATTCGCTACATATATATTTATGATAATTAATTGTTGCATTCACTTACTGTTGTTGATATTAGTTGATTTTTTTTATTGACTTTCGTGTTGGATTATATTACACACAAGCCATAATCCTACACACTACAAAATATGTGTGCAACTTGCACTTTTTCTACATTGCAAAATACAGTATGGGGAAATAAATCATTTTATTCGTTAAAACATTTGTTGGTGGGAATTATAAGGATCAATTGCTTTTTTCCCGCAGAAATTATGTGTAAACTCAGCCGATGTTGTGCAGGCAATAATAAATGGTCAAATTTTTATCTAAACTTAAAGAAACAAGACTCGCCGGCCCGCTAGACCTTGAGTGCCTGATGACTCACCCAGCATCACTACTCTGACTACTGCTACATTCACTGTTACCTCCAGTCTCAACCTCATCAGATGGTGTTGAATTTTCTTTCCCTTTTGCTTTGGGCGACTGGAGCAAGAAGCCTCCAATACCCTTTTGCCAGTCAGGGGTTGGTCTGTCACACACTGAATTTCCTCCAGCATATTTGTTTTTGCCTAAATTTGTAAAATTATAATTAACAGTAGAATTAGGTACAAATAATAATGTATGTGTGAGACACTTCTTTTTGGCAAAAGGAACTTTTATTGTTATCTACTTCTAGAAAACAAACCAACAAAAAAGCGGGAAATATAAAACGTGCATGTTGATCCGTTTACCGGAAATCATTCTCTGCATCTAACTACATCAATCACATTATATAGGTACCCATACCAAAAAGGGGTTATTTCTTTTGTGAAAATAGTTGCTTAGTAAAATCTTTATGCATATTGGGCAGTGAATCTAGCACTTAGTGAAATGAAGATCAATGAAACCACCCGCTAACATTTTGGTGTGAAAAAAATTTCAAAAAATTGACACCATATTCCTTGTAGTGCCCCCAATTCTTTTGCATTTTATACAGCTTCGGGTCATATCTTCTCACAACAATGTAAATCTAAACAATTAAAAAAAGGTAGAAGGAGAATGCTGTATTCAGCAAATATGTAGTTTTCTGATTGGATAATTTTTCAGTAATAGCACAAAAATTATCCTTGAAAGTTTTATGAATGTACAGTTGTAACACCTGAAGGGCATAAATTAAATCTATCATTACTGTTTTCATTTTATTATACATTTGTACACTGCATAAATGCTTTTTAACACATTCATGTACTTACTGCTGCTTGGTGAAGAACACAATGATGAATTTCCAGAACTTCCACCTCCTAGAGCTTTTCTTGGAGCCCGTGCAGTAACAACTATAAAAGAAAACAAAAAAGCATGATTAGTTTCCAGAACTTACACCACCTTTCATATAATAACAACTAGAAGGATAAAATAAATGTAGCTTCGAAACGACTAGAATGGGTCAAAATTATTTACGGGAAAAGACATTCTAGTTGTTATCCTTGTATGAAATCCACCTAAAATTTCCGAACGTGCCCAGGGTGATGTAATTTTTTTACTTTTCGATCTTTGGATCGATAATTGGATGCATTCAAACCCAAAGGATAAATTATGTGACAAAATGAATTATTTAAAAGATCCGTACAAGCGATACGGTGAGAAATTAAAGATAAATAAAAATAGAACGAGTTGAGGCGAGGAAGGGTTAGTAATGGCATCCTCCCATGAGATTTTTAAGTGGGTAATATATTGACAGAAAAAATTCAGTGGCTGGGAGCAAGCCCCTGTGGTATTCCAACCATTTTACACCCCAAATGAAAAACTACACAATTTTTTAGGTGTTATTATACAGTTATGAAAGCAACTTGAAACACAACAAAACTGAAAAATAATAATTTATCGTATTAAAATATGCAAAATAAAACTGAAGGCTTAACTAAGCCTGAATAAATGAAATTTCCCATTTAGATAATTAAGTAAACTTGGCATTAATTACATTAATAACGAAGATAAGTTACTGAAAATAAAAATACAAAAAAGGGGGCGGTTCTTCCATCACTGGCACTGCATCATCACATCAGGCTCAAGTGCCTGTGTGGTAATCTCGTTGAGATTAGACATTTTCTGCTCTGCATCTCCAGAATACCTTTGTTAATGTTTGTGACTAGATCGGAGATGCAGAAACAGCAAATTTCTGTGTAGCAAATGTAATTTTCCGAAGAACCATTTTATTTTTGACATGTTTAATGCAACCCGCTATTCTTATATCTTTGTAGATGCCATATTTAATCGTTACCCTTTCTCGCAGCTCCACTACTGTCTGCTTTAGTCCTGACCATCTTTACTTTTTTACTATCACTGTGTTGTGTGTAAATCGACTTTTCGCGCTTATTCTTTGTTGATGTTCAATTTCCCGCATTTTTCACCGGAAATTGATTGGTGGAAGAATCATTTTCGGAGAAGATACGAAACATTTCCGGAGTTTGCCCAAAACCAAGACCCCATAGCGGCCCCCACCACAAACTTCATAGCTATATTTAATATTACAAAATCATTAAAGTGATTCAGTTTTTTAATTGTAAGTTTTTTTTTATATTACTTAAGCCAAGTATCATAAATAAAAAAAAAATCGCAGATTTTGAGAAGGGTATTTGGAAAAGTATAAAGATTGTTTGGATGATCATTTGTAATACAAGAAACGAAATAGTTCTAAACGAAACGAAACAGAACGGAACGAAACAAAACAAACAGAAACGAAAGGAAGCATACATAAACGAAACGAAACAATTGTATTTTGTTATTTTTTACAAGTATTGATTGTGAAAAATAGTGTTTTCTGGTTGAATTAGATTAGGGTACTATTTTTTTTTTTCACAGGTCAATCGGGTTCATTCTTGATGGTCATCTTAAACTTGAGACGCACAAAAGTACAAATATTTTCCTTGAGTTAACCCTCCCACCTCTCCCACTCAATTTTAAATAGCGACATTGTTGAGGTATTTAATTGATATCTGTTTATGATTCCGCTCTGCAACGAAGGGACAGGGACCAGTACGGCATGGGCCAACTTACCTTTATCAGATCTGACTTTCCATCCAGCAGAAAACAATCTTTAGAGAGTGAAAAAGTTGAAACTCTGTGTCATGAAGTATATATAAGTGACAGAAAGTGGTTGATTGCTAGGGCATATAAACCCTCTTCCATGTCAAACAATGAATTTACTGAACATTTCTCCAGATTTGCTGATAGATCTTTAATACATTATGAACATAATATGCTACTATTTGATGACCTGAATTTTGACATGCTCAATTCAGATAAATGTGCTACCTTGAATGATTTCTGTGATATTTTCAATTTAACACAACTTGTTAATGGTCCAACCTGTTTCAAAAAGGGCTGTAACCCATCACTAGTAGATGTAATAATGACAAACAAGAAATCATTATGTTTTAAGTCACAAAATGTTTCAACAGGTGTCAATGACTGTCATAACATTATAAGTACTGTTATCAAAGGTGAAGTTCTTCACGAACCAAGAAAGCTCATGTATTATAGAAGTTACAAGACTTTTGATATTGAAAATTTCAATGATGATATAGAACAAATTAAGATCAATCAAACATGTCATGAAGTAGATTCTGGTTATAATGAATATGAAAAAGAGTTTATCAATGTGTTAAACAAGCATGCTCCAATTAAATCTAGATATCAAAGAAGAAAACAACATTGCCATGTATGAATCAGGAGATCTAGAGCTGTATACAGAAAACAAATGCTATATTCTCTATTTAAGAAATGTCAGAGCAACTAAAATTGGGACAAATTCAGAAAGCAAAAAAATTTAGTAACCAAATTGAAAAGAAAATCAATGAAAACATACTTTTTAGAACGTTCCTCTGTGGGATCAAAATCGGGCGACTTTTGGAAAACTGTTAAGCCATTCTTTTCGAAAAGGAGATCCAGTGGAGAGCAAAAAATTGTACTTAATGAATCTGACAAGATTGTAAATGATCAAAAAGAAGTAGCCAATCATTTTAATAATTTTTTCTCCACTGTAGCTGAGAATATAGGAAAAGATACTGTTTACGACCCTTCTAATCATCCAAGTTTAATAGAAATAAAGAAACATGGAAAATGATGGCACAAAAAACTTGTTTTTGAAAAGGTAACAACAGATAAAGTTGAAAAAATTATGAATAATATCAACATCAAAAAAGCAACAGGTGCTGATGCTATACCTGCCAAAATAATAAAATGTAGTAAATCTGTTATTGCACCTCAGATTACAAGTATTGTAAATATGTCAATAGATCAGAGTGTTTTTCCAGATAATTTAAAGAAAGCACAAGTAACACCTTTATATAAAAAGAATGATCCACTTTTGAAGACTAACTACAGACCCGTAAGTGTACTATCTATTTTTTCAAAGATTTTTGAGAAAATATTAGAACAGCAATTGTCTGATTTCTTTGAAAATATTTTTAATCCTTATTTATGTGCTTTTAGAAGAGGTCATGGATGTCAGACAACCCTGCTCAGGTTATTAGAGGACTGGCAGAATGGCCTTGACAAAAAATCAGTATGTTGCCGCAGTCCTAATGGATCTTTCCACGGCATTCGATTGCCTACCCCATTATATTTTATTGGATAAACTTTCTGCCTATGGTATGTCCACTGATTCTGTATCCCTTCTTGAGTCCTACTTATCAAATAGGAAACAACAAATTAAAATCAATAGTATCCTGAGCAGTTGGGTTGACATCCAAAAAGGTGTACCCCAATTAATTTTATTAATGATATTTTTTTATTTTGTGAAAAAGGGTACTTTATATAATTATGCGGATGACAATACTTTGTCTTATGGTCATCCTGATTTTAATGTACTTACCTCAGTTTTAGAATCAGAGTCAAATGTTCTTATTAATTGGTTTAAGGTAAACAAAATGCAGGCTAACCCAGATAAATTTCAGGTACTTGCGGTTGGGAAGAAGACTTTTGACAAAAACATGAAGATTTGTATACAGAATTCTACAATTTCATGTGAAGAGACAGTAAAACTTTTAGGATTTGAAATAGATTATCAATTAAATTTTGACATTCATATCAGTTCAATCTGTAGGCAGGCATCACAGCAACTAAATATATTTAAACGCTTGGGCCCATATTTAGACAGATTAAGCAAATTAACTATATTTCACTCTTTCATTCTCAGTAACTTGAACTTTTGCCCTTTGGCTTGGCATTTTTGTACCGTTAAAATTTCAAAAAATTTAGAGAAAGTCCAGGAAAGAGCACTTCGTTTTGTATACGATGACTACACCAGTTCGTATATCAACCTTCTTGAAAAAGCTCAAGTGACCTCCTAACAGATCAGGCGTATTAGAACAATGGCCTTGGAGACATATAAAATCATTAACAAATTAGAACCTGAATGCCTTCATGATTTAGTTAATGTGAAAAATTCAAAATATGCTTTCAGGTATTCGAACATATTATATGTACCTCAAGTTAGAACTACAAGGTATGGCAAAAAATCATTCATGTTTGCAGCTGCAACTCTGTGAAACGACCTTCCGAACCATTTCAGAACTGAAAACAGTTTCAACCACTTTAAAAGTTTGATTCAGTCCTGGAATGGCTCAGTATGTCGTTGTTCTGCATGCAGATAACCTATTCTGCATTCTGTCTTATTTCTAGTGCTTTTTTCTAAGTTTTAATGCTGCTTAGTTATTTTTATGTTTGTTTGATATGGCCTCAGCATGTGTAATATGTCCTTTGTCTTTGTGCTTTTTATGTTGCATTTGCTAACTGTATGTTAATAACTGCTTTATACTCATATGAGTCGGAGTTTCTTCAAAAGCTTGTAAAAGATAAAAAGATTCATGAGGCTAGAGCCTTTAATTTCACATACAGGTATATTGGTGATGTTTTATCTATCAATAATTCTAGATTTGCAGAATTTCTTCCATTGAGTTTGGTGCTGTTTTGACAACTGTTTTACCTGTTTTGTTCAAGTATTGTTATAACTACTGTTATAGTGACAGCCGGAAACTTTGAGCCGTATTGAAAGCGGGAGGTTTGGCGCTTTACAATCTGATTCAACCCACCATTTCTTTAGAAATGCATGTACCAAGTCAGGGTCATTACGTTTTTCACAGTTTTCCGGTTGTTGACTGATTTTGTCTGTTTATTTAATTATGAGTTTTGACTTTCCCTTTGTAAGATTGCTCGGAGTTCGGTAATTTTGTTATTGCCCTTATTTTGTCTTCTATTACATGTATTGTTGTACTGTTTTGCTTGTCCATTTGTATGTGTGTGTGCGTTTTTTTTGTGTGTGTATCTAGATGATACTGTTACTGATTTTTTGAGAATGAGTATCCTACGTTCGTCTCCGATAGATTCTTATTTAAAGGAATACTATTGTTTTTCCCCAACATGGTGTATTCCATAAATACAAACAGAAGTGAAAATAGTTTTTAATTTCAATATTATTTCAAACAACAAGAATTTGTCCATATATAGAATAAGAAATAAAAAGAAATTGCATATTTATTGTGAAAGTCTGCGATTTGCATGAACTAAATACATTTCAGAAATCTTTATTTTGGAATTAGGCGGTTTTCATGGTATACATCCATACAGTCTTGACATCTATTTGACTGTAGAAGTCTGCACCTCCCATGGAATGAAGACATTGGTTACATCTTGTAAATTTGACGCCAATGACGGATGATGCCTCAGCAAAATCTGCTTCATCCACGTTTGATCAATGTAGTCAAGACCCCATTGTGTGTATAATTCAGGCGTGTAGTCATCGGTAAAAAATCTATCTGACTCCAATCTTCTACGTGCCATCAGGACAAAAATTCTGAAAAATGTGTCGCTAAATCCAAAGCCAGACGGTAGTGGCGACTCCGCAAGAGATCCTACCAGTAGATCAATTTGCTCTACATCATTGTTGTACACTTCACGGAGTTCCTCAACGTGAACGGAGTTCGTAGTAAGTTCTTCGAACGTGGATATTGGTGTCAGGTGTAACAAACGACGGAACTCGTTGTATCTGAAAGAATATAGCCACACAATTATATTTACTTACAAGCTTACCTACTACAACATTCAACTAACTCAACATTTACCAACATATTGAAACAGGCCTAATACAATATTGAAGATAATATCAAAATTTACATATATGTACAAGCAGGATGTCTTTTATTTAATGAGATGTTAAGGGACCAACCATTTAACTTGCAGGAGGAAGGGGTGGGGTATGGTTTTTTGTTTCGTTCAGAATTATTTTTTTCGGACAACACGAGAGTTAAAATATTTTTTTTTCTTCTTCAGAATTAAACATTACGTTATATGACAAAAACTCTGAATCAGATTATTTTTTTCCTCCACCAAAATCAGAATATTTTTTTCAGCAACATTGGGAATCAGAATATTTTTTTTTAGAAACCCCCCCCCCCTGGAAGTTAAATGGTCCATCCCTAAGGTTGTGTGATAAAGACAATAAACATGTACTGTGCAGGTTTATTTAATGAGATGTTAAGGTTGTGTGATAAAGACAATAAACATGTACTGTGCAGGTTTATTTAATGACATGTTAAGACTGTGTGATAAAGACGATAAACATGTACTGTGCAGGTTTATTTAATGAGATGTTAAGGTTGTGTGATAAAGACAATAAACATGTACTGTGCAGGTTTATTTAATGAGATGTTAAGGTTGTGTGATAAAGACAATAAACATGTACTGTGCAGGTTTATTTAATGAGATGTTAAGATTGTGTGATAAAGACAATAAACATGTACTGTGCAGGTTTATTTAATGAGATGTTAAGATTGTGTGATAAAGACAATAAACATGTACTGTGCAGGTTTATTTAATGAGATGTTAAGGTTGTGTGATAAAGACAATAAACATGTACTGTGCAGGTTTATTTAATGAGATGTTAAGACTGTGTGATAAAGACAATAAACATGTACTGTGCAGGTTTATTTAATGAAATGTTAAGGTTGTGTGATAAAGACAATAAACATGTACTGTGCAGGTTTATTTAATGAAATGTTAAGGTTGTGTGATAAAGACAATAAACATGTACTGTGCAGGTTTATTTAATGAGATGTTAAGATTGTGTGATAAAGACAATAAACATGTACTGTGCAGGTTTATTTAATGAAATGTTAAGGTTGTGTGATAAAGACAATAAACATGTACTGTGCAGGTTTATTTAATGAGATGTTAAGACTGTGTGATAAAGACAATAAACATGTACTGTGCAGGTTTATTTAATGAGATGTTAAGATTGTGTGATAAAGACAATAAACATGTACTGTGCAGGTTTATTTAATGAAATGTTAAGGTTGTGTGATAAAGACAATAAACATGTACTGTGCAGGTTTATTTAATGAAATGTTAAGGTTGTGTGATAAAGACAATAAACATGTACTGTGCAGGTTTATTTAATGAGATGTTAAGGTTGTGTGATAAAGACAATAAACATGTACTGTGCAGGTTTATTTAATGAGATGTTAAGATTGTGTGATAAAGACAATAAACATGTACTGTGCAGGTTTATTTAATGAGTGTTAAGATTGTGTGATAAAGACAATAAACATGTACTGTGCAGGTTTATTTAATGAGATGTTAAGATTGTGTGATAAAGACAATACACATGTACTGTGCAAGTTTATTTAATGAGATGTTAAGATTGTGTGATAAAGACAATAAACATGTACTGTGCAAGTTTATTTAATGAGATGTTAAGGTTGTGTGATAAAGACAATACACATGTACTGTGCAAGTTTATTTAATGAAATGTTAAGGTTGTGTGATAAAGACAATAAACATGTACTGTGCAGGTTTATTTAATGAGATGTTAAGGTTGTGTGATAAAGACAATACACATGTACTGTGCAAGTTTATTTAATGAGATGTTAAGGTTGTGTGATAAAGACAATACACATGTACTGTGCAAGTTTATTTAATGAAATGTTAAGGTTGTGTGATAAAGACAATAAACATGTACTGTGCAGGTTTATTTAATGAGATGTTAAGGTTGTGTGATAAAGACAATAAACATGTACTGTGCAGGTTTATTTAATGAGATGTTAAGGTTGTGTGATAAAGACAATAAACATGTACTGTGCAGGTTTATTTAATGAGATGTTAAGATTGTGTGATAAAGACAATAAACATGTACTGTGCAGGTTTATTTAATGACATGTTAAGACTGTGTGATAAAGACAATACACATGTACTGTGCAAGTTTATTTAATGAGATGTTAAGGTTGTGTGATAAAGACAATAAACATGTACTGTGCAGGTTTATTTAATGAGATGTTAAGATTGTGTGATAAAGACAATAAACATGTACTGTGCAGGTTTATTTAATGAGATGTTAAGATTGTGTGATAAAGACAATAAACATGTACTGTGCAGGTTTATTTAATGAGTGTTAAGATTGTGTGATAAAGACAATAAACATGTACTGTGCAGGTTTATTTAATGAAATGTTAAGATTGTGTGATAAAGACAATAAACATGTACTGTGCAGGTTTATTTAATGAGATGTTAAGATTGTGTGATAAAGACAATAAACATGTACTGTGCAGGTTTATTTAATGAGATGTTAAGGTTGTGTGATAAAGACAATAAACATGTACTGTGCAGGTTTATTTAATGAGATGTTAAGATTGTGTGATAAAGACAATACACATGTACTGTGCAAGTTTATTTAATGAGATGTTAAGATTGTGTGATAAAGACAATAAACATGTACTGTGCAGGTTTATTTAATGAGATGTTAAGGTTGTGTGATAAAGACAATAAACATGTACTGTGCAGGTTTATTTAATGAGATGTTAAGATTGTGTGATAAAGACAATAAACATGTACTGTGCAGGTTTATTTAATGAGATGTTAAGGTTGTGTGATAAAGACAATAAACATGTACTGTGCAGGTTTATTTAATGAGTGTTAAGGTTGTGTGATAAAGACAATAAACATGTACTGTGCAGGTTTATTTAATGAGATGTTAAGATTGTGTGATAAAGACAATAAACATGTACTGTGCAGGTTTATTTAATGAGTGTTAAGGTTGTGTGATAAAGACAATAAACATGTACTGTGCAGGTTTATTTAATGAGATGTTAAGGTTGTGTGATAAAGACAATAAACATGTACTGTGCAGGTTTATTTAATGAGATGTTAAGGTTGTGTGATAAAGACAATAAACATGTACTGTGCAGGTTTATTTAATGAGATGTTAAGGTTGTGTGATAAAGACAATAAACATGTACTGTGCAGGTTTATTTAATGAAATGTTAAGACTGTGTGATAAAGACAATAAACATGTACTGTGCAGGTTTATTTAATGAGATGTTAAGGTTGTGTGATAAAGACAATAAACATGTACTGTGCAGGTTTATTTAATGAAATGTTAAGATTGTGTGATAAAGACAATAAACATGTACTGTGCAGGTTTATTTAATGAGATGTTAAGATTGTGTGATAAAGACAATAAACATGTACTGTGCAGGTTTATTTAATGACATGTTAAGATTGTGTGATAAAGACAATAAACATGTACTGTGCAGGTTTATTTAATGAAATGTTAAGATTGTGTGATAAAGACAATAAACATGTACTGTGCAGGTTTATTTAATGAGATGTTAAGATTGTGTGATAAAGACAATAAACATGTACTGTGCAGGTTTATTTAATGAGATGTTAAGGTTGTGTGATAAAGACAATAAACATGTACTGTGCAGGTTTATTTAATGAGATGTTAAGGTTGTGTGATAAAGACAATAAACATGTACTGTGCAGGTTTATTTAATGAGATGTTAAGATTGTGTGATAAAGACAATAAACATGTACTGTGCAGGTTTATTTAATGAAATGTTAAGATTGTGTGATAAAGACAATAACATGTACTGTGCAGGTTTATTTAATGAGATGTTAAGACTGTGTGATAAAGACAATAAACATGTACTGTGCAGGTTTATTTAATGAGATGTTAAGATTGTGTGATAAAGACAATAAACATGTACTGTGCAGGTTTATTTAATGAAATGTTAAGGTTGTGTGATAAAGACAATAAACATGTACTGTGCAGGTTTATTTAATGACATGTTAAGATTGTGTGATAAAGACAATAAACATGTACTGTGCAGGTTTATTTAATGACATGTTAAGACTGTGTGATAAAGACAATAAACATGTACTGTGCAGGTTTATTTAATGAGATGTTAAGGTTGTGTGATAAAGACAATAAACATGTACTGTGCAGGTTTATTTAATGAGATGTTAAGATTGTGTGATAAAGACAATAAACATGTACTGTGCAGGTTTATTTAATGACATGTTAAGACTGTGTGATAAAGACAATAAACATGTACTGTGCAGGTTTACTTAATGACATGTTAAGACTGTGTGATAAAGACAATAAACATGTACTGTGCAGGTTTATTTAATGAGATGTTAAGGTTGTGTGATAAAGACAATAAACATGTACTGTGCAGGTTTATTTAATGAGATGTTAAGATTGTGTGATAAAGACAATAAACATGTACTGTGCAGGTTTATTTAATGAAATGTTAAGATTGTGTGATAAAGACAATAACATGTACTGTGCAGGTTTATTTAATGAGATGTTAAGGTTGTGTGATAAAGACAATAAACATGTACTGTGCAGGTTTATTTAATGAGATGTTAAGGTTGTGTGATAAAGACAATAAACATGTACTGTGCAGGTTTATTTAATGAGATGTTAAGATTGTGTGATAAAGACAATAAACATGTACTGTGCAGGTTTATTTAATGACATGTTAAGACTGTGTGATAAAGACAATAAACATGTACTGTGCAGGTTTATTTAATGACATGTTAAGACTGTGTGATAAAGACAATAAACATGTACTGTGCAGGTTTATTTAATGAGATGTTAAGGTTGTGTGATAAAGACAATAAACATGTACTGTGCAGGTTTATTTAATGAGATGTTAAGATTGTGTGATAAAGACAATAAACATGTACTGTGCAGGTTTATTTAATGAAATGTTAAGATTGTGTGATAAAGACAATAACATGTACTGTGCAGGTTTATTTAATGAGATGTTAAGACTGTGTGATAAAGACAATAAACATGTACTGTGCAGGTTTATTTAATGAGATGTTAAGATTGTGTGATAAAGACAATAAACATGTACTGTGCAGGTTTATTTAATGACATGTTAAGACTGTGTGATAAAGACAATAAACATGTACTGTGCAGGTTTATTTAATGAGATGTTAAGGTTGTGTGATAAAGACAATAAACATGTACTGTGCAGGTTTATTTAATGAGATGTTAAGATTGTGTGATAAAGACAATAACATGTACTGTGCAGGTTTATTTAATGAAATGTTAAGATTGTGTGATAAAGACAATAACATGTACTGTGCAGGTTTATTTAATGAGATGTTAAGACTGTGTGATAAAGACAATAAACATGTACTGTGCAGGTTTATTTAATGAGATGTTAAGATTGTGTGATAAAGACAATAAACATGTACTGTGCAGGTTTATTTAATGAAATGTTAAGGTTGTGTGATAAAGACAATAAACATGTACTGTGCAGGTTTATTTAATGAAATGTTAAGGTTGTGTGATAAAGACAATAAACATGTACTGTGCAGGTTTATTTAATGAAATGTTAAGGTTGTGTGATAAAGACAATAAACATGTACTGTGCAGGTTTATTTAATGAGATGTTAAGATTGTGTGATAAAGACAATAAACATGTACTGTGCAGGTTTATTTAATGAAATGTTAAGGTTGTGTGATAAAGACAATAAACATGTACTGTGCAGGTTTATTTAATGAGATGTTAAGATTGTGTGATAAAGACAATAAACATGTACTGTGCAGGTTTATTTAATGAAATGTTAAGGTTGTGTGATAAAGACAATAAACATGTACTGTGCAGGTTTATTTAATGAGATGTTAAGATTGTGTGATAAAGACAATACACATGTACTGTGCAGGTTTATTTAATGAGATGTTAAGATTGTGTGGTAAAGACAATAAACATGTACTGTGCAGGTTTATTTAATGAGATGTTAAGGTTGTGTGATAAAGACAATAAACATGTACTGTGCAGGTTTATTTAATGAGATGTTAAGATTGTGTGATAAAGACAATAAACATGTACTGTGCAGGTTTATTTAATGACATGTTAAGACTGTGTGATAAAGACAATAAACATGTACTGTGCAGGTTTATTTAATGAGATGTTAAGGTTGTGTGATAAAGACAATAAACATGTACTGTGCAGGTTTATTTAATGAGATGTTAAGATTGTGTGATAAAGACAATAAACATGTACTGTGCAGGTTTATTTAATGACATGTTAAGATTGTGTGATAAAGACAATAAACATGTACTGTGCAGGTTTATTTAATGAGATGTTAAGATTGTGTGATAAAGACAATAAACATGTACTGTGCAGGTTTATTTAATGAGATGTTAAGGTTGTGTGATAAAGACAATAAACATGTACTGTGCAGGTTTATTTAATGACATGTTAAGATTGTGTGATAAAGACAATAAACATGTACTGTGCAGGTTTATTTAATGAAATGTTAAGATTGTGTGATAAAGACAATAACATGTACTGTGCAGGTTTATTTAATGAGTGTTAAGATTGTGTGATAAAGACAATAAACATGTACTGTGCAGGTTTATTTAATGAGATGTTAAGGTTGTGTGATAAAGACAATAAACATGTACTGTGCAGGTTTATTTAATGACATGTTAAGATTGTGTGATAAAGACAATAAACATGTACTGTGCAGGTTTATTTAATGAGATGTTAAGGTTGTGTGATAAAGACAATAAACATGTACTGTGCAGGTTTATTTAATGAGATGTTAAGGTTGTGTGATAAAGACAATAAACATGTACTGTGCAGGTTTATTTAATGAGATGTTAAGGTTGTGTGATAAAGACAATAAACATGTACTGTGCAGGTTTATTTAATGAGATGTTAAGGTTGTGTGATAAAGACAATAAACATGTACTGTGCAGGTTTATTTAATGAGATGTTAAGGTTGTGTGATAAAGACAATAAACATGTACTGTGCAGGTTTATTTAATGAGATGTTAAGATTGTGTGATAAGACAATAAACATGTACTGTGCAGGTTTATTTAATGAGATGTTAAGGTTGTGTGATAAAGACAATAAACATGTACTGTGCAGGTTTATTTAATGAGATGTTAAGGTTGTGTGATAAAGACAATAAACATGTACTGTGCAGGTTTATTTAATGACATGTTAAGATTGTGTGATAAAGACAATAAACATGTACTGTGCAGGTTTATTTAATGACATGTTAAGATTGTGTGATAAAGACAATAAACATGTACTGTGCAGGTTTATTTAATGAGTGTTAAGGTGGTGTGATAAAGACAATAAACATGTACTGTGCAGGTTTATTTAATGAGATGTTAAGGTTGTGTGATAAAGACAATAAACATGTACTGTGCAGGTTTATTTAATGAGTGTTAAGGTTGTGTGATAAAGACAATAAACATGTACTGTGCAGGTTTATTTAATGAGATGTTAAGGTTGTGTGATAAAGACAATAAACATGTACTGTGCAGGTTTATTTAATGACATGTTAAGATTGTGTGATAAAGACAATAAACATGTACTGTGCAGGTTTATTTAATGACATGTTAAGATTGTGTGATAAAGACAATAAACATGTACTGTGCAGGTTTATTTAATGAGATGTTAAGATTGTGTGATAAAGACAATAAACATGTACTGTGCAGGTTTATTTAATGAGTGTTAAGGTGGTGTGATAAAGACAATAAACATGTACTGTGCAGGTTTATTTAATGAGATGTTAAGGTTGTGTGATAAAGACAATAAACATGTACTGTGCAGGTTTATTTAATGACATGTTAAGGTGGTGTGATAAAGACAATAAACATGTACTGTGCAGGTTTATTTAATGAGATGTTAAGGTTGTGTGATAAAGACAATAAACATGTACTGTGCAGGTTTATTTAATGACATGTTAAGACTGTGTGATAAAGACAATAAACATGTACTGTGCAGGTTTATTTAATGAAATGTTAAGATTGTGTGATAAAGACAATAAACATGTACTGTGCAGGTTTATTTAATGAGATGTTAAGGTTGTGTGATAAAGACAATAAACATGTACTGTGCAGGTTTATTTAATGAGATGTTAAGGTTGTGTGATAAAGACAATACACATGTACTGTGCAGGTTTATTTAATGAGATGTTAAGATTGTGTGATAAAGACAATAAACATGTACTGTGCAGGTTTATTTAATGAGATGTTAAGATTGTGTGATAAAGACAATAAACATGTACTGTGCAGGTTTATTTAATGAGATGTTAAGATTGTGTGATAAAGACAATAAACATGTACTGTGCAGGTTTATTTAATGAGATGTTAAGGTTGTGTGATAAAGACAATAAACATGTACTGTGCAGGTTTATTTAATGACATGTTAAGGTTGTGTGATAAAGACAATAAACATGTACTGTGCAGGTTTATTTAATGAGATGTTAAGATTGTGTGATAAAGACAATAAACATGTACTGTGCAGGTTTATTTAATGAAATGTTAAGATTGTGTGATAAAGACAATAAACATGTACTGTGCAGGTTTATTTAATGAGATGTTAAGATTGTGTGATAAAGACAATAAACATGTACTGTGCAGGTTTATTTAATGAGATGTTAAGATTGTGTGATAAAGACAATAAACATGTACTGTGCAGGTTTATTTAATGACATGTTAAGACTGTGTGATAAAGACAATAAACATGTACTGTGCAGGTTTATTTAATGAGATGTTAAGGTTGTGTGATAAAGACAATAAACATGTACTGTGCAGGTTTATTTAATGAGATGTTAAGGTTGTGTGATAAAGACAATACACATGTACTGTGCAGGTTTATTTAATGAGATGTTAAGATTGTGTGATAAAGACAATAAACATGTACTGTGCAGGTTTATTTAATGAGATGTTAAGATTGTGTGATAAAGACAATAAACATGTACTGTGCAGGTTTATTTAATGAGATGTTAAGATTGTGTGATAAAGACAATAAACATGTACTGTGCAGGTTTATTTAATGAGATGTTAAGATTGTGTGATAAAGACAATAAACATGTACTGTGCAGGTTTATTTAATGAAATGTTAAGATTGTGTGATAAAGACAATAAACATGTACTGTGCAGGTTTATTTAATGAGATGTTAAGATTGTGTGATAAAGACAATAAACATGTACTGTGCAGGTTTATTTAATGAGATGTTAAGGTTGTGTGATAAAGACAATAAACATGTACTGTGCAGGTTTATTTAATGAGATGTTAAGATTGTGTGATAAAGACAATAAACATGTACTGTGCAGGTTTATTTAATGACATGTTAAGACTGTGTGATAAAGACAATAAACATGTACTGTGCAGGTTTATTTAATGAGATGTTAAGGTTGTGTGATAAAGACAATAAACATGTACTGTGCAGGTTTATTTAATGAGATGTTAAGGTTGTGTGATAAAGACAATAAACATGTACTGTGCAGGTTTATTTAATGAGATGTTAAGATTGTGTGATAAAGACAATAAACATGTACTGTGCAGGTTTATTTAATGAGATGTTAAGATTGTGTGATAAAGACAATAAACATGTACTGTGCAGGTTTATTTAATGAGATGTTAAGGTTGTGTGATAAAGACAATAAACATGTACTGTGCAGGTTTATTTAATGAGATGTTAAGGTTGTGTGATAAAGACAATACACATGTACTGTGCAGGTTTATTTAATGAGATGTTAAGATTGTGTGATAAAGACAATAAACATGTACTGTACAGGTTTATTTAATGAGATGTTAAGATTGTGTGATAAAGACAATAAACATGTACTGTACAGGTTTATTTAATGAGATGTTAAGGTTGTGTGATAAAGACAATAAACATGTACTGTGCAGGTTTATTTAATGAGATGTTAAGATTGTGTGATAAAGACAATAAACATGTACTGTGCAGGTTTATTTAATGAGATGTTAAGATTGTGTGATAAAGACAATAAACATGTACTGTGCAGGTTTATTTAATGAGATGTTAAGATTGTGTGATAAAGACAATAAACATGTACTGTGCAGGTTTATTTAATGAGATGTTAAGATTGTGTGATAAAGACAATAAACATGTACTGTGCAGGTTTATTTAATGACATGTTAAGATTGTGTGATAAAGACAATAAACATGTACTGTGCAGGTTTATTTAATGAGATGTTAAGGTTGTGTGATAAAGACAATAAACATGTACTGTGCAGGTTTATTTAATGAGATGTTAAGGTTGTGTGATAAAGACAATAAACATGTACTGTGCAGGTTTATTTAATGAGATGTTAAGATTGTGTGATAAAGACAATAAACATGTACTGTGCAGGTTTATTTAATGAGATGTTAAGATTGTGTGATAAAGACAATAAACATGTACTGTGCAGGTTTATTTAATGAGATGTTAAGATTGTGTGATAAAGACAATAAACATGTACTGTGCAGGTTTATTTAATGAGATGTTAAGGTTGTGTGATAAAGACAATAAACATGTACTGTGCAGGTTTATTTAATGAGATGTTAAGATTGTGTGATAAAGACAATAAACATGTACTGTGCAGGTTTATTTAATGAGATGTTAAGGTTGTGTGATAAAGACAATAAACATGTACTGTGCAGGTTTATTTAATGAGATGTTAAGATTGTGTGATAAAGACAATAAACATGTACTGTGCAGGTTTATTTAATGAGATGTTAAGATTGTGTGATAAAGACAATAAACATGTACTGTGCAGGTTTATTTAATGAGATGTTAAGATTGTGTGATAA
Source organism: Bathymodiolus septemdierum (assembly GCA_963383655.1). NCBI lineage: Eukaryota > Metazoa > Mollusca > Bivalvia > Mytilida > Modiolidae > Bathymodiolus > Bathymodiolus septemdierum. The sequence goes on from OY726530.1 coordinate 61,365,101, forward strand.
AGACAATAAACATGTACTGTGCAGGTTTATTTAATGAGATGTTAAGGTTGTGTGATAAAGACAATAAACATGTACTGTGCAGGTTTATTTAATGACATGTTAAGGTTGTGTGATAAAGACAATAAACATGTACTGTGCAGGTTTATTTAATGACATGTTAAGATTGTGTGATAAAGACAATAAACATGTACTGTGCAGGTTTATTTAATGAGATGTTAAGGTTGTGTGATAAAGACAATAAACATGTACTGTGCAGGTTTATTTAATGAGATGTTAAGATTGTGTGATAAAGACAATAAACATGTACTGTGCAGGTTTATTTAATGAGATGTTAAGATTGTGTGATAAAGACAATAAACATGTACTGTGCAGGTTTATTTAATGAGATGTTAAGATTGTGTGATAAAGACAATAAACATGTACTGTGCAGGTTTATTTAATGAGATGTTAAGGTTGTGTGATAAAGACAATAAACATGTACTGTGCAGGTTTATTTAATGAGATGTTAAGACTGTGTGATAAAGACAATAAACATGTACTGTGCAGGTTTATTTAATGAGATGTTAAGATTGTGTGATAAAGACAATAAACATGTACTGTGCAGGTTTATTTAATGAGATGTTAAGATTGTGTGATAAAGACAATAAACATGTACTGTGCAGGTTTATTTAATGACATGTTAAGGTTGTGTGATAAAGACAATAAACATGTACTGTGCAGGTTTATTTAATGACATGTTAAGATTGTGTGATAAAGACAATAAACATGTACTGTGCAGGTTTATTTAATGAGATGTTAAGATCGTGTGATAAAGACAATAAACATGTACTGTGCAGGTTTATTTAATGAGATGTTAAGATTGTGTGATAAAGACAATAAACATGTACTGTGCAGGTTTATTTAATGACATGTTAAGGTTGTGTGATAAAGACAATAAACATGTACTGTGCAGGTTTATTTAATGACATGTTAAGATTGTGTGATAAAGACAATAAACATGTACTGTGCAGGTTTATTTAATGAGATGTTAAGATTGTGTGATAAAGACAATAAACATGTACTGTGCAGGTTTATTTAATGAGATGTTAAGATTGTGTGATAAAGACAATAAACATGTACTGTGCAGGTTTATTTAATGAGATGTTAAGGTTGTGTGATAAAGACAATAAACATGTACTGTGCAGGTTTATTTAATGAGATGTTAAGGTTGTGTGATAAAGACAATAAACATGTACTGTGCAGGTTTATTTTTTGTCTTTGTTTATTTATGCATTGTCGTTAGAAATCCAGTTATCAAGAAGGAAGGGTTGGGATCCCGTTAACTGGTTTAACTCTGCCACATTTGTGTGTCTGTCCCAAAGCCAGGATCTGCCTTCCAACATTATATATCGCTTTCCGCTTTTTTGTGTTCATCAAGTTATTATGGGAGGTAATAGTTGGTTTATGGGAGGTAATAGTTGGTTTTGTTGATATTGGTGATATTGGTGAACATCACTGTTTTAACTTTCTTTTTTATAACTGATTAATATGAACTCACCTTGGATGGGCCGTCATGTCCGTGATCACATGGTAGTTGGATTTACAACTACCTATGCAATCAGTGCCTATATCACCATTGATGTGAGTTCGAAACTCGATCAGGGCGGGGTGTACAATGGTATGTGATAAGGTTTGTCAGTGACTTGCGACAGATCGGTGGTTTTCTCCGGGTACTCCGTTTCCTTCATCAATAAAACTGACCGCCGCGATATAAGTGAAATATTTTTGAAAGTGGCGTTAAACACCACCAAACAAACAAACAATGAACTCACCTTGGAATTCCTCTTTCTCTGTCACGTACTATGTCGATAGTTGCCAAGTCAATATGATCACTTGGATCTGTGTCTGGCAGGTTTAGTTTTCTTAAAAAGTTGGGATAGTTATGCAGTGTCATTGCTCCTGGGTGATCATTTCCCAACGAATAAAACAAATTTTCCATTGAATTTTGTTCTAATACAGATTCAGTTTTCTCAAAGACAGCATCTTCCATATCGTATTGATTTTCTAAAATATAAAGAAAAAAAGAGAAACAGCGTTTTTTTACAATCAATCGTGGTATTTTCCAAATACGACACCCAGTACAATCATTGTATATAATATCTATTAATACATACTTAGTTCAAATAAAGGCATTTTTGTATGACCAATTTGACCGAAAGTAAACTGTCCATACTTTCACACCCCGGGAAAATAACCGGTTATTGGATTACTACAAGATTATTTCCATATATGGGCCAATATGGGCCTCAACTTCGTCTCTTTTCTAGATGTCGGAAGTATGTAATAAATAGTTTAATACATGGCCATGTATTAATCTGTATATATTGCACCATCTGATAGTAGTACGTTCAGGTTAACTGAATGTGTGTTATTTGTTTGTTTGTTTGATGTTGTTTAACGCCACTTTCAACAATATATCAGTTATATCGTGGCGGTCAGTTTTACTGGTGGAGGAAACCGGAGGACCCGGAGGGAAACCACCGACCTGTCGCAAGGGGGTCCGACCTATAATCCGACGGGGCCGTAGCTATAATCCGACAGTCCGACAGTCCGATAGTCCGACGGTCCGATAGTCCGACAGTGCGATAGTCCGACAGTGCGATAGTCCGACAAATGCTTTAAACTGATGAAAGTTTTGAAAAATAATTTGGCCAAAAATGATATATTCGTTATTTCAGGATATGGGCCGTTCATGTTATAGTGTTAACTTTCAAAGAAATAAAGCATTGGTCGGACTATCGGACTGTCGGATTATAAGTCGGACCTCTAATCCGACAGTCCAACGGTCCGATAGTCCGACAGTCCGATAGTCCGACGGTCCGGTAGTCCGACAGTCCGACGGTCCGATAGTCCGACAGTCCGATAGCCCGACAAATGCTTTATTTCTTTGAAAGTTAACACTATAACATGTGTAATATGGGGCCAGAAACCGAACCGTTTACTCACCAAAGAAAGGTCCAGAACATCGGAAACACGATATCATAGACGGACAAACAATTGGCAGAGCCACACAAGAACTAAAAAAAACCACATATATGAACAACACGGACTCCATAAAAACCTGGATCCAGTCGTGATGAACCGGTAGTGTAAGTATCCCGTATATTTTTTAGTAGCGACTACTTCAGGCTTTATTCAAGTAGCGTGTAGTTGAGTCCAGCCAAGAAAAGTCACTATCGAAAAGAAAGATGAAATAAATGAATACAAAAAAAAAAGAAATACAAATAAAAAGGAAAAGATAAAAAGAAGAGCGTACCAGTGTCCCCCGCCCTTTATCATGGAATATTTATGTTAAAAAGCAATGTCGACACATCAATAGAGCTGGATACAATAATGTGTGTGAATTGATTGATTGATTGATTGATTGCTTAAGGCCCAGCAAGCAATATTTCAGTCATATTCAGGATGTGAAAAGTTTGTAAGCAAAAAATCAGAAAGAGGGGACTCTGGGATGGATCAACATGGGCAACCACTTAACACGGAAACTTGTTTTTCTGTCTCTTCCGACGACAAGTTGGTCTTATTTTTATTCCCCGGGATTCCGACGGGTGACCCTGCTATGGTCGCCTTCTACGACAAGCGCTTATATAAAAAGTTACGATTGAAGGAATTGACCCTAAGTGACCCCTTATATCACGGAAAGAAACAGCATCCGAATATGACAAAATAAACAAACCATGATACGCCACCCCCCCCTTGTGACAATTGAAGGCTTGAAGGCCAGTTGCACAGCGTATTAATTGTATATACCATATGAAAACTGGCGTTTTCCAAACTGACTGAAATCACACCTCTCCCTTGCTCCCCCTTTTATCAATACAATGTATGTCACGACGTGACCTATCAGTAAAAGGGGGAACAAGTGAGAGATGTTATCGTACGAGGAGTGGACGTACGAACGAACAGCGGTATGCCATAATAAGCCCGTATTTTGACGGGTGTATAAAAATGAACGGCCCATATCCTGAAATTACGAATATATAATTTTTGGCCAAATTATTTTTCAAAACTTTCATCAGTTTAAAGCATTTGTCGGACTATCGGACTGTCGGACTATCAGACCGTCGGACTATCGGACTGTCGGACTATCGGACTGTCGGATTATAGCTACGGCCCCGTCGCAAGTCACTGAAAAACTTTATCACATAATGTTGTACACCTCGCATCAGTGGTGATAGGCACTGCTTGCATAGGTAGTTGTAAATCCAACTACCATACGATCACGGCCACGACGGCCCCTGGTTGACTGCATAACCAACTTGATTCTTCTACCTCAGGCATAGGTGAACTTACTTGATTTTTGTTATACTATTTAGGCCCATTGGCTTTATTGCTTCTAAAACTAAAATGTTTTTGGCTTTCCAATATTTCAATTTTGAGCATACATGTACCTGATGGTTATTCCAGAAATACGCAGTGAGCACTAAATCTGATATCTACGTTTTTATTGATAATGATAATAATAAAGTAAACAGTCAACAAATACAATTTACTTACATTTAATAGAACAACCCCAGTTATTCTAAAACGAAACTAACAAAATATGATGTGTCAGAATATCATTCATTTGTTGATGAAACACATTTCTTGTATATTCTATCTTACATTACGTTACTGGCGAATTAATTATATAAAATTTCATCCAAGACGGGTCTCAGGGGCCCCAGGCCCAGACGTATGACCTCGGGACAAGGTAAACAAGTAAACAAGGGTGATTCCTGGGTTTTATATGACGTAAAACAAGAAGGATTGTGTAATGTATTTTGATGTGAGGTAAAATAATGGGGCTTCCGTGGTTTTACGTCATGTAAAACCAGGCGATTCCGTGATTTGACCTGTTGTAAGAGAAGTGAGATTCTGTGAGTTGACGTGATATAAAACAAGAAGAACCCATTGGTTTGATTAGATGTAAAACATAGGAGAATCCGTTGTTTAACGTAATATAAAACAAGAGGGATTCTGTGGGTTGATTAGATACAAAATAAAGGAGAATTAGTGATTTGATGTGATGCAAAGCAAGGAAAATTTCAGGTTTATCGTTGTGTGAAACAAGATGTGAAGAAAAGCAAGGGTTACTCCGTGGTTTGACGTTATGTAAACAAGGGGGGTTGCATGGTTTGACATGATATAAAACAAGGGGGATTCCCGTTATTTAACTAGATCGAAAAATCCAACAATCGACGTACAAGCAATTTTGTCCCAATATTATAATAATTGTATTACCAACTGCGTCTGTTTCATGGTTCCTGACTTCAAAATCGTCTGGTAAGAGAGGATGCAGACGATATACAGCAACGAATTCTTCTGAGAGTGAAAATGGTACTTCTCGTATATTCTTAGGGTTTCCTAAAATGTTAATAGCATTACAATAAATGGTTGCTTCCTTTTCACAATGGTATGAATGTACAGTCCAATTTCGTTTATCTCGAACTCAGAAAAATCGAGGGCCCAGGTGGCTTAATGAGTTAGATAACCTAACAACTCATATACAAGCCTGTCACCAATACGGCGTGGGTTCGCGCCCGGCTTTGTTAATTACAAAATAGGGTGCACTCGACTCGCAGCCGCAAGTGATAAAGTTTACCAGTTGCTTGCCCATGATCGGTGGTTCTCTCCGGGTACTCCGGCTTCTTCCACCACTAAAACTGGTCGCCATGATATAGCTGAAATATTGCTGAAAGTGGCGTTAAACACCAAAAATCAAATCAATCAAAATCAGAAAAATCGTTACCTTGTATATCTTCAAGTAATACATTTGTAGGCTAGTAGGTTGATTCTTGGAGTTTAACGCCACTTTCAGCAATATTTCAGCCATATCATGGCGACCAGTTTTAGTGGTGGAAGAAGCCGGAGTACCCTGGGCAAGCAACACTGGTAAACTTTATCGCTTGAGGCTGGGAGTCGAGTGCACCCTTTTTTGTAATTTACAAATCCCGGCCGGAACCCACGCCGTATTGATGATAGGCTTGTATGAGTTGTTAGGTAATTCAACTACCTAACTCATTGAGCCACCCGGGCCCTCGATTTTTCTGTTAGGTTAGTAGGAGTTAATTAATTGCAGTTAATATATATGTATCAAAAAGTTTATGTCATCGAGGCCCAAATAACAGTTTACGGTCAGCAGTGCCGGATTAATTAGGACAAATGAGGCCCTGTGCTAGTTAAGTTATGAGGCCCCTTACTTGGGTCCTAAGGAGGTAGACCCGGTAGGCCTACACAGGCAGTCAAGCATACCGACTACAAATTTAAAATTGCTCCACATAAGCAAAAATCCATCGCAATTTTTTTTGGCAGGAAGATGGGCCCCTTGACCAGCAGGACCCTGTGCTTAAGCACACCTAAGCACAATGATAAATCCGACACTGAAGGTCAACAAAAAATACTACATGGACTGAAGCGTCAAGTCATGTGACATGAATTGACAAATCATAACTTTTAGATAATATGATATGTTATAGTCTTCACGACAAGTTAATATCCATACTTATCAAACAGAGAAGGAATTATTTCCCAAAGCCCAAACAGCTGAGAGAAATAAGTATTTCAAAATATGATATTAAAGTATGGTTATTATATATATACTGCTCTAGATCGCGACAAAATCAAAACAGCTATTCTTTGCCACGTGCATTATGCTCCGGGAATAATTAGTTATTGCTGGACACTGATAAAAAAAAAGTGGTAAAATACCACACTTATTTCTTACTCTGTTGATATAGTAAAACATGGTTATGGTGTTTAGCGCCACTTTCAACAAAATTTCAGTAGGATCGTGGAGTACCCACGGAAAACACGAAATGTTCTATATTTGGACATATCCCTCTCAATATGTCAATCGTAACTACTCGGCCCTTCTCGCTACCCTACAAATAACCTCGTATGTACATAGTAGAAATTCTTCTTAAATTGTTTGCCGGAAGTTAAGTTATGTTAAGCCGCACAAAAATATAGTCCACGAAAATCCAATGATATGGAAGACATACTAAGTAAAATCTAATCATGCAAAACTAATTAAAACTTTAATTGAAATATAGTAATTGCTTAAAATATAACTTTATCAAACTTTCATGTAACTGACATGTGAAAAGTAGTGCTATTTATACGCCTAATGCATACGAGGTTATTTGCAGGGTAGCGAGAATGGCCGAGTAGCTACGATTGTCAATATGTATTGCCGCAATTTAGCTAACAGCTTACCGACTGCTCCGGGTATTCCATTCACAAGGTGAGGGTATTGTTGAACTAACACTGCAGCTAGGTTTGCATCACCTCGGGCAATTTCTAACATTGTTACTCCATACCAATTACTTTTCAGACCAAGTTTTGCGATGTCGTTATTTAATATAGCTGTTGTCCACTCTAGGGTATGGATTTTGGCAATAACCGCGGTAATGATCAGTCTTGCTGTTTGAAACAACATGTTTTCCGTCCATCTTGGATTTTGCTGTTTCAACATATCACAAACATAATTGTGTTCTTTTGTCCATAGAATATGCATCATTCCTAACCCAAGCCACCAGTTATCGTTAAAACCTGTAATAAATCATTTTACAACATGATTAAAATTAAAGTTTATTATCAAGGGTGGTGGTGGATGGTTAATGGTATTTAACGCTACTTTCAACAATATTTCAGCTATATAGTGGTGGTCAGTTTTATTGGTGGAGGAAACCGGAGTACCTGGAGAAAACCATCCACCTGTCACAAGTCAGGGGACAGAACTCGTCAGTTTACGTTAGTAGTGATAGGTTATCAAGAGGAGAGACTTGGGATCCCATAAACCGGTTTAATCCAGTCATATGTTTGTGCCTGCTCCAATACTCATGTGTCGTTGTTCTTTTTTTGTGAGTTTATTGAGTTAAGGTGAGATGTGATTGTTCGTTTTCTTGATATTGGTGAAAGTGTTGACCACTGTTTAAACATTCTTTTCATAATTGCTGTAGCGTTTTTCTTTTGTTATTTTTGGGGAGATATACAAACATCTATCAACATCACGTGCAGGGTAGGGTCATTCACCTTTGTCAGTCCAATCATGTGCAAGAAATTTAAGTATATATTGACAAATACAACAACAGTTCTCAGTGTGTGTTGGCTAGTAATGCCTCAAGATTTTCTAGGCTGATCGCTGATTGGTCGGTTGAAAATATGAAAAAGTCAGAGGTTAATCTAACAGCAAATATGAAATTCAATTGTAATTACAACATTAAAATTTTGAACAGATTATGGGAAAAAATATGTGTTATTTTCATTGACCTTTACAAGAAAAGTGACCCATTTGTTGCCTTAAAGGGAAATAACTCTTGTTAAACGTATAATTTTTAGAATTAAAGTAGGAAGTGTACAATGGTCTGAAAGTAGGAAGTGTACAATGGTCTGAAAGTAGGAAGTGTACAATGGTCTGAAAGTAGGAAGTGTACAATGGTCTGAAAGTAGGAAGTGTGCAATGCTGTGAAAGTAGGAAGTGTGCAATGGTCTGAAAGTAGGAAGTGTACAATGGTCTGAAAGTAGGAAGTGTACAATGGTCTGAAAGTAGGAAGTGTACAATGGTCTGAAAGTAGGAAGTGTACAATGGTCTGAAAGTAGGAAGTGTACAATGGTCTGAAAGTAGGAAGTGTGCAATGCTGTGAAAGTAGGAAGTGTGCAATGGTCTGAAAGTAGGAAGTGTACAATGGTCTGAAAGTAGGAAGTGTACAATGGTTTGAAAGTAGGAAGTGTACAATGGTCTGAAAGTAGGAAGTGTGCAATGCTGTGAAAGTAGGAAGTGTGCAATGGTCTGAAAGTAGGAAGTGTGTAATGGTCTGAAAGTAGGAAGTGTGCAATGCTCTGAAAGTAGGAAGTGTGCAATGGTCTGAAAGTAGGAAGTGTGCAATGGTCTGAAAGTAGGAAGTGTGCAATGGTCTGAAAGTAGGAAGTGTGTAATGGTCTGAAAGTAGGAAGTGTGCAATGCTCTGAAAGTAGGAAGTGTGCAATGGTCTGAAAGTAGGAAGTGTGCAATGGTCTGAAAGTAGGAAGTGTGCAATGGTCTGAAAGTAGGAAGTGTACAATGCTCTGAAAGTAGGAAGTGTGCAATGGTCTGAAAGTAGGAAGTGTGCAATGGTCTGAAAATAGGAAGTGTGCAATGGTCTGAAAGTAGGAAATGTGCAATGGTCTTTTAAATTAATTTTACTACATACTTGTATTTGTTGCATGATTAAGGAAATATTAATGCATGTAATTTAATTGCAATATATAATTAATTTATATTCGTTTGAACTGGGTTAACTTTGCAGGAGAGGCCATCCATCTTATGAGGCCAAATTTCAAATGCACTGAGATAGTAAAATACTACTGAATTATCCCCCTCAAGAGAGGCCACATAGGATAGGTGGCCTCTTTTGAAGGGTATAATTTATAAGTATTTTACTATCTCATGGCATTTGAAATCTGGCCTTATAAGATGGGTGGCCTATGTTGAGGGGAATAATTAATTAGCATTAATTATAATATATTGAGCGAACAATATGATATGTTGTGGGAACAGAATAATAATATTATATTGAGGGAACAAGATAATAAGTCTTGTGGGAACAAGGTAATATGTTGTGGGAACAAAATATCTTTCTTGTGGGAGCAAAATAATAAGTTGTGGGAACAAGATATTATATTGAGGGAACAAAGCGTTATCAGCCACCGTAGGATCCACATGTCCGACATAGGTTACGCCCCATATTTAATACCTGTAACGGGCAATCCGTCCACAGGATTAATAGGTAAACGCCCATCTGAAGTCAGTGTTAGTTTCCCATCTACGAACGATCGAACTTTGGAACATGTTGAAGCGTCACTGCCATAAATTTGAGATCCATCCCACCAATGTGTTTCTGTGTTCTGAAACGTCTGGCGTGGTTTTAATTCTTCACAAAACGGAAAATTTTTGCATTTTTTATACATATCATACGAAAAACGTATGCATCTATCTGCAGGTGTCCTTGGTACTTTCATCGATTGACCTGTGAAATCGGGGTCATCTTGTACTAGTTTCACATCAATATTACTAAAAAAAAAAAAAAAAAAAAAAAAAAAAAAAATATATATATATATATATATATATAGGAGCGGATGTGCTCGAGTGGTCTAGGGCTCATGACATAAGGATAAGCGATTGGTGCTGCAGTGTATCAATGGTGTGAGTTCAAATCCCGTCAAAGGGTCTAAACAGGATAGCAATACTCTGCTAAGGTTACCTATTGAGAACATATAAACTAAAGGATCTAAACAGGAAAACAATACTCAGCTAAGGTTACCTATTGGGAGCCAATAAACTAAAGGATCTAAACAGGATAACAATACTCAGCTAAGGTTACCTATTGGGAACAAATAAACTAAAGTATCTAAACAGGATAACAATACTCAGTTAAGGTTACCTATTGGGAACAAATAAATCAAAGGATCTAAACAGGATAACAATACTCAGCTAAGGTTACCTATTGGGAACAAATAAATCAAAGGATCTAAACAGGATAACAATACTCAGCTAAGGTTACCTATTGGGAGCCAATAAACTAAAGGATCTGAACAGGATAACAATACTCAGCTAAGGTTACCTATTGGGAGCAAATAAACTAAAGGATCTAAACAGGATAACAATACTCAGCTAAGGTTACCTATTGGGAACAAATAAATCAAAGGATCTAAACAGGATAACAATACTCAGCTAAGGTTACCTATTGGGAACAAATAAATCAAAGGATCTAAACAGGATAACAATACTCAGCTAAGGTTACCTATTGGGAGCCAATAAACTAAAGGATCTGAACAGGATAACAATACTCAGCTAAGGTTACCTATTGGGAGCAAATAAACTAAAGGATCTAAACAGGATAACAATACTCAGCTAAGGTTACCTATTGGGAACAAATAAATCAAAGGATCTAAACAGGATAACAATACTCAGCTAAGGTTACCTATTGGGAGCCAATAAACTAAAGGATCTGAACAGGATAACAATACTCAGCTAAGGTTACCTATTGGGAGCAAATAAACTAAAGGATCTAAACAGGATAACAATACTCAGCTAAGGTTACCTATTGGGAACAAATAAACTAAAGGATCTAAACAGGATAACAATACTCAGCTAAGGTTACCTATTGGGAACAAATAAACTAAAGTATCTAAACAGGATAACAATACTCAGCTAAGGTTACCTATTGGGAGCAAATAAACTAAAGGATCTAAACAGGATAACAATACTCAGCTAAGGTTACCTATTGGGAGCCAATAAACTAAAGTATCTAAACAGGATAACAATACTCAGCTAAGGTTACCTATTGGGAACAAATACACCATAGGATCTAAACAGGATAACAATACTCAGCTAAGGTTACCTACTGGGAGCAAATAAACCATAGGATCTAAACAGGATAACAATACTCAGCTAAGGTTACCTATTGGGAACCAATAAACTAAAGGATCTAAACAGGATAACAATACTCAGCTAAGGTTACCTATTGGGAACAAATAAACTAAAGGATCTAAACAGGATAACAATACTCAGCTAAGGTTACCTATTGGGAGCAAATAAACTAAAGGATCTAAACAGGATAACAATACTCAGCTAAGGTTACCTATTGGGAGCAAATAAACCATAGGATCTAAACAGGATAACAATACTCAGCTAAGGTTACCTATTGGGAGCCAATAAACTAAAGGATCTAAACAGGATAACAATACTCAGCTAAGGTTACCTATTGGGAACAAATAAACTAAAGGATCTAAACAGGATAACAATACTCAGCTAAGGTTACCTATTGGGAGCCAATAAACCAAAGGATCTAAACAGGATAACAATACTCAGCTAAGGTTACCTGTTGGGAACAAATAAACTAAAGGATCTAAACAGGATAACAATACTCAGCTAAGGTTACCTATTGGGAGCAAATAAACTAAAGGATCTAAACAGGATAACAATACTCAGCTAAGGTTACCCATTGGGAGCCAATAAACCAAAGGATCTAAACAGGATAACAATACTCAGCTAAGGTTACCCATTGGGAGCTAATAAACTAAAGGATCTAAACAGGATAACAATACTCAGCTATGGTTACCCATTGGGAGCCAATAAACCAAAGGATCTAAACAGGATAACAATACTCAGCTAAGGTTACCTATTGGGAGCTAATAAACCAAAGGATCTAAACAGGATAACAATACTCAGCTAAGGTTACCTATTGGGAGCTAATAAACCAAAGGATCTAAACAGGATAACAATACTCAGCTAAGGTTACCTATTGGGAGCTAATAAACCAAAAGATCTAAACAGGATAACAATACTCAGCTAAGGTTACCTATTGGTAGCCAATAAACCAAAGGATCTAAACAGGATAACAATACTCAGCTAAGGTTACCTATTGAGAACAAATAAACCAAAGGATCTAAACAGGATAACAATACTCAGCTAAGGTTACCTATTGGGAACAAATAAACCAAAGGATCTAAACAGGATAACAATACTCAGCTAAGGTTACCTATTGAGAACAAATAAACTAAAGGATCTAAACAGGATAACAATACTCAGCTAAGGTTACCTATTGGGAACAAATCAACCAAAGGATCTAAACAGGATAACAATACTCAGCTAAGGTTACCTATTGGGAGCCAATAAACCATAGGATCTAAACAGGATAACAATACTCAGCTAAGGTTACCTATTGGGAGCTAATAAACCAAAAGATCTAAACAGGATAACAATACTCAGCTAAGGTTACCTATTGGGAGCTAATAAACTAAAAGATCTAAACAGGATAACAATACTCAGCTAAGGTTACCTATTGGGAGCCAATAAACCATAGGATCTAAACAGGATAACAATACTCAGCTAAGGTTACCTATTGGGAGCTAATAAACCAAAAGATCTAAACAGGATAACAATACTCAGCTAAGGTTACCTATTGGGAGCTAATAAACCAAAAGATCTAAACAGGATAACAATACTCAGCTAAGGTTACCTATTGGGAACAAATAAACCATAGGATCTAAACAGGATAACAATACTCAGCTAAAGTTACCTATTGGGAGCAAATAAACCATAGGATCTAAACAGGATAACAATACTCAGCTAAGGTTACCTATTGGGAACAAATAAACTAAAGTATCTAAACAGGATAACAATACTCAGCTAAGGTTACCTATTGGGAGCTAATAAACCAAAAGATCTAAACAGGATAGCAATACTCAGCTAAGGTTACCTATTGGGAGCCAATAAACCATAGGATCTAAACAGGATAACAATACTCAGCTAAGGTTACCTATTGGGAGCAAATAAACCATAGGATCTAAACAGGATAACAATACTCAGCTAAGGTTACCTATTGGGAGCTAATAAACCATAAGATCTAAACAGGATAACAATACTCAGCTAAGGTTACCTATTGGGAGCCAATAAACCATAGGATCTAAACAGGATAACAATACTCAGCTAAGGTTACCTATTGGGAGCAAATAAACCAAAAGATCTAAACAGGATAGCAATACTCAGCTAAGGTTACCTATTGGGAGCCAATAAACCATAGGATCTAAACAGGATAACAATACTCAGCTAAGGTTACCTATTGGGAGCAAATAAACCATAGGATCTAAACAGGATAACAATACTCAGCTAAGGTTACCTATTGGGAGCTAATAAACCAAAAGATCTAAATAGGATAGCAATACTCAGCTAAGGTTATCTATTGGGAGCCAATAAACCATAGGATCTAAACAGGATAACAATACTCAGCTAAGGTTACCTATTGGGAGCAAATAAACCATAGGATCTAAACAGGATAACAATACTCAGCTAAGGTTACCTATTGGGAGCTAATAAACCATAGGATCTAAACAGGATAACAATACTCAGCTAAGGTTACCTATTGGGAGCCAATAAACTAAAGGATCTAAACAGGATAACAATACTCAGCTAAGGTTACCTATTGGGAGCTAATAAACCAAAACATCTAAACAGGATAACAATACTCAGCTAAGGTTACCTATTGGGAGCTAATAAACCAAAAGATCTAAACAGGATAACAATACTCAGCTCGAGATTCTTTACAACAACGATACATGGACAATACCTGTCGGCGTATGAGGTGCGGTGCCCCATACATAATTATAATCATTGCTGTTCTCTGTTAAACCTGTATTTATATGTGAGGAGTGGCATTTTAATCACATGTGGCAAACACTCGTCTTGCATGACCGCATCATTTCACTAAGAAGGAATATTTAACCCCAGCAACCGTTACTGAAATTCCTGTACCAAGCCAGGAAGGTGGTCGACCATTCACATGTGTGTTTGTGGAATCAATGTTGCATCAAATTTAATTTTAATGGTCGCAAATATCTGTTTACTGGCTCCGCTAACGCGTCGCCAGTTAACTCAATTTGCGACCATCAAATCTCCAATTGATGCCGTGAAATTTTCAAAAGCAATACAGTTATCTCCTGATTTTAAGTTGATAATGTAACAGCCAATTAGACACAAAATACAGTGTTGTCTGCTTATTTTTAACTCCGATATGTAGCTTACTTGGATAACTCGGAAGTAATCATGAGTCTGTTCATGGAATATGATAACTCAAAGTAATCATGAGTCTGTTCATGGAATATACTTTACTGACTCGAAGTAATCATGAGTCTGTTCATGGAACATGATAACTTGAAGTAATCATGAGTCTGTTCATGGAACATGCTTTACTAACTCGAAGTAATCATGAGTCTGTTCATGGAACATGATAACTTGAAGTAATCATGAGTCTGTTCATGGAACATGCTTTACTAACTCGAAGTAATCATGGGTCTGTTCATGGAACATGCTTTAGTAACTCGAAGTAATCATGAGTCTGTTCATGGAACATGATAACTTGAAGTAATCATGAGTCTGTTCATGGAACATGCTTTACTAACTCGAAGTAATCATGAGTCTGTTCATGGAACATGATAACTCGAAGTAATCATGAGTCTGTTCATGGAACATGCTTTACTGTTATAAATCAGACATACTGGTATATTATTTTACTTTGGTTTATATACTTGGTGTGTATTAACACAGTGGCCATCGTGGCCGTGATCGTATGGTAGTTGAATTTACAACTACATGTATGAAAATCAATGCCTATCACCACTGATGTTGTGAGTTCGAATCTCGATCAGGGCGAGGTGTACAAGATTATGTGATAAAGTTTGTCAGTGACTTGCGACAGTTTGGTAGTTTTCTCCGGTTACTCCAACTTCCTTCACCAATAAAACTGACCGCCACGATATAACAGAAATATTGTTGAAAATGGCATTAAACACCATCAAACAAACAAACAAAATGTATTAAGACATATGTACCCGCTTTTATCACTTTTTCCGTGGTTAAACCAGTCGTGGTTCATGAACTGGATCCAGGCTGCTATAAGGATATTGATACTTGTCGCCGGGATAAAGCTCTTCCTCTGTAATAATGTCCTACTGATCTTTCTCGGGTTCGGAGTGCCCATGTCACATTCATCTTTCTTTATTGCATTCAACGGTATGTTTCGTCCTATATTAGATAAATAGACAACTACTTACTCCGCATAATCAGCAAATATGTCAAACCCAAATAGGTAAGACAGGATATGGATGTAAATGAACATGAGAGACTATCAAACTACATGTATTAGTCGTCAATCTACGAAAAAAATAACCGAACCGGGAACAAATTGCAAAATAATTTTTAAGTGGTGTTTTAACAACTTCATTGCATCCCCTTTAACAGAAAAAAAAGTCGTCATGGAGATATTGAGGATTAAGTATATTTTATAGCTTTCATAATTAGGTACATTTTTACCCATTAAAGGGAGATAACTTATTCAGTTCTGTAGTACAAATTGGTATATATTGAAATATTGATATCTATTTTAAGCACATCTTCAGAAACAAATATGGTTTTGTCTTAAATATCATAGTTGATTAAGATTACCATATGATGACACACCTAGTAATGTGCAGTTGCCATGACAACAAGTAGAACTTTTAAGCAACAGTCATGCGTTTTCGTCCTTAAAAGAATTCATATTTGATCATTTTCCATTAATCTGCTAGGCCATTTGATTATTAAACCAGTGCACATTATGTATGGGAGTCCTTTATAAAGAATGTCCATTTATTTTTGTCTCCGACACTACTCAAATACTGGCAGTGCACGAATAACCAGGTGAACGTTTCAGGTTCAGATGAACCTCAAGTTGTCATTGAACGGATTTTTCTGATAGCATCGTCAGTATGAACGAACTGTTAAGAAATAAGTTGTATTTAATTTAGTAAAATTCTTCTTCTAATATCCAATGAAATCAATGAACAATGGTTCATGTCAACATCAGGGGCGGATCCAGAGGGGGGCGCACCCCCTAAAATTGGAAAAAATTTGATTTTTGGCGCAAAATCGTGATTTTTCACACGAAATACCCCAAAAATTTTCGCGCCTCCAGCAATTGGAAAAAATATGATTTTTTGGCGTAAAATCGTGATTTTTCACACGAAATACCCCAAAAATGTTCGCGCCTCCCTCCGCTCAGTGCAATTTTCTTAAGTGCGCCCCCCCCCCCCCCCTAACTTGAAATCCTGGTTCGTTTTCATTTAGACATCTATCTGTATGTAAAGCAAATTATATATGGCTAATTTAAAGTACAGAGTGAATGAGCGAGTGATTGTTGTTTAACACCAATTCAGCAATTTTTCAGCTATATCATGGCGAGAACAAGTTAATTTTCCGTTTTGTTCTAGATCAACACGCTGAGTTGGATTTTTATAGTGCTAGCTCACGGAAACAACAGTCTGCAGATAAACATCTGGCCCCACTCGGACACAAAATTTACTGATTGCTTACATATATATTCGCATTAGTTTAAATATGGTAAGGTCCACGGAATTGACCTTGATTAAGAGTATTGACGTCAATTATAATTAAGTTAATTAGGTGAAGGTCATTGCTATCCGTATGATATTTACTTGTATCAGGAACTAGAATTATTAAATGTATACAATTTATATAGTACGATTTGCTAGTACGATTCCTAATTATGGCAATATTTAACCCATACAACCTTATGAAGTCGGTGGTTGTCTCCGAATACTCTAGGGTTTTCTCTGCCAATAAACCTGACAACCACAGTACTGAAATGCTGTTGTATGCGAACTTGTACACCCATGGACCATTAACTATTAGATATCGAAAGGAATGCGTGGATTTGTTTGTTATTCAATGTCAGAAAGACTATTTACCATGGTAGACAGCTGTATCGCAGTGATGTAATGGTTAGCGTGCTCGTCTCGAGTGCGGTATATCGTGGGATCGAGCCGCGGTCGGATCAAACCAAAGACTATAACATTGCTATTTGTTGTTTCTCCACTAAGCATGCAGTACTAATGAGAAAGACAAAAGACTGGTTGCCTCCAATCCAGGATAATGTACCCAAGTGAAGCGTCTTGTCTACCCGTGGATTAGTGTTTCAGTGAGATAGCACTATAAAAAGGCAACTAAGTACATGTACAAAGATGACGTCATTATTATCTCAGCCAATGTAATTTGTTCTCGCTATGAGTTTGTTTAACTCTTGTTAACTTTAATCTATAAATAAAGAGGGGTGATACATATACAAGCTGCTGCTGCCATGCGAGTAGAAGAGAGTGGCACTTGTGTAACCGGGGCTGTCGTGGTCGTGTTCGTATGGAAGTTGGATTTACAACTAACTGTGCGATCAGTGCATGTCACCACTATTGTTGTGACTTCGAATCCCGCTAAGGACGAGGAGTACTCGATACAATATTATGTGATAAAAGTTTGTCAGTGACATGTATGTAAGCGGCTAGTAGAGCTAGGGATGGCACGTATGTTAGACGCTGTTACCATATTGTATTAGTATGGAAAAGACCACACTAGATAAAGAAAAATAAGCTGTAAAGATAAGGATATGGATGTGATACCATGCCACAAGCGCATGTGGATTTTTGCATTGAAGAAATACTGTACCAGAATCCATTGGGTCAATTCTGTCTAACATCCACTTATTTTCAATTTAATCTATCGACCATATTTGTTTGTCTCAAATAGGTATTCCAAATCATGTAATAAAGTGATACCTGTCTAAACCAGCCACCTTTGGGGTAAAATTTGTGTTCGGAATAGACAGGTGTTCGGTTTATGCAAGTTACATTAACAATTTTTCCTACATTGGGACTTTATGTAAAGTTTGGTTTAGACAGGATAACAGTTTATTCAGAGTTTGGTTTAGAGAGGCTTAATTATTGGGGTATTACTATTGAGATACGCATTTGAGCTTAAAACAATCCCATTTCAGAAAACAAAACAAACAAAAAGCCACCGTGTTTTAATACTTACCGGGGGCCGTCGTAGCCGTGATCGTATGGTAGTTATATTTACAACTAACAATGCAATCAGTACCTATCACCACTGATGTTGTGATTTCGAATCTCGATCAGGGCGAGGTGTACAACATTATGTGATAAAGTTTGTCAGTGACTTGCAAAAGGTCGGTGGTTTTCTCCGGGTCCTCCGGTTTCCTCCACCAATAAAACTGGCCGCCACGATATAACTGATATATTGTTGAAAGTGGCGTTAAACACGATAAAACCAACCAACCAAATAATACTTACCGAACCGATAGTATTGACTTCCAGCAGCAGGGTTGTCGTAGTCATTACATTGTCCGTTAGACCTCCTATACTTGTTCCATCGTCTTACACAATAATATGGAGCACGGCCAACATTACCTTAAAATATTAGTATGAAACTATTATAATTTTTATTAAGAAAAATATATAACACATCTGTCTGGTTTATTAATAGATGTAGCATGGTAAATAGAAATAGAACAGATAATCGGGAGTAATAAAAACGTACATATAAAACTTAGTGTACGCCACGCGAAATGGGAGGGTGTAAGGGAATATCGTGCAGTAATCGAGTGTAACACCCCTTTCTGAGGGTAATATGGTTATAAATGAATAGAAAAATGATTGGTGAAGCGATTTATATAAGGGTTTCGGATAGAAAATAGAATCTGATAGTCACGAAACGTGGAAATGTGCCGACCGGGAGTTGGAGTGGCAAATCCGCTGTTTTCCTTATGGAGAGCGCTCTGACGTTCCAAATCTCCAGCAAGTCGAACAAATAGCCGTCGGACGGCAGATGAATCTCGGACTAAGTAATTACATGATTTAGGAACTGTAATAAACCTGCGTTTAAGGGTGATTTCTGACTGAAACGGTTAAGAGGGGTGTTCTAGGTACTAGTAAATAAACGTTACCCTTCCGAAGCACCTGAGTTCACCCCGGTTTTTAGTAGGGTTCGTGTTACTATATCTTTAGTTTTATGTGTATGTTTTGTAGATCGTTGTTTGTTATTCTGTACTTTTTTTTGGGGTCATTGTGTTGTCTGTTATCTTCCATATATACGGATTCTGATTACCTCCCTTTGGTATCTTCAAACTCTTCTTAGAGAATACCTAAGGGGCAGTAAAAAATGGACAATCCAGAAAAACTGGTAACATAGGGTACAAAAGATCAAGAAAAACAAAACAAAAATACACCACATTATGTGTTAAACACCACTATATATGCAAACAAACACGAATAACGTAAATAAGACACGACAAACAACTGGAGGTAAAGACGAACCCAACATCGTTTTTATGCGGAAATCGTAACGGACATCACATTTTCTTTTATTATATTCAACTTAACATTACCAATTACTGTGATCTTCTCAGAGGAATTTATTTTTTATTTCTTTTGATATGGTACACATAAGTCATATTTTAAAGAATAAACAGTAGTAAGTGGACATAATTGTTCATCACCTTCTATTTTCCCCTATACATTTCATGCGACAGGTCAAAGTAATAAATTAAAACATATAGATGCATGTTGAATGAATTATAGTTATATATGCTGGACGTAAGGCTAAGCGAATGGTGCTGCAGTGTATCAATGGTGTGAGTTCAAATCCCGTCGAGGGAAGAACAAATATTTTGCAGCTCTAAAATCTAATTCTAACATTGTTTGGTTTAATTTTCAGACAGGATGTGGTCGAGTG
Source organism: Bathymodiolus septemdierum (assembly GCA_963383655.1). Taxonomy (NCBI): domain Eukaryota; kingdom Metazoa; phylum Mollusca; class Bivalvia; order Mytilida; family Modiolidae; genus Bathymodiolus; species Bathymodiolus septemdierum. Next base: position 61,385,238 of record OY726530.1, read on the forward strand.
GTCTAGGGCGCTGGACGTAAGGCTAGCGAATGGTGCTGCAGTGTATCAATGGTGTGGGTTCAAATCCCGTCGAGGGAAGAACAAAAAATTGACAGCTCTAAAATCTAATTCTAACACTGTTTGGTTTAATTTTCAGACGTATATATATATATATATATATATATATATATATATTAAAAAGTCAAATGAAATCCGTATGCTGGTACATATAAAAGAAATTAGTAAAAAAAAGAACAAGACGAATTTTTCACAACATTCTTGTACTTAGTAAAAAAAGAAAAAGACGGATTTTTCACAACATTCTTGTACATATATATATATATATATATATATATATATATATATATATATATCTAAAAAAATAATAAAATAAAATATAAATAAATAAATAAAATAAATTTAAACACAGATGCACCTTGAATAAATCATAGCTATATATATTAAACCCCCCCCCCCCCCCCCCCCCCATAGATACATACTAATTTAGTGCCCACAATGAGTATCTTGAATAACCTTCATCGTTCAAAGTCAAACAAATAGTTACAGTATAGAGGTACATCTCAGGATTTTAAAGGAAGGATGTTCGACATGGCGATAACATAAAAAAAACCAGTATAATTCACTGTCATACACCATTTTACCTTCCTGTCTAGATGACTTACTGATTTTAATCAAACATATTAATCATTTATCTGACTATTGTCCTTATTTTGTACATGTAGGATTCAAATATAGCTCATTTGTTTATTTGTTTGTTTGTTTGTTTTTTTTCACAGATGAAATAAAAATTTAAAAAATACCACATTGTCGGAATATTTTGCAATGTACACGCCTGATCCCCGGTTTATTTCAAATTATATCTTTAATTGTTGCGAGGGGACGTCGTGGCCGTGATCGTATGGTAGTTGGCTTTACAACTACCTATGGAATTAGTGCCTATCACCACTTATGTTGTGATTTCGAATCTCGATCAAGGCGAGGTGCTCAACATTATGTGATAAAGTTTGTCAGTGACTTACGACAGGTCGGTGGTTTTCTCCGGGTCCTCCACCAATAAAACTGATCGCCACGATCTGACTGAAATATTGTTGAAAGTGGCGTTAAGCACCATCGAACAAACAAACATTTAATTGTTGCGCTGTTTTGGTATGCGCGGACATAAATATCTAACGAAACAAGCAATGTGCCATTCAATTTCAGATGGTCGTAGTTCGCCTAATCATATTACCACTCAACAAATCGTGATGTTTAACTAAAGTCTGATTTGGTTTCGTGATGATAATTCACCGGTATTGAACGAACGTCTCGCGTCTATATATGAAATGCATTATTCGAAAATGTATACAGACATTGAACGAATGATAGTACTACATCAAAGAGAGGCTAAATTTCTTCGATTTAAACAATTAATCCAACAATTATATGCAAAACAGACAATAACAGATGTAACGTACATGTAGTTACAAAAATTGTGGAATTTTCGTGTTGGATAATCATTGTGTTAGGATTAATGTTATAGTGTTTAACGCCACTTTCAACAATATTTCAGCTATATTGTGGCGGTCAGTTTTATTGGTGGAGGAAACCGGACGACCCGGAGAAAACCACCGACCTGGTGCAAGTTACTGCAAAACTGACGTATCATAAACAAAACTCTATGAACACAGTAAACGGCTATGTAGGACATGCATAATTAGTAATAGTGCCCACCATTTTCAGAAGACAGATGCCCTAAAACCTGTATCTGTTATTTTTTTATGCTTAACTTTCACTTTCAAATATTTTATTAAGTAAGTTAGTATTTATTGTTTTTAAACGCCAACTCAGCAATTTTTCTGCCATATCATGGCGAAAACAAGTTAATTTTCAATGAGATGATGATGAGGTCCGCTTTGTTCTAGATCAACACTCTGATTTGGATTTCTATAGTGCTACAAGTGTAGCTCACTGAAACAACAGTCCGCGGGCAGACATATCGCTCCACTAGGACACACTATTCTGATTCTGAGCCAACCAGTATTTGCTCTTACTCCTTAATGCTGCGTGCTTAGCGGAGAAGCAACAAAAACCAATGTTATAGTCTTTGGTTAGACCCGACCAGGACTCGAACCCACGATCTACCGCATTCAAGGCGAGCACGCTAACCATTACACCACTGATGCGGTTAATATTATATTGATGAAATCAAATGGATTGGTCAACAGACCCTAAGCCTATATAAATCCTCTCCAAAAACAAGATGGACAATACAGTTTTACAAATTTATAAAAAATACTTTAGTCAATCCATAATAAATTAACTTTCCTCATTCATGACTTATCATCGGATGTGTAAGTAGAGTAACACGAACGGTGCCACTAGTGGAGCAGGAACTGCTTATTCTTCGGAGCACCCGAATACACCCTCGGTTTTCAGTGAGGTTCGTGTTACTCGATCTTTAGATTTATATGTATGTTTTGTAGATCGTTGTTTGTCTTTTTGTACTTTTTCTTTTGGTCATCGTGTTGTCTGTTCTTCTTCGATATACGGATTCTGATTTCCTCCCTTTGCTATCTTCAAACTCTTCTTTCAATGCATAAACTAGTGAAATAGTGAAAAAATTTAAAGTGAGAAAAGAAAATTGAAATTGAAGAGACTATTTATTATCTGTATTAAATTACCAATGTTTGGATCCCTGCATCGTCTTCTCCTGTTATCTTCTGCATAGCTGTCTATTAAGTTCTCCTTTTGAATCTTTCCTTGGTAAGCTGATAACAGCAATACATTCTGAGGAAATGGGTATTGCCACCAGTTTGTAGCAGCTGAAAATATGAAAACAAAGTGCAAGCATAAAATATAGTTTCTACTTAAAAGCCTATCACCACTGATGTTTTGAGTTCGAATCTCGATCAGGGTGAGCTGTACAACATTATATATAAAGTTTGTCAGTGACTTTTGAAAGGTCGGTGGTTTTCTCCGGGTCCTCCGGTTTCCTCCACCAATAAAACTGATCGCCACGATATAACTGGAATATAGTTGAAAGTGGCTTTAAACATCAGCGAACAAACAATCTACTTGAAAGCAGATTACTTTTCACTACATGCAAGATTTTTCTTTCATTCTTCTATCTTTCGATCAGCTTGCATTCCTCCGTGGCTGTGAAGGGGGGGGGGGGGGTTAGGGTTATAATGTTTAACGCCACTTTCAAAAATATTTCAGTTATATAGTGGAGGAGGAAACCGGACTACTCGATGAAAACCACCGACCTTACAAACTTTATCAGAGGTTTCATTAAAACCACCGACCTTACAAACTTTATCAGAGGTTTCATTAAAACCACCGACCTTACAAACTTTATCAGAGGTTTCATTAAAACCACCGACCTTACAAACTTTATCAGAGGTTTCATTAAAACCACCAACCTTACAAACTTATCAGAGGTTTCATTAAAACCACCGACCTTACAAACTTATCAGAGGTTTCATTAAAACCACCGACCTTACAAACTTATCAGAGGTTTCATTAAAACCACCGACCTTACAAACTTTATCAGAGGTTTCATTAAAACCACCGACCTTACAAACTTTATCAGAGGTTTCATTATTATTTGGTGCAGGAGGTACTCCTGAGAATTCAGGCGGTACCTCCTAATACGGTGAGGGATCTGGGGGGCTATAAAGGTGGGGGCACAGCCCTTGGAAGCTATTGATTTTGATTTTAGGTTTTTAGGGTGAGTATTGTAGTTATCTTCCAATAATGTGAATAATAAAATGCTCGTACATAAAGTAAGATAGTTTATAATTGCTTCAGCATCAGCTATTTGTTGTTTTTGTTCTATATTTTTTGTACCTTTTTTCACAAAAAATCAGATGTTCATATAATTTGGTTCATTTATACATTGCTTTTCTTTTATTAAGAACCCACAGTCAAGGTCACCACAACTTTCACCATGTTTGTCAAGGTCACCACAACTTTCACCATGTTTGTCCTTTTGTACTTTTTGTTTTGGCCATTGTATTGTCTGTTCTTCTTCGATCCACGGATTCTTATTACCATTTTTATCTATCGTCTGCATCGTTATTTTTATGAATGGAATTCTGAGGCTAAAGACGTAATGGTCATTACACAAAATTAAACACCGCCCACTGACCTTCTGTAATTTTCCGTCTGCATCATTTCGTTACTGCGCGTTATTTTTATGAATGGAATTTTCTCCTGACCAGGTAAAGCGTATCAATCTTATTCTCTAGATTTCCAAGTATGGCTCTCCTTTCTATCGTTATTTTTAGGAATGATTTTATCCAATCATAGGTCGTCAAATAAATACAACATCGTACAATACCATTTTCGTATCTTCAAACTCTTCTTTCATCACTTTCACCATCGATATCCTTGCCATAGTCATCCTGATTCATCTCAACCATGATCTGTTTACATGCAGATCTTACTCCTTCTTTCAACATTTCCCTTATATCTCCAGCAGTAATGTCAGTTTGAGTGAGTGAGTGAGTGAGTGATCTTTCTCTAACGGCCAATTCAACAATGTTTCAGCTATATCATGGCGAGAACAAGTTAGTTTTCAATGAGATGTTGGTGAGGTCCGCTTTGTACTAAGCCAACACGCTGAGTTGGATTTTTATAGTGCTAACTCACTCCTGAAACAACAGTCCGCGGGTAGACATGTTGCTCCACTCGGACACATTATTCTAATTCCGAGCCAACCAGTCTTTGCTCTTTCTCCTTAATGATGTGTGCTTAGCGGAGAAGCAACGAATACCAATTTTATAGTCTTTGGTTTGACCAGACCGGGGTTCGAATCCACGATCTACCACACTCGAGGCGAGCATGCTAACCATTACGCCATCTATGTGATCATTTCCCTATATCTCCAGCAGTAATGTCAGTAAAGGAGGTTTAATTCATGGGAAATTTTCTATGACGGAGCAAGAAAAAAGTGACTGCTTAATAGAGGTGACCGCATGGGAATGCTTGTCTGTACGCTATAATATCTCAACTTACCTGTCGGTCCTTGAGATGTGGCTCTTTGAGCTAACAATACAAGAAAGACAACCTGCGTCGCAAGGATACTGGCAAGTCTAAGCATGCTGATACCCCGTTCAATTATTGCTCCTTGTCAACAACTGATATCCTAAATGAAAGCTAAAGTAAGTTTTCAACTATTTGCGAAATGTATTTTGCTAATACTAAACCGGTAAATACTCAAATTCAATGACATATGAAGAAAGAATATATTTCCTTTTCCTGTATAGTAAGTTTATATCGGATTTACAAGTACAACAACCGGATTAGAATATATTTTGGCAATCCTATAGAATAGCGTCGTAAATTCACAATTTTCAAATGAACGGCGTTAATTATTTTTAAAATATTTAAGCGCAATTTTAAAAGGATACCGGAGAGAACCACCGACCATGGACAAGCAACTAGTAAACTTTATTACTTGCGGCTGCGAGTCGAAAGCACCTTTTTTGTAATTAACAAAGCCAGGCGCGAACCCACGCCGTATTGGTGATAGACTTGTATGAGTTGCTAAATAATCCAACTACTCTTGAGAACGAAATAGCAAACTACATCCTCCCTGGTTCTCATATTATTAGTGACGGCTGGGCTGGTATGCTCATATTGATCAAATGCAAGATGGAGTCTACATACATGAAACTGTCATTCATGATACCAACTTTGTCAATCCAGACATCCCGCACACTCAAAATATAGAGAATATGCGGATGCGCGTGAAACGAAAACTACGTCGACAATTTGGAACATCCAGGGCACTGTTTCAGACATACCTTTCTGAATTTCGATGGAGGAACTTCCACCGTAATGATGACAAGTTCAATGCACTTATGTGTTGCATCGCTGACTTATATGTTGTATAACTTGATATAATTATATCATATTTTGTCTTACTGATTGTGTAGCAATATTATTTCATGTGTTTTGTCAATATACAACCTTTAAAATTGCTTTAATAATTTACGCCCTTATAATATAGTAGGTGTCTACAAGGTACACAATTTACACAACAAATCTATAGGATTACCTATATTTTATTACTTTATCGACCCTTGATATATTATTTGTTTTTATTTCAAATCCTACTATAAGTTGTTAGTTCGGACCCCGTTCATTGCGAGGTGTACTCGATACAACATTATGTGTACTCATTCCATCCAGATTTTTACACTTTAGAAAATATAATTAACACAGAGACCTAATGAGTAACTTTTTTAATAATGGACCAAAAATTTTGAAATTATTGTCAGAGTTCGTATATATCATATATATTAACAAACATCTAGAAAAAAAATTGTTGATTTGAAAACTGGATTTTTAAGACTTTTTTTCTGAACATTTATAGAGATCAAACGGACTATAGTGACTTGTTACAGGTCGGTGGTTTTCTCCGGGTATTCCTATTTCCACCACCAATAAAACCGACTGCCACGATAAAACAGTTATAATAACTGAAATAATTTTTTTTTATAATATTGGCATACAAGAATAAGGAATAATTGTAGTACATTACATAATGATTTATTTCATGTTAATTTGATTCATAGCCCATCTTGTTCTTGAGTGAACACTTTTTTTTATTGTATTGTAAGAGGTTTGATGAACAAAGAAATGTTTTGTACCGTTCTTTATTAGCTGCGAATGTACACATTGACTTAAACACTTTGCTGTTTGGAAGCCAAATTTGGAGTGGGTATGACAAGGATCAATTATGGCCCAATCCCAGAAACTGTTTACATAGATATAATATTAAACACAATCATTAAAAGGTAAGAAAAATAAATTTTTGGATGATTTCACTTTGTCCTTTGTTGCTTAGCAACCTAAATGAAGGAGGGGTCAATTAATCATTGGAAATTCAAATATGGTGGTTTTATTTTACATATCTTGCATAGTCTTTTCGACAAAATGTTATATTCTGTGTATGTGCACTCTACACATGTTATTCCATTGCTCTAAGGTAGCATATAGTATTTTTGTGTAGTTTTGTCACCCTAGCAACGGTTTTGTAAACATTAAATTAGCCTATATTATTGCAATTAATGGTTGAATTTTGACACTTTTGAATTGATATTTGACTAAGCGGTACATTTTTGTCAAGCTATACCCACTACAAATGCCATTTCCTATTTCAAAAATACATTTTGATATTTTTATTCATAGTTATGCCCCGTCCATAGAAACAGGTTTCTCTATGCACAGTATTTCCCTGTAGATCTCATGGACCTTTTATTTAATCAAGAAACAAATTTCTAGAACAGCACCTTAGCAGAGACATCTTATCATTTACTAACCAGTATATATAATAAGAATTCTTTAAACCTGACAATGTCCCTAGAAACCAAATATTATCCCTAGCAACCGCAGAAACTCGTCAATGCTGAGCTCTGTAAATTGCTTCTTTTTTTTTTTTTTTTTTATAACCGAATGTTGATCTTTTTATTTTCTAAATCATGAGAGGAAATTATTCTCAGTAATTGGAATGTCAAAGGAACCAAGGCAACTACATAACACGGTAAAGCAGCGCTACAGCGGCAGGAGAGGATATAATCCATGTTGAATAATACAAAATTTAAAATGTGTCCATGGACTCGGATGCCCTTCTAAATGAAAATTCCTTTACCCAATTTACTCCACAATCTAGTTGATTAGTCATTTGTTGTTATAAACAACATATCCATATATCAAATCAATTGGTTGAGGTTTCAAACGTTATGGCACGGAAACATCGTTTGAATGGACGAGGTAACACGTAAACATCAAACAGAAAAGCAAAAATGACAAATTAATGTAGACCTTGAGATGTCACATCTTCTTAAATTTATTTTACCTGCATACCTTAAAAAAACTAGAATACTATAATAATAAAATAAATCATGAAAACCTATGAAATCACTGTATGGCTGGAGGTTCAGATAATTTTTTTTCTTTAAATTAATAATACCCGAGATACAACATCTTATAGTGGGGGAAAACAGGCAACACAATGGTCAAAAGAAATGTACTATCGTGGAATCATATAATGCCCGCATATGATTGCTAAGCTATATCTAGTAGCTGATGTCTAGTCTTAAAGGCACAACATGTTATTCAAACTCTCAGTTAACAGTGACCTAACCATTAGTAAATACTGTTGTGCTTTTTATCAAAATCCATTGTTTAATCATACCTATCTAGTAAATGAAAATTGAACCTATTCCTATATAATTAGCAACGGTGCTTAAGGGTAACACGGAGGTAACAACGACATATCAAGGACAAAATCAGGCATTATCCAATACAAAATATCATTAATGTACTATCGTGACTATACCATTTATTATATTCAAGATCTTGACGTATATCCCATAAGTTAACCAAAACATAGGGTGCATGGTCGTATGGACATGCAGATCGATGGACAAAGGTACATACTTGTACTTCTTTGTGATAATGGTAATCAAAAATAATAATGCTTATCGAAAAAATCCAATGTCATAGGTGCATTATATTCTTCAGTAGAAGCTTCACTTCATTGTCATCATCAATTAACTTTTAGTGTCGGCGAGATTTGCACTCCAGTCATTACGAAAGTCAATATCCATATGACGAGCACATCACAGTAACCACACAACAATCTCTGGTCACAATAATGCAACATTTAGGAAGTCTTATGTATTACCCTTTCTAACTTTTTATTTTTTTTATTTTCTAAACTTTATAGTTTCTCCTTTTTCTGCTTTTGAGTTTTAATGTACATGTATAATATGCTATTAAGATTTGAAAAAACTAGAAAAGAAGTATGCCCTTGCACTTGATAAATATGGACAAAGTTGTTTTGTGAAGAGTGATTTTTTTAACAAGAAGTGTGTCTGTAAGACACAAATGATGCCCCCGCCTGACTATAGGAAATTATAAACAAGTCAAAAGTTCTTTAACACTATGTATGATGTTCTATCATACTCAACTTGTAAACAGATAGTACCTTTAATTTTTAATTCCTGATATGTAAATATAAAGGTATTACCTGTGGTGAAATGGGTATAATTCCCCATACAAACCATGTTTCCATTATGTACCTAATAAGAAGGAAATGAAGTCTAACTACCTGTCATTTTGTGAATATTTGACAAAAATCCTCCCCGACTTTTCGTTGCGGGGGCATAAACAAATGACTAAGTCCAACTACCTGTCATTATCAAATATTTGATGAAAATCAAAATCCTGTGGACATGCACACCTCCATTATGTGTATAAACATCCTGCAAAATAGTAAAGCTGTAGCTCTAAAACTGTAGGAGGAGTTAGCCGGACAATCCATGTTCCCTTTATGCAGCTAGTACGAAAAAAATGACTAAGTCCAACTGTCTTTCATTTTGAGAATATTTGAATAAAATCAAAATCCTGTGGACATGCACACCTCCATTATGTGTATAAACGGACGAACGGACAGGGGTAAATTAATATACCCCCCGACTCTTAGTCGCGGGGGCATAAATATATTCTGCCATATACAAACACGATATGTTTACCGTAAATATATATTTCTTTATGAGAATAAGTCGTGTTCTTTGTTTTTTTCAAACACTTTTATGGTCTAAATTGTATAATTTATAATTATATATCAGATTTGTTCAGTCGGCACTAAACAAGGCAACGATAGCAATGTTAACCTTTATTATACGATCCGTTTTCCTTACTTCATTTCTCTAACGTTATTTCTTTTTTATTTTTGTAATTAAAAGTTGTATACAATTGGTATGTGTTGCATCTCTGCTAAGCACACGAGAATAAAGTATTAGAACAAAAACTGGTTGGCTCGGGATCATGATAATGTGTGAATCCCCCTGTCTATCCGCGGAGCAGTGAGATGGCACTACAAATTCCAACTAAGTGTGTTAGTCTAGAACAAACCAGACAGCACCATTCTGATATAAACTTAACTTGCTCTCGCCATGGTATAGCTGAAGAATTGTTCACTTGGCGGTAAGCAACGATCTACGGAAGCGTATTAGGGCCACATTGACACTTTTTTATTTTTATTTTTCACACTTTAATCTGTAAAACTCACACTTTAATCTGTAAAATTTACACTTTAATCTGTAAAATTTACACTTTAATCTGTAAATTGTACACTTTAATCTGTAAAATGTACACTTTAATCTGTAAAATTTACACTTTAATCTGTAAAATTCATACTTTAATCTGTAAATTTTACACTTTAATCTGTAAATTTTACACTTTAATCTGTAAAATTAGCACTTTAATCTGTAAAATTTACACTTTAATCTGTAAATTTTACACTTTAATCTGTAAAATGTACACTTTAATCTGTAAAATTTACACTTTAATCTGTAAAATTCATTCTTTAATCTGTAAATTTTACACTTTAATCTGTAAAATTTACACTTTAATCTGTAAATTTTACACTTTAATCTGTAAAATGTACACTTTAATCTGTAAAATTTACACTTTAATCTGTAAAATTCATTCTTTAATCTGTAAATTTTACACTTTAATCTGTAAAATTTACACTTTAATCTGTAAAATGGTAACCTGGGGCCTGTTTTACTAAAGAACTTATGACTTATGATCGATCGTAATTTGCATAGAATGATAAGGAGTTACAACCGAACTTAGGACTTACGACCTTTAGTAAAATGGGGCACAAACTTGGCAGGAATGGTGTACGGGAGGACCTCTACAAACGATCCATTTTTGGTTCTATTTGATGGAACAAGATGGCCACCAGAGTCAATCTTAGCTTCTGATTGGCCAATTTTCAAAATTTAACTTATCTGAAACTAGGCTCCAATGCTTTGAAACTTTATAGGATTGTTAGCAACAATGGCTTCTCTAAGCTGTCAACTCTTAGAGCTACTCAGAAGGCTCCTGTTGCAGATGTGGTCATTCAAAGGTGTCATTGAAACCATGTGGGAAAACTCTTATTTCATAAAATCTCTACAATTTTGTTTGTTGCTGTTCCACTAATATACATATACATCCAGGTTAGCGATTCATGCTTCCAGGAGCCTCTTGTTAACATCTCAGTTATCATGACTTACAACCTTGAGCAAGTCATCCTTTTCTCTATCATATACATAACACCATGATATGACCGTTCAGCTACAATGCTACGTACGGAAGCATGTTAGCACCATAGGTAGTTTTATTTTTAACTTGTTAAAACAACTTAACTAACTTGTTATAACAACTTAGCTAACTTGTTATTATAACTTGGCATATTCCAGAAAAAAATGAAACTGCACGCGTTGTCGTACTGTGATACTCCCACTCGCTCTACATAAGTTGATGTGTAGTAAAGTATTAGATTATAGTGGGATTTAACGTGGTGGAGAGGCATAACGGAGTGTAAAGAGTGTTGGAATCAAGAGATGTGTATCCTCCCAGCTAGGGCAGTTGGCTAGTAAACGTTTGGAATGATGAAATTTGGTGTATTACAGATTATTAGATATAAATATTATACATAGCTAATTAAGGAAATAATTTATAGCAGCAGCTCGTAAGGGAACATGAAAAGGGCTATAACTCTCGCAAAAATCAACCATCCGTGAAATTGGTATAATATGCGCATGCTCAGATCATGGCCAATCAAGATACCAAATATGAATAAAATGCGACAAAAGACAAATGACTAGTTTACATATTATGTCCATAATAACTACCAAATTCCATGAAATTCTGTTCAGTAGTTTCAGAAGTAGTGCTCACAAATTGAGTAGTAAATATTTTGAATTTTCTAAGTTCAAAAGGGCATAACTCCTAGGAAAATAATTGGATAAGAATTTCCTATCGCTATGCACATCTACATATTATGTCCATAATAACTACCCAGTTTCAAGAAATTCCGTTCAGTAGTTTCAGAGAAGAAGCGATCACAAACTGTTTCAGTAGTATATATTTCGAATTTTCTAAGTTCAAAGGGGCATAACTCCTAGAAAAATAACCGGATCAAAATTTCCTGTCGATACGCATATCTTCATGTCATATCTTTAAAAATTAAAATGTTTCAAGAAATTCCGTTCAATAGTTTTAGAGGAGAATCGCTCACAAAAACATTACCGACGGACTCTCGGACTGGTCAGAAACATTATACCCTCCGCAACTTCGTTGCGTGAGGTATATGAATTTCAACATACGAGCAATCTGACAAATTTGAGCTTGACACTCTTTTTAGCTCATCTGGCTGTAGCCAGGGTGATATTTTGCCATCACTTTGCGTCCGTCGTCCGTCCGTCCGTCCATCCGTCCGTCGTCCGTCCGTCGTAAACTTTTCATTCAAAGATCTTCTCCTCTGAAACTACTGGACCAATTAAAACCAAACTTGGTCACAATGGTCCTTAAGTGGTCCCCTTTCAAAATTGTGTCCGGCAGGTCCCGGTCCAATCCAAGATTTACAGATTAAAGTGTAAATTTTACAGATTAAAGTTTAAAATTTACAGATTAAAGTGTGAATTTTACAGATTAAAGTGTGACTTTTACAGATTAAAGTGTAAATATTACAGATTATAGTATAAATTTTACAGATTAAAGTGTAAAATATACAGATTAAAAAAATTGCTGAATTGGCGTTAAGCGATCATTCAATAAAACTTATCCTCCTGATGTTCACGTCCAATACACGAAATATTTGTTAGCGAGAAACAAATCCTATGTTAAACTGATCCTCCCCTATCTTCACGGTGAAAAGACGGTATAAAATACCAAAATGGCATCTTGAATGACACTGAAAATAAAATTTGACCACACAAAATAATAAACACATATCAATATGAACAGTTCAGCAATTTGTTTTTTTTTTCCATTTTTGAATAGAAATGTAACTTACGTTATGTTCGACTAAGATATGGTTGCTTTTAATCAGAAATTACAATTTTTCCATATAATAGAAACCATTAATAATCGAAAAAGAAATTCATAGAATAAGCCTTTGAATATATTTCAAAATGAATTTTCTTTCTTAAGAAGAGATTGAAGATACCAAATGGGGTAGTCAGAATCCGTAAATAGACGAAGGACAAACAACACAATGGCTAAAGGAGTAATTGTTCTTTAACGACAATTCAACAATTTTTCAGCTATATCATGACGAGAACAAGTTAACTTTCAATGAGATGACGATGAGGTCCGCTTTGTTCTAGACCAACACATTGAGTTGGATTTCTATAGTGCTAGCTCACTGAAACAACAGTCCACGAGTAGACATGTCGCTCCACTCGGACACATTATTTTGATTCCGAGCCGACCAGTCTTTGCTCTTTCTCCTTAATGCTGCGTGCTTATCGGAGAAGCAACAAATACAACGTTCATAGTCTTTGGTTTGACCCGACCGGAGCTCGCACCCTCGATCTACCGCACTCGAGGCGAGCACGCTAACCATTACGCGACCGATGCGGTTGCAATGGCCAAAGGAAAAAGGATAAATAACGATCTACAAAACAGTACACATAAAACAAAAGATCGAGTAACCCTAACCCCACTAAAAACTGGGGGTGAACTCATGTGCTCTGGAAGGGTAAGCAGTTCCTGCTCCACTAGTGGCACCAGTCGTGTTAACTTTATTTTAAGCAAAGCATTTTTTTTTCTTTTTTCCCGTTAAGATGGTAAACATTTTCCCTTTTGCATATACATAATTCAATTAAATATGAATAATCTAATAGGTTTCAAGTGTAACTCTGAATTACAACTACCTATGCAATCAGTACCTATCACCACTAAAGTTGTGAGTTCGAATTTCACGCAGGCGAGGTGTACTCGATGCAATATTATGTGATCAAGTTTGTCAGTGACTTGCGGGAGGTCGGATATTTTCTGCGGGTACCCCAGTTTCATCCACCAATAAAACAGACCGCCAAGATATAACTGAAATATTGTAGAAATTGGCGTTAAACACCATTATTCTTATCCATCATGATGACCTAATGTACAACTTAGTCTCGGATCCCCTCCCTCATGCATAGGTGACATTAGCCCATTGTGGCCATCCTATTTAGGCCCTTGGGTTTTATTAGGCCCAACAATTGTTTAATTAGTTGATAATTAGTTGGTTTGTCAAGCTTTCTACTAAGGAAACGACCATTTAACTTAAGGAGGGGGGGGGGGGGGGGGGGTTATGTTTTTTTTCTAAAAAATTATTCTGATTCCCAATATTGCTGAAAAAAATATTCTGATTTTGGTGGAGGAAAAAAAAAATAATCTGATTCAGAGTTTTTGTCATATAACCTAATGTTGAATTCTGGAAAAAAATAAATATTCTAACTCTTGTGTTGTCCGAAAAAAAAAATTCTGAACGAAACAAAAAACCATAACCCCCCCCTCCCCCCCTTCAAGTTAAATGGTCGGTCCTTAAGAGAGTACCTGATGATGGTAATTCCAAAAACACGTCGTGCACACACAATTTTATATCTACGTTTTTATTTAATCATGATGACTCCATCAAAGCATAGTTACTGTTAAATGTCCAACTTACGTTATGGTTTACGAAGACTTTTATATCCCTTCATATACAATATACACACGTTTCCAAAACAACGCCCAGTATAATAAAATATTAGAACAAACTAAAAGTGCAATTTCATTACAATTATTTGATGATGTATATGTCATTAGAATTAATATGTATCTTGCTCTGATCTATGTTAAAAACCATTAGTTCAATGTGTATGTACTCTGAGACATTGGAACACTGTATCAACAAACGCAGTGAACCATTATCATAAAACTTATATACATTACGATAATGTTCTTTGCACTCTATGAATATTAATGTTAAAATGTTGAGAGAGTTAAGCAAGATATATAAATTTAATTTTACGTTATGATTATCTTTATTATCGCTATTTTGTTTATTTTCCCTTTGATGTTTAAAACCGATATATTTCATATCACGTAAGCCCATGAGAGGAATCATTCACCGCTTCTCCCGTTTGGTGACGCTACTGTTCTATAAGTGGTTACATGTGCGTTTGAATCACAAAGACGCTTGTATCTTAACGTTAAACTAATGACGACACTGAATTATAAAACTTGGATGGTGCAAACATTGAAACTTAACTAGTACAGCGCGGGTGATATTACCTGTTAGAAGTATAGATTTAGTAGACGAGTATATGTAAAATAAAAGTATTATCTGTAAGTCGCAAGAAAAGAGTTTTATTATGACCATATTAAGAAATACAACGTTAACAATTCAAGCTTCATCGAGATTAAAACGTTCTGCTAACCACTTATGGAACAGCAGCGACGTCTGTCGAAAGAAATTTGGTGAATGATCCCCATTGCACCGTTGAAACTGCTACATTTGAAAGAACAACAAAAACAACAGAACCTGCATGAAAATGAATTAATAAAATAATTTTACCTGTTCATAAACAATAAAATTTGCAAAACATTAAAAGTAAAAAGTATGTAAGAAGAGTTTGAAGATACACAATGGCCAAAAGAAAAAGGAAAAAAGGACAAACAACGATCTACAAAACATACACATAAAACTAAAGATCGAGTGACACGAACCCCACTAAAACCCGAGGGTGAATTAAGGTGCTCCGGAAGGGTGGGCAATACCTGCTCCACTAGTGGCACCCGTCGTGTTAATCTAGTTACAAACCCGGTGATAAGTCATGAATGAGAAAAGGACCGGAAAGTGTTTACGACAAGTAGAACATATCTGTGGTCATTTGTGACACATATATATCATATCTGTCAACCAAGTCATGGTGGCGACCGTAAAACGTTCGAAGTGACGACTTCAACTTAACCAAGAGGAACCCTTCGTTCAGTAGCGTCCTTGTTAGCAGCAACCCTCTGTCAAGGATATCCTGATATGAACAACAAGCTATGGAATATCGTATCAACAGAGAGATATATACTCCATATGCAGGTGCTGCTGGAATGTTGCTACATATAACTGGAAATTTCACAATGGGAAAATTGAAATCATCTCTTTTTTCGTAAAGTTTCGTTCTTAACCGCTATTCGTTGTCAATTTCGAGGTGTAGGTCAAGGTATGAAGCAGACATATCTGTATCTGTGGTGTCCTTTATTTCAAGCCCAATGGGATAGATGCGATCAACGAAATCACCAAACCTAGAATTATTTAGTGAAACAACATCATATGAAATTAAAGGACCGGGCTAGCATCTTTTTGTTTTTCTTGAGAAGTTCCTGTATGAAGTCTGCATCATTGAATAAAGGAGCAAGTCGGCGAGAAGAGGAGCACAGTTTGTATCCATAGGTATATGCCGATTGTCTGTTGAAAAACAAGTCCACCAAGCAGCATAACAAATATGTTGTCAATAAAAAACTCGAGCATGTTGATGATATTAGTTTCAAAGAACTGTTTGGTTCAAAATAAGCACAAGGTATTTGCATCTACGTTGGGGTCGTTCTTTTTTTTCTTTTTTTTTAATTAAACAGTTTTACCAAATCCCTTAATCTGTCCTTCAGCTTAGAATGAGGAATAGTTGTATAGAGGGTAGAGAAGTCAAATGTTTAATGCTATTGCAGGAGGAGAGGGACGCAGATTGTATGTAATCTAACATCTTTAGAGTTCTTTAGAATCCACATCTGATTCACACCACCGCTCGAGTAACTAGTATCACAGTCACATCTGATTCACACCACCCCTCGAGTAGCTAGTATCCCAGCCACATCTGATTCACACCACCCCTCGAGTAGCTAGTATCCCAGCCACAACTGATTCACACCACCCCTCGAGTAGCTAGTATCCCAGCCACATCTGATTCACACTACCCCTCGAGTAGCTAGTATCCCAGCCACATCTGATCCACACCACCCCTCGAGTAGCTAGTAT
Source organism: Bathymodiolus septemdierum (assembly GCA_963383655.1). Classification (NCBI taxonomy): domain Eukaryota; kingdom Metazoa; phylum Mollusca; class Bivalvia; order Mytilida; family Modiolidae; genus Bathymodiolus; species Bathymodiolus septemdierum. Next base: position 61,402,066 of record OY726530.1, read on the forward strand.
CCCAGCCATATCTGATTCACACACCCTTCGAGTAGCTAGTATCACAGCCACATCTGATTCACACCACCCCTCGAGTAGCTAGTATCCCAGCCACATCTGATACACACCACCCCTCGAGTAGCTAGTATCCCAGCCATATCTACATTGGTGGTTTTATTATCAGACCCCGATTTTATCTACATTGATGGTTTTATTATCAGACCCCGCTTTAATCTACATTGATGGTTTTATTTTCAGACTCCCCTTTCATCTACGTTGGTGGTTTTATTATTAGACCCCCCCCCCTCTTTTATCTACATTGATGGTTTTATTATCAGACCCCCCTTTTATCTACATTGATGGTTTTATTATCAGACCCCCCCTTTTATCTACATTGATGGTTTTATTATCAGACTCCCCTTTTATATACATTGATGGTTTTATTTTCTTACAAAATGAAAGACATAAAATACCACACTGGCGGAGCAAAATCTAAGAGGGAAATCATAGAGAGGCAAAATACGTACCCTTAATACACATATACATAACCGTTCAGTTTCCTAGCCTTGTACAGGGTCCCGGATGGCTCAATGATTAGGTAGTTGGATTACTTAACAACTCATACAAGCCTATCACCAATACGGTGTGGGTTCGCGCCCGACTTTGTAAATTACAAAAAGGGTGCACTCGACTCGCAGCCGAAAGAGATAAAGTTTACCAGTTTCTTTCCTATGGTCGGTGGTTCTCTCCGGGTACTCCGGCTTCCTCCACCGCTAAAACTGGTCGCCATGATATAGCTGAAACACTGCTGAAAGTAGCGTTAAACACAATAAATCAAATCAAATCAATCCTAGCCTTGCACAGGTACATGTGAAGACATACACATGATCTACAGGCACTTCAATAAAAAGTGGCGAGGTTAAGCTAGTTTTATAGGCACAAACATTTGAAGACATACACGTGGTCTACAGGCACTTCAATGAAGTGGCGGGGTTAAAATAGTTTTATAAGCACACATATTTGAAGACACACACATGATCTTAATATTTTGTATTTGTGTATTTCTGTAGTATCCATCTGTATTCCTATCTGTCTAAAATATGTCGAAGATGTAGCGATTTCAAACCTGTAAAAGTAAGGAGTATGTTTAGTACAGAATCGCCAAAAAGTTCCTACATGTATATCAAACATAATTTAAAACATAAGAAATACATTATATAAGGACATTTCCCATATTAGAGAACTGGATATCTCAGTAAGTATTTCCGGAATTATAATTGGATAAATTAATTATATTTAACAATTATTTCGAACGTAAAGTACATCGTCCTCATGTAATCAAAATTCAAGAATTAAGTTTATGTTTCATCTTACGTATTGACTATACTTTTACCCACTCTGATCACATGCACGTACGCACACACGTACCCACTCTGATCACATGCACGCACGCACACACGTACGCACTCTGATCACATGCACGCACTCACACACGTACCCACTCTGATCACATGCACGCACGCACACACGTACCCACTCTGATCACATGCACGCTCGCACACACGTACCCACTCTGATCACATGCACGCACGCACACACGTACCCACTCTGATCACATGCACGCACGCACACACGTACCCACACTGATCACATGCACGCTCGCACACACGTACCCACTCTGATCACATGCACGCACGCACACACGTACCCACTCTGATCACATGCACGCACACACACACTTACCCACTCTGATCACATGCATGCACGCACACACGTACCCACTCTGATCACATGCACGCACGCACACACGTACCCACTCTGATCACATGCACGCACACACACACTTACCCACTCTGATCACATGCATGCACGCACACACGTACCCACTCTGATCACATGCACGAACGCACACACGTACCCACTCTGATCACATGCACGCACGCACACACGTACCCACTCTGATCACATGCACGCACGCACACATGTACCCACTCTGATCACATGCACCCACGCACACACGTACCCACTCTGATCACATGCACGCACGCACACACGTACCCACTCTGATCACATGCACGTTCGCACACACGTACCCACTCTGATCACATGCACGCACGCACACACGTACCCACTCTGATCACATGCACGCACGCACACACGTACCCACTCTGATCACATGCACGCACGCACACACGTACCCACTCTGATCACATGCACGCTCGCACACACGTACCCACTCTGATCACATGCACGCACGCACACACGTACCCACTCTGATCACATGCACGCACGCACACACGTACCCACTCTGATCACATGCACGCACGCACACACGTACCCACTCTGATCACATGTACGCACGCACACACGTACCCACTCTGATCACATGCACGCACGCACACACGTACCCACTCTTATCACATGCACGCACGCACAAACGTACCCACTCTGATCACATGCACGCTCGCACCCACTCTGATCACATGCACGCACGCACACACGTACCCACTCTGATCACATGCACGCACGCACACACGTACCCACTCTGATCACATGCACGCACGCACACACGTACCCACTCTGATCACATGCACGCACGCACACACGTACCCACTCTGATCACATGCACGCTCGCACACACGTACCCACTCTGATCACATGCACACACGCACACACGTACTCACTCTGATCACATGCACGCACGCACACACGTATCCACTCTGATCACATGCACGCACGCACACACGTATCCACTCTGATCACATGCACGCTCGCACACACACATCCATTATGATCACATGCACGCTCGCACATCCAGTCTGATCACACGCACGTATACATATATAATCATTACAAACAATTGACAACCATACATTTATTTATATATTTTCTCATTTTTTCTTGTTTGTTGGATATCTAACGCCATATGTCGTGGTATTTTTGTGCTCCATTGTTTGAAATGAGAGGAGGGTTTTTCGTAATAATAATATTTGTATGATTGTTGACTACCACTCTTTAGACCTTCTTAGGGACCGACCATTTAACTTACAGGGGGAGGGGGGAGGTTATGGTTTTTTGTTTCGTTCCGAAAGATAGAATATTTATTTATTTTTGTAGCGCGAAGCGCAATTTTTTTTCCAAAAATTAACATTAGGTTATATGACAAAATCTCTGAATCAGCAACATTGGGAATTAGAATTTTTTTTTAGAAAAAACATACCTTCATTTTAACTGATGCGATTGTCTGCAACACATTGCGTCGGAGCTAATGAAAATGTCTAAAATGACTCCTGGATAAAGAGAAGGAGGATTTCTCTGTGAGGTGACCCACGGGTAATGGGTGTAGACATTCGGAGCGTTATCAGACGTTGGTTATCAACGATGGTGCAAGTATGGTAAAAGTATAGATCATAAAATGAAAATAAAAACAACCCACACATTGTCGCAACAGTTCAAAAATCAAATAGAAAAATCGTAGAGAGAGGCAAAATCGATAACCTTAGCACAGCAGCTGACTTTTCTGGCTTTGTGGCGAAGTTAAACTAGTTTTATGGGCCCAGACCTCCCCCTTATTTTTTCAACTGATTCCCTACAGTCCAGTGAAGTTTACCCTTACATAAAGCAATCCGTTTCTTCTTATTTACAGTTCTAATGCCGATTTTCTTACGTACTGAACGTCTGGTGTATCCGAAAAAGTGCAATTTTCTCCGAACAGTTCGTCGATATACTGCCACAGGCGCGCGTTCAATACAATTGCAGTAATGCCATTCAGTGTTGCCCTACGAGAGGTTTTCACAACCATAGAGAGTGTATTTGCAGCCCCTTTGGTCACGATGTTTTTCGGCGTAAATTCTGAGTGTCACCGCGTATTACCCAATGCTTTAAAAGCCTAGCAATGGTAGATTTACTTCTTTTTAATCTTTGTGCAACCTGACTTGCTTGATGCCCATGCACTCTCAATAAGTTTTATGATAGCTTTTTTTGTGTCGTCTGAAATTCTTTCCCGTGCTTCGCCATTTTTGTTGATATCAACAATGAGTAATGAAATTGGTTTTGATATTGAATCAACAGAAAAATGTCAAAAAATTAAAGAATTAAAACAATATAAACACATCATAAAGGATAGCTTGAATGATTATAACAAAAACCTAATTTTAAATCAAATAAAAAACTTAAATGGAAACAATAAAATATACTTGTATAAATTCTTAAAGCAAAATGAAAATGAAATGGAATATTATTTATCACATCCAAATAAAAATGTTAGACTTATTTTAACAAAATTCAGACTAAGCGAACAGAAACTTGTAATAAAAATAAACAGAAATCTTAAAATACCAAGGGACCAAAGACTATGTGCGATTTGCAATGTCTTGGAAGGTGTATTTCATTTTTTCTTTGAATGCAAGAGAAATACCAATAATCGAAACATTTTATACCAATACTTTCAAAATATATATTCAAATTTTCTTGAATTAAACCATGAAGAGAAACTAACAAAACTACTTAACCCGTTAACACCCGAACATATTAGGACTGTTGCGTCTTTCATAAGACAGTCATTAGAACTGAGAGAGGGAGACTCATCACAGTCATTAGAACTGAGAGAGGGAGACTCATCACAGTCATAATTGCAGTTCATGTTATTGTATTTTTTTATGTAGTCATGTATGCTTTATTTGTCTACATGTATATTATGTACATTGTAATGTTAAAACCCAAATGGGTTACTTGTGTGCATTAATAAAATAAAATATAAAATAAAAAATTAAATAAATTAATTTGACTAGTAATTTCTGCTACAAATCCGGTATAAAAAAATCCGAATTTGGTCAATTAATTCTGGTTATTCCCCTTTGAAAACCGTTTTATATCATTTTTCAACCTTGGGATGCCGAAAATGACATCCTGAAACATACGCCCTGAAAAAACACAACGCCCACCATTAAAAAGTTGACTCATTTATGGCACCATGCTGTACATTTGAGCTTGAATTGACATTGTTTTAAATCTGTGCAATGTAATATTCTCCCGCCTATTGGAACCCTTTTCTTACCAAAACGTTTCGTTATACAGTATGATGACTTATTATTTTCATAATTAATTATAAATATTATGCATCATTTTTATTTGTGCTTGAACATGAATTACATTATGTTTTATTTCATTTTTTTCCATATCTATGGGATCTTTTTCATCAAACTTGTTTTTAATGTCTGCATCATAATAATAATAATAACCAGCAACACCAATGTGTTTTCCTTTGATCTTTAATATTTTCTCGGACACGACCTCGATCAGTTTATCAGCACATACACGAAATTGAAAGCACAAAACTGTACTCTAAATATTACTTATTATACATTTGACATATAATAAATGTGTGCTTGGTCGCGATACATTATCTATCATCTGGTTCTCGACACTGTAACCTTAATTTCAATTTGAAAGCTTTTTACTGTTCATGTTAATTTTCTAAATGACATAGATAACACCGGTACGTCACCGCCCATGAGGGGAATGCACTTCAGATGATCAAGACAGTTAGATCGTTATGCATCAGAAATCGACATTATTAATGTAGATTCACTACCTTGACAACATCAAACAAAATTATTTCAGCTATATCATGGCGACCAGTTTTAGTGATGGAAGAAGCCGGAGTACCCGGAGAGAACCACCGACCATGGGCAAGCAACTGGTAAACTTTATCACTTGCGGCTGCGAGTCGAATGCACCCTTTTTTGTAATTTACAAAGCGGGCGGGAACCCATGCCGTATTGGTGATAGGCTTGTATGAGTTGTTAGGTATTCCAACTACCTAGCTCATTGAGCCACCCGGGCCCCAGTGATTTAGGACGATATACAGTTATCAACATAGTTGCTTACGATGTAAAGGATAATACCCGATTTTGACATGTCCTAGTCAGAATGACTAAGGGCCATCTAGATTTCAGCACTTTGGAAACCCTACAGCCCCAAATTTCGCTCTCACGAAATTACACAAACATAAGTGAGGTACGCGCATCATGTCTATTTACTTCTATTGTATTGTAACGGGAACGCTCCCCTACCTAAGGTTGTAGGAACCGTAGTAGGTTCATAACCACCTCTGCTTAGTGGAGATCTCCTTTAGCTCAGTTGGTAGAGCGATGGCTTATAATGCGAGAGGTCCCGGGATCGAATCCCATCGGAGACAATGCATTTTTCGGAGGTAAAACATGCTCTTCTGTTACAGTATATTTTGAATCCAAAGAAGACACATTAACCCATTAATTTTATATCTCCTGTGCTTCCCACGAAGAGTACATTTTTTATATCTACATCTTTATTGACATTTAATTAAATTTTGTATCCCCTGTGATTCCCACGATGTGTACAATTTCTATATCTACATCTTTATTGACATTTAAATCAATTTTGTATCCTCTGTGCTTCCCACGATGTGTACAATTTTTATATCTAAGAGTGCATTTTTTTCTAACACAAACGATACAAACGAATACGCGCGTACGCGTTTAGAGCATTTTTTTTCTAACATACGTTTGTAAAGTTTACACAAACTTTGACAAACTATGCACTCGCTAAATGTGCGTCTACAGTTTGTCGTTCATCGTTTGTTGCATTTGTTTCTAATCTCAACGCTGAATCAATTATAGACACGTGGAATTTTCCCGCTAAAACAAAGATGGAATCTAACAAAAGAAGAGAAGGTATGTATAATACTATTGATTTCCAATTAATGGGTGGTTTATCAGAGCATAAAAACGGGCGCCCGGGTGGCTCAATGAGTTAGGTCGTTGGATCTAACAACTCATACAAGCCTATCACCAATATTTACCAGCAACATGTGCATACATATTATCAGGTTAAACAGGGTCAGTAAACTCTGATTAAACGATGTATTTGTTTCTACTTTTGCAGCGTTTAACAAACGACTCACAGCGTTTAACAAACGACACACAACGTTTAATAAACGACTCACAGCGTTTAACAAACGACACACAACGTTCAACAAACGACACACAACGTTTAACAAACGACACACAGCGTTTAACAAACGACACACAGCGTTTAACAAACGACACACAACCTTTAACAAACGACACACAGCGTTTAACAAACGACACACAACGTTTAACAAACGACACACAACGTTTAATAAACGACACACAACGTTTTACAAACGGCACACATCGTTTAACAAACGACACACAGCGTTTAACAAACGACACACAACGTTTAACAAACGACACACATCATTTAACAAACGACACACAACGTTTAACAAACGACACACAGCGTTTAACAAACGACACACAGCGTTTAACAAACGACACACAACGTTTAACAAACGACACACATCGTTTAACAAACGACACAACGTTTAACAAACGACACACAACGTTTAACAAACGACACACAGCCTTTAGCAAACGACACACAACGTTTAACAAACGACACACAACGTTTAACAAACGACACACAGCGTTTAACAAACGACTCACAATGTTTGCAAAACTTTGGTTAGAAAAAAATGCACTCTATGTATAGGATACCGTACATTTCAAACAAAAGAACTGTCCTTTATTGGATCTGGGAGGCTTCTTTTTCCGCACGAGTACATAGGTGAAGGCCGAGACACCGAAGGCGTCGAGCCCTACCTGTGCAGTGTACGAGTGCGGAAAAAGAAGCTTTCCATATTCTATAATGCTCAGTTCTTTTGTTTGAAATGTACGGTATAGATCTAACTTGCACAATAATTAAACTTGTAAATAAAATGAAATATGCATGTTTTTGGTTTTTCAGTTTTCTTTCTTTTTTTCTTCTGTTTTTTTGCTTTGTACAGAAAATTAATTTATATTTTAAAGGAACACCTGACCTGCATCAAGGGGGAAATTATAAATAGAAAATTTTATTCAAATCTGGTTATGTGCATTTCAATTTTATCGCAATAATCGAACCAGTAACACAATCTACACTCAAAGATGCATTTGTTGTATTGCAATCTTACATTGTTAATAAATGAAATTAAAAATCTACAAGCAATTAATTTTTGAAACCTATTCTCCGTTAGTCGCCTATCCACAAATGATATCTTATACGAAACAAATCTGGGTTAAAATAGATTATTGCGTCGTAAATATAATCTCTTTGAAGTCGAACTATTGTTACTGAGTCGATATTGGCGATATGCAAATAATGTAAACAGTCAAGTACATGTGTTTTGTACGTGATATCCCATTCGAATACACCTTGATAGTTATCAATAGGTTCAAGGTCAAATTAGAGAGCTACGACATAATTTAATCGCGGTCGGACAAGGGACAAGCTAGATACCAAAATTAGTTACCGGGAACTTTTTACGCATGTTGAATTTAATCATTACTAGTTTTATTAACCATGACTCTTTAAGCGGCTACCGTAAAGAGGTGCTCGACTACTGGTCTGTTTTATTTATATCGTCTGTAATAAATATTAGGTATAGGAGACGATATAAATAAAACAGACCAGAAGTCGAACATTCTTTTACCTTGACCGTGTAAAGGGTCATGGTTAATACAACCAGTAATGAATAGAATCATCAGGCGTAAAAAGTGGCCGGTAACTAATATGGGAGGCCAGTTTTATGAATAGCTTTGCTGGGGGTATTATTGTACAAATTGACATTAAATGTAATTTTATATCCCCTGTGCTTCCCACGATGTGTACACATTTTTTATCTACATCTTTTTAGACATTATTTAATTTGATATCCCCTGTGTTGATGAGGGAAATATGAAAATTTATTAACCCAAGAATATCATATTTCCTGAACCCGCATGCTATGAATGTTTTATTATACCGAATGAAACCAAGAAAACACATACATGTAAAATACTGCTTGCAAACTTATTTTAAGTCCATTGGAACGTTGTCTCAGACATTTAAAAACTACACCCACAACAAGTGATGCGTTCCGAGTGCTTCTGACGTTTTCCTGTCAAAGAACGATAACTCTGGCGGGAAAACCCACGAGGCTTCCGAGTGGGTGGAATGTGATTTTTATTTCACGGAATATGATTTTTGCCCTGTGTGATCACGTGTTCTGATTTTTACCCATTGTCCAATCAAATTGATATATTTATGGTAATTAATATATGAGGTATAATAATATATGTTTTTATTTCAAAGAATAAAATTGGTTAATGTTCACCTCCATAGGACCTCTTGCACAATTTTTTTTTTTAATGTCTGTATCGTATAAAAATTTTGTACACATTTGACATATATCATAACGGTGTGATCGGACTCCCTTCATTATCTTTCAACGTAACATCTGGATCTCGACACTGTAACCCTAGCATGAACTTTAAATCTATAAAATTTACTGTGCATGCTAATTATTTAAATGACATGGTTATCCTGCTCCCAAAGAATCTTTTATTAAATAGCTGTCAAATATTTGGCTTTGAGCGTACATGATGAAGGTCATTCGAGAAACGCACCGTGCACATTAAATTTTATATCTACGTTTGTATAACACAGTGACGTCGGCCGGTCATGATCGTTATGCATCAGACATCGACATTATTAAATAAATGTTGACTTACTTACTTTACCACACCAAACAGAAAATATCATTGTATCTTGTGATCTTAACATTAAAGAAAACAATTCGAAGAGAGTTTATTCAATTGATTTGGATTATAGTGTTTAACGCCACTTTCAACAATATTTCAGCTATATCGTGGCGGTCAGTTTTATTGGTGCAGGAAACCGGAGTACAACCGATCTGTCTTAAGTCACTGATAAACATTATCACATAATGTTGTATGGCCTGAGTGGCATTCGAGCTCACAACGTTAATGGCGATAGGAACTGATTGCACATGTAGTTGTCAATCTAACTACCATACGATCACGACCACGGTGGCTTCTATTAATCATTTGGACACACTCTTACATAACATGGTTTCTAATACGAACAACAAACAAACATTGAATTTTCTTGACGGCCAGTTAATTATTCAAACTAACCAATGCAAGATCAAAGAGTATTTTCGATAGAAAAAAATGGACAGATGCCCTTTGTTTTATTGTTGTATGAAGAATTTGACGATACAATGGCCAATAGAAAAAGGACAAAAGGAAATAACTGTTTACAAAACATACACATAAAATTAAAGATCGAGTAAAAAGAAGCCCACTAAAAGCCGTGTGTTTTCTGATCGTTTACAGGAAATATTGAAATATATAAAGTCAATGAGGATAGCAGCTGATGATGATCGCTGTTCAGGTCTTGGATGGAACAATGAGGATAGCAGCTGATGATGATCGCTGTTCAGGTCTTGGATGGAACAATGAGGATAGCAGCTGATGATGATCGCTGTTCAGGTCTTGGATGGAACAATGAGGATAGCAGCTGATGATGATCGCTGTTCAGGTCTTGGATGGAACAATGAGGATAGCAGCTGATGATGATCGCTGTTCAGGTCTTGGATGGAACAATGAGGATAGCAGCTGATGATGATCGCTGTTCAGGTCTTGGATGGAACAATGAGGATAGCAGCTGATGATGATCGCTGTTCAGGTCTTGGATGGAACAATGAGGATAGCAGCTGATGATGATCGCTGTTCAGGTCTTGGATGGAACAATGAGGATAGCAGCTGATGACGATCGCTGTTCAGGTCTTGGATGGAACAATGAGGATAGCAGCTAATGATGATCGCTGTTCAGGTCTTGGATGGAACAATGAGGATAGCAGCTGATGATGATCGCTGTTCAGGTCTTGGATGGAACAATGAGGATAGCAGCTGATGATGATCGCTGTTCAGGTCTTGGATGGAACAATGAGGATAGCAGCTAATGATGATCGCTGTTCAGGTCTTGGATGGAACAATGAGGATAGCAGCTGATGATGATCGCTGTTCAGGTCTTGGATGGAACAATGAGGATAGCAGCTGATGATGATCGCTGTTCAGGTCTTGGATGGAACAATGAGGATAGCAGCTGATGACGATCGCTGTTCAGGTCTTGGATGGAACAATGAGGATAGCAGCTAATGATGATCGCTGTTCAGGTCTTGGATGGAACAATGAGGATAGCAGCTGATGATGATCGCTGTTCAGGTCTTGGATGGAACAATGAGGATAGCAGCTGATGATGATCGCTGTTCAGGTCTTGGATGGAACAATGAGGATAGCAGCTGATGATGATCGCTGTTCAGGTCTGGGATGGAACAATGAGGATAGCAGCTGATGACGATCGCTGTTCAGGTCTTGGATGGAACAATGAGGATAGCAGCTGATGATGATCGCTGTTCAGGTCTTGGATGGAACAATGAGGATAGCAGCTGATGACGATCGCTGTTCAGGTCTTGGATGGAACAATGAGGATAGCAGCTGATGATGATCGCTGTTCAGGTCTTGGATGGAACAATGAGGATAGCAGCTGATGATGATCGCTGTTCAGGTCTGGGATGGAACAATGAGGATAGCAGCTGATGACGATCGCTGTTCAGGTCTTGGATGGAACAATGAGGATAGCAGCTGATGATGATCGCTGTTCAGGTCTTGGATGGAACAATGAGGATAGCAGCTGATGATGATCGCTGTTCAGGTCTTGGATGGAAACAGTATAATTAGCAATACAGTTTCGCAAAGCCATTATTGCCATTAGTTCATGCGGGAATAATAGATCTCGAGGTGTGGCTTTTGTATATCTACTATCCAGGAAATATATGATTACTACAAAACTACCAGTATACAGGAACACGTTTGGGTACTCCAACAACAGGTCAAGGGTATAAATGTTATGATTACAATTATAATGGACAGTGTTTTAGGACGATGTACAGTTATCAACATAGTTGTTACGTTGTAAGGGACAACAACAGATTTTGACATGTCCTAGTCAGAATGACTTGGGGCAATTTAGATTTCAGCACTTTGGAAACCCTAAAGCCCCAGATTTCGCTCTCACCAAATTGCACAAACACAAATCAGGTACGCGCATCATGTCTTGCCCAGGCCCAAAAATAACCCGTGGTTTCACAAAACCAAGCAATATAATTTGGCGACCACATTCTGCATGTATGTTTAATGAATCTTTTTTGTATCTTATTTTATTTCAAGGTATTTTATTAAAGCTGTGACCAAATAATGTCAACAAATTATAAACTCTATTCATTAGTTATCTTGAATAATTAACATAAATACCTGGGGGCCATCATGGCCGTAATCGTATAATAGTTGGATTTACAACTACCGAAGCAATCAGTATCTATCACCACTTACGTTCTGAGTTCGAATCTCGCTCATGGCGAAGTGTACTCGATCCAACGCTATGTGATAACGTTTGTCAGTGACTTGCGACAGGTCGCTCGTTTTCTGTGGGAACTCTGATTTCCTCCACCAATGAAACTGACCACCACGATATAGCTGAAATATTGTTGGAAGTGGCGATAAACACCATAAACCCAACCCTAACCCATAAGTACCTGCAACAGCTCCTTGGAATCCAGCATTGTAATCACAAGCCACCTCATTGTTAACATAGTTCGTTCTGACATCTGTATATTTGTCATTTTGGTCTGGACCTCCAACCAGTGCCCCATACAGTGTGTGTGGGTTGGGACCTTTCTGTTGTTGCTGATCCCAGGAACATGGAGCTGGTATCATGGGACAAGAACTGCAATGTTGTAATATGATTAATACATGTATATGTACGGATGAAGGTCATTTATCTGTTGGCTATTTCCCATTTACTTGTGATATTTGAAAGCCCGATCACCATTCAGTACGGTTATGGTGTTTAACGCCACTTGCAAAACTATTTCAGTTACATCGTGGCGGTCAGTTTTATTGGTGGAGGAAACCAAGTACCCAGAGAAAACGACCGACCTGTCGCAAGTCACTGACAAATTTTATCACATAATGTTGTATCGAGTACACTTCGCCATGAGTTGAATTAGAACTCACAATTTTAGTAGTGATAGGAACTGATTGCACATGTAGTTGTAAATCAAACTACCATATGACTTCAACGTGGAACACTATCTGGCTGTATATATTATCGGCTTAGATGTATTAAGTCTCTGATATTCAGTTACCAACAAAGATGAATAGCTGTTTGTGAAATTCTATTATCTTAAATCGAAATAGTTAATATAAGTAGCCGCTTAGAGTGAAAATCTCCATAATTCTTAAAATAAAGGAGGCGGCAATGAAGCCGCATATAAAGTGTAACATTATTGTTAATGTTCTCATCTTGGTAGAAAGATAATGTTCTATTGTCGAATAATTATGTAATTTTTCTTAATTTCGGAACAGAAAGTTCGTTTGAAAATTTCTATTTGCATTTAAAAACTTAAAACAAAAGGAAACTTATACGTGAAAGAGAAGAACTTGTAATCTGGCAACAACTTGTAATCTGGCAACAACTTGTAATCTGGCAGTCTAGTATATCATATACGTGAAAGAGAAGAACTTGTAATCTGGCAACAACTTGTAATCTGGCATCAACTTGTAATCTGGCAACAACTTGTAATCTGGCAACAACTTGTAATCTGGCAACAACTTGTAATCTGGCAACAACTTGTAATCTGGCATCAACTTGTAATCTGGCAAGAACTTGTAATCTGGCAACAACTTGTAATCTGGCATCCATTAAGTCTAGTATATCATATACGTGAAAGAGAAGAACTTGTAATCTGGCATCCATTAAGTCTAGTATATCATATACGTGAAAGAGAAGAACTTGTAATCTGGCATCCATTAAGTCTAGTATATCATATACGTGAAAGAGAAGAACTTGTAATCTGGCATCCATTAAGTCTAGTATATCATATACGTGAAAGAGAAGAACTTGTAATCTGGCATCCATTAAGTCTAGTATATCATATACGTGAAAGAGAAGAACTTGTAATCTGGCATCCATTAAGTCTAGTATATCATATACGTGAAAGAGAAGAACTTGTAATCTGGCATCCATTAAGTCTAGTATATCATATACGTGAAAGAGAAGAACTTGTAATCTGGCATCCATTAAGTCTAGTATATCATATACGTGAAAGAGAAGAACTTGTAATCTGGCATCCATTAAGTCTAGTATATCATATACGTGAAAGAGAAGAACTTGTAATCTGGCATCCATTAAGTCTAGTATATCATATACGTGAAAGAGAAGAACTTGTAATCTGGCATCCATTAAGTCTAGTATATCATATACGTGAAAGAGAAGAACTTGTAATCTGGCATCCATTAAGTCTAGTATATCATATACGTGAAAGAGAAGAACTTGTAATCTGGCATCCATTAAGTCTAGTATATCATATACGTGAAAGAGAAGAACTTGTAATCTGGCATCCATTAAGTCTAGTATATCATATACGTGAAAGAGAAGAACTTGTAATCTGGCATCCATTAAGTCTAGTATATCATATACGTGAAAGAGAAGAACTTGTAATCTGGCATCCATTAAGTCTAGTATATCACATACGTGAAAGAGAAGAACTTGTAATCTGGCATCCATTAAGTCTAGTATATCATATACGTGAAAGAGAAGAACTTGTAATCTGGCATCCATTAAGTCTAGTATATCATATACGTGAAAGAGAAGAACTTGTAATCTGGCATCCATTAAGTCTAGTATATCATATACGTGAAAGAGAAGAACTTGTAATCTGGCATCCATTAAGTCTAGTATATCATATACGTGAAAGAGAAGAACTTGTAATCTGGCATCCATTAAGTCTAGTATATCATATACGTGAAAGAGAAGAACTTGTAATCTGGCATCCATTAAGTCTAATATATCATATACGTGAAAGAGAAGAACTTGTAATCTGGCATCCATTAAGTCTAGTATATCACATACGTGAAAGAGAAGAACTTGTAATCTGGCATCCATTAAGTCTAGTATATCATATACGTGAAAGAGAAGAACTTGTAATCTGGCATCCATTAAGTCTAGTATATCATATACGTGAAAGAGAAGAACTTGTAATCTGGCATCCATTAAGTCTAGTATATCATATACGTGAAAGAGAAGAACTTGTAATCTGGCATCCATTAAGTCTAGTATATCATATACGTGAAAGAGAAGAACTTGTAATCTGGCATCCATTAAGTCTAGTATATCATATACGTGAAAGAGAAGAACTTGTGATCTGGCATCCATTAAGTCTAGTATATCATATACGTGAAAGAGAAGAACTTGTAATCTGGCATCCATTAAGTCTAGTATATCATATACGTGAAAGAGAAGAACTTGTAATCTGGCATCCATTAAGTCTAGTATATCATATACGTGAAAGAGAAGAACTTGTAATCTGGCATCCATTAAGTCTAGTATATCACATACGTGAAAGAGAAGAACTTGTAATCTGGCATCCATTAAGTCTAGTATATCATATACGTGAAAGAGAAGAACTTGTAATCTGGCATCCATTAAGTCTAGTATATCATATACGTGAAAGAGAAGAACTTGTAATCTGGCATCCATTAAGTCTAGTATATCATATACGTGAAAGAGAAGAACTTGTGATCTGGCATCCATTAAGTCTAGTATATCATATACGTGAAAGAGAAGAACTTGTAATCTGGCATCCATTAAGTCTAGTATATCATATACGTGAAAGAGAAGAACTTGTAATCTGGCATCCATTAAGTCTAGTATATCATATACGTGAAAGAGAAGAACTTGTAATCTGGCATCCATTAAGTCTAGTATATCATATACGTGAAAGAGAAGAACTTGTAATCTGGCATCCATTAAGTCTAGTATATCATATACGTGAAAGAGAAGAACTTGTAATCTGGCATCCATTAAGTCTAGTATATCATAGATTTCTTACTGACATTTACAGTTCCTAAATAATGTAACTGATGTTCTCCTCTCTCAGGCATAGATGACCTTGGTCGATTTTGGCTATCATGTTTAGGCCCTTTGGTTTTATTGCTTCCAAAACTTTAAATGATTTGGTTTTCCAATCTTTCGATTTTGAGCGTACCTGATGAAGGTTATTCCAGTAACGTACCCGATGAAGGTTATCCCAGAAACGTGTCGTGTGCACTAAATTAGATATCTACGTTTATATGCTTATTGGTATTGGGTTCTACTCACCTGGCCCTGTGATGTGGTTGTGTAGGAGGATTGACACCAAACCCTACAACAAAGCTCCTACCAGTGTCTCCAAGGGCGTAACCAATCTGACTTTTAGCCCATTTCCGGTACTCTGTTGGATGCATGCCAATTTCAGCAGCAAGGAGGGCCATGTAGGCCATATTAGCTGTATAAATTAGAATTCAAATTTAATAGTAACTCGAATGTGCTACAACCACTCGTTACGATTATATTGTTTATCAGGCGTGGACAATGGTGTCTCGTGGTTAGATAATATTTTCCAACCCTATACGTTACAACCTCTTTATTAAAGCCACATTCTGGCTATGATTATGGTGTTTAATGCCACTTTCAACAATATTTCAGTTATATCGTGGCGGACAGTTTTATTGGTTGGAGAAACCACCGACCTGCCGCAAGTCACTAACAATCTGTATGACATAATGTTGTATCGACTACACCTCGCCATCAGTGGTGATAGGCACCACATAATGTTGTATCGACTACACCTCGCCATCAGTGGTGATAGGCACCACATACTGTTGTATCGACTACACCTCGCCATCAGTGGTGATAGGCACCACATAATGTTGTATCGACTACACCTCGCCATCAGTGGTGATAGGCACCACATACTGTTGTATCGACTACACCTCGCCATCAGTGGTGATAGGCACCACATAATGTTGTATCGACTACACCTCGCCATCAGTGGTGATAGGCACCACATACTGTTGTATCGACTACACCTCGCCATCAGTGGTGATAGGCACCACATACTGTTGTATCGACTACACCTCGCCATCAGTGGTGATAGGCACCACATAATGTTGTATCGACTACACCTCGCCATCAGTGGTGATAGGCACCACATACTGTTGTATCGACTACACCTCGCCATCAGTGGTGATAGGCACCACATAATGTTGTATCGACTACACCTCGCCATCAGTGGTGATAGGCACCACATAATGTTGTATCGACTACACCTCGCCATCAGTGGTGATAGGCACCACATGATGTTGTATCGACTACACCTCGCCATCAGTGGTGATAGGCACCACATAATGTTGTGTCGACTACACCTCGCCATCAGTGATGATAGGCACCACATAATGTTGTATCGACTACACCTCGCCATCAGTGGTGATAGGCACCACATAATGTTGTATCGACTACACCTCGCCATCAGTGGTGATAGGCACCACATAATGTTGTATCGACTACACCTCGCCATCAGTGGTGATAGGCACCACATAATGTTGTATCGACTACACTTCGCCATCAGTGGTGATAGGCACCACATACTGTTGTATCGACTACACCTCGCCATCAGTGGTGATAGGCACCACATAATGTTGTATCGACTACACCTCGCCATCAGTGGTGATAGGCACCACATAATGTTGTATCGACTACACTTCGCCATCAGTGGTGATAGGCACCACATAATGTTGTATCGACTACACTTCGCCATCAGTGGTGATAGGCACCACATACTGTTGTATCGACTACACCTCGCCATCAGTGGTGATAGGCACCACATACTGTTGTATCGACTACACCTCGCCATCAGTGGTGATAGGCACCACATAATGTTGTATCGACTACACCTCGCCATCAGTGGTGATAGGCACCACATAATGTTGTCTCGACTACACTTCGCCATCAGTGGTGATAGGCACCACATAATGTTGTATCGACTACACCTCGCCATCAGTGGTGATAGGCACCACATAATGTTGTATCGACTACACCTCGCCATCAGTGGTGATAGGCACCACATAATGTTGTATCGACTACACCTCGCCATCAGTGGTAATAGGCACCACATAATGTTGTATCGACTACACCTCGCCATCAGTGGTGATAGACACCACATAATGTTGCATTGACTGCACCTCGCCATCAGTGGTGATAGGCACCACATAATGTTGTATCGACTACACTTCGCCATCAGTGGTGATAGGCACCACATACTGTTGTATCGACTACACCTCGCCATCAGTGGTGATAGGCACCACATAATGTTGTATCGACTACACTTCGCCATCAGTGGTGATAGGCACCACATAATGTTGTATCGACTACACTTCGCCATCAGTGGTGATAGGCACCACATACTGTTGTATCGACTACACCTCGCCATCAGTGGTGATAGGCACCACATAATGTTGTATCGACTACACCTCGCCATCAGTGGTGATAGGCACCACATACTGTTGTATCGACTACACCTCGCCATCAGTGGTGATAGGCACCACATAATGTTGTCTCGACTACACCTCGCCATCAGTGGTGATAGGCACCACATAATGTTGTATCGACTACACCTCGCCATCAGTGGTGATAGGCACCACATAATGTTGTATCGACTACACCTCGCCATCAGTGGTGATAGGCACCACATGATGTTGTATCGACTACACCTCGCCATCAGTGGTGATAGGCACCACATAATGTTGTGTCGACTACACCTCGCCATCAGTGATGATAGGCACCACATAATGTTGTATCGACTACACCTCGCCATCAGTGGTGATAGGCACCACATAATGTTGTATCGACTACACCTCGCCATCAGTGGTGATAGGCACCACATGATGTTGTATCGACTACACCTCGCCATCAGTGGTGATAGGCACCACATAATGTTGTATCGACTACACTTCGCCATCAGTGGTGATAGGCACCACATAATGTTGTATCGACTACACCTCGCCATCAGTGGTGATAGGCACCACATAATGTTGTATCGACTACACCTCGCCTTCAGTGGTGATAGGCACCACATAATGTTGTATCGACTACACTTCGCCATCAGTGGTGATAGGCACCACATAATGTTGTATCGACTACACTTCGCCATCAGTGGTGATAGGCACCACATACTGTTGTATCGACTACACCTCGCCATCAGTGGTGATAGGCACCACATAATGTTGTATCGACTACACCTCGCCATCAGTGGTGATAGGCACCACATACTGTTGTATCGACTACACCTCGCCATCAGTGGTGATAGGCACCACATAATGTTGTCTCGACTACACCTCGCCATCAGTGGTGATAGGCACCACATAATGTTGTATCGACTACACCTCGCCATCAGTGGTGATAGGCACCACATAATGTTGTATCGACTACACCTCGCCATCAGTGGTGATAGGCACCACATAATGTTGTATCGACTACACCTCGCCATCAGTGGTGATAGGCACCACATAATGTTGTATCGACTACACCTCGCCATCAGTGGTGATAGGCACCACATAATGTTGTATCGACTACACCTCGCCATCAGTGGTGATAGGCACCACATAATGTTGTATCGACTACACCTCGCCATCAGTGGTGATAGGCACCACATAATGTTGTATCGACTACACCTCGCCATCAGTGGTGATAGGCACCACATAATGTTGTATCGACTACACCTCGCCATCAGTGGTGATAGGCACCACATAATGTTGTATCGACTACACCTCGCCATCAGTGGTGATAGGCACCACATAATGTTGTATCGACTACACCTCGCCATCAGTGGTAATAGGCACCACATAATGTTGTATCGACTACACCTCGCCATCAGTGGTGATAGACACCACATAATGTTGCATTGACTGCACCTCGCCATCAGTGGTGATAGGCACCACATAATGTTGTATCGACTACACCTCGCCATCAGTGGTGATAGGCACCACATAATGTTGTATCGACTACACCTCGCCATCAGTGGTGATAGGCACCACATAATGTTGTATCGACTACACCTCGCCATCAGTGGTGATAGGCACCACATAATGTTGTATCGACTACACCTCGCCATCAGTGGTGATAGTCACTGATAGATAGTTGTAACTCATACTACCATACTATCACGACGAAATCACAATAAGTCTCTTGTTGTAATGGAAAGTCGCGTTCAACGTCAACTGAGGCTTAGACACACACACAAAAGTTACAACAAGTTGTTACTTTACAAGTGAATAGTTTACCAGAAGTGATCAGGGGCGGATCCGGGGGGGGGGAGGGAAGGTCCCCCCCAAAATTGAGAAAAATAAGATTTTTTGGCGTAAAACCGTGAATTTTCACACGAAATACCCCAAAAATGTTCGCACCTCCCTCCGCAATTTGAAAAAATATGATT
This sequence comes from Bathymodiolus septemdierum, assembly GCA_963383655.1. Lineage (NCBI taxonomy): Eukaryota > Metazoa > Mollusca > Bivalvia > Mytilida > Modiolidae > Bathymodiolus > Bathymodiolus septemdierum. The sequence continues at coordinate 61,422,302 of OY726530.1, forward strand.
TTATGGCGTAAAATCGTGATTTTTCACACGAAATATCCCAACAATTTTCGCGCCTCCCTCCGCTCGGCGCAATTTTTTAAAATGCACTCCCCCCCCCCCCTAACTGGAAATCCTGGATCCGCCCCTGGTGATCGTTGATAGCTCGTCGCAACGTGTCCATCTTTTTAACTGACTATGATTGTATCTGATATACCTCTCTCTGGACGTTGATCAATAATTAACAGATTAAACACCATAGCCTAGCCCCTCTAATTAAACTCGCTCAAAATACATACGATCTCCACCGTACATCATGTATATGAATATTCCATACGTGTACTCACATGCATATCTTAATGAACCCCACTGTAATCTAAATGCCAGTCCTTTAGGAGTATAAGGCAGATCATCACTGCCTGTCCCAGTAGGTAACCAGTTGGTAAACGTTTGCTCCAAATCTGTTTTGTATATATCCTTCTTTGTCATATTGTACAACAATATCTTGAAAGAAAAACAAACTAAACGCTATTAAGAAGCCGAAAACTAGATTAATACGACGGATGTCACTAGTGGATGTGGAACTGCTCACCCTTCCGGAGCACCTGTGTTCACCCCCGGTTTTTAGTGGGGTTCGTGTTACTTGATCTTTAGTTTTATGTGAATGTTTTGTAGATCGTTGTGTGTCCTTTTGTCCCTTTTCTTTTGTGTTGTCTGTCCTTATATTTACGGATTCTGATTATACCTTTGGTATCTTCAAGCTCTTCTTATTATACAATGAAAATAAAAAAAATAATACCACACTGTCGAAAAGGTAGAAACATGACCGCTCACTTTCCTGGTTTGGAACAGGCACTTCAATAACAAGTGGCGGGGTCAAACTAGTTTTATATGGTTCCAAGCCTTCCATATTAGCGTAACAATGCGGTCATAGGAGTTGAGTTTTTTTCCACATGCGAGTAAATGTAAATATCAACCTTCAAATAATTATAACAGGCTGACCAGCGTTACTATGAAGAACGTTCTACATAATCTGTAACTTTTACACATATGGAAATATATTCTAGTTGATTTGCTTTGTATTTTCCGTCCTGTGTTTTGTATGCCCAATGTTTCTCTGGATTGTCCATTCTTGATTGTCCTCATCGTTTTTCTCTAACGTTTATTTAAAGCTACGGTTCTTATCTATCAAGCATCCGCTTTATTGCTCACAAAAATGTTAGCATTATCTCGTTTTGCAATCTTTTGATTTTGAGCGTATGTGATGAGATTCCAGACAGGCGTAGTGCGCAGTAGATAAGATAGATTTCTTTATTTTTATTATAGAACAATGAGCATTACTCGTATCCTAAGTTGAATGTGAAACGGTTTATCACCCCGCAGAGTGGTACTCTTGACTTCTTCCGACAAACGCTACATCTGGACACCTTTGTCGTGTTTGACGACTCTTTGGGAGTTCATAACCCCACGCCCAAGAGGCAGGATTATCAAATATATCTAGTTTGGTGGTCAAATGGTTTATTACGGACCTCTCAAAATCTCTACGCTATTACTAGATAACGATGACGATATAACTAGATAACGATTACGATATTACTAGATAACGATTACGATATTACTAGATAACGATTACGATATTACTAAATAACGATTACGATATTACTAAATAACGATTACGAAATTACTAGATAACGATTACGATATTACTAGATAACGACTACGATATTACTAGATAACGATTACGATATTACTAGATAAAATTACGGTATTACTAGATAACGATTTACGATATTACTAGATAATGATTACGATATTACTAGATAGCGATTTACGATATTACTGGATAATGATTACGATATTACTAGATAATGATTACGATATTACTAGATAACGATTACGATATTACTAGATAACGATTACGATATTACTAGATAACGATTACGATATTACTAGATAACGATTACGATATTACTAGATAACGATTACGATATTACTAGATAACGATTACGATATTACTAGATAAGGTGTTACGATATTACTAGATAAGCCGTAGGTTTTAATAGAAGAGAAAATCAGAGTAAATGGAGACAACCACAGACTCGTAGCAAATACATGAACAACTTTATCACATAGGATTGTATCAAGTACACATCGCCAATGGTACAGCATTTAACATACAAACGTTAGTCGTGATTGGCATTGCAAACATATACTTATAATATACATTACCATATTTCCTGTGTTTTTTTCGTCCCATGATTGACCCCAGGCAGGTCCTGTAACATAATATTTCTCTGCATCAGCCAAGTATTTAGCATCATTGGTAGCTTTATAAAGCCATGCTCCTCCCCAAGACAGTTCGTCATGATAATCGTCTGATCTGTGATGAATTCACCCAGAATTTAATGAAAAAAGTATGCACAATACACCCTAAGCAATGTAATTATTATTAAAACTAAGATTTCCTTCAATCAGGAATAGGTGATCTTAGCCGATTTTGGGTATCCAGTTTATGTTTTTTGTTTGTTTTGTTTTGTTTTCTCTCAGAAACTTTAGAATTATTTAGCTTTCCAATCTTTGGACAATGAATGCACCAGATGAAGGTTCTAAGCGCATTGTGCGCACTAAAGTATATATCGGCGTTTACACTAGCGCCTATCCTGGGTGGTGATTGTCGTTTACACTAGCGCCTATCCTGGGTGGTGATTGTCGTTTACACTAGCGCCTATCCTGGGTGGTGATTGTCGTTTACACTAGCGCCTATCCTGGGTGGTGATTGTCGTTTACACTAGCGCCTATCCTGGGTGGTGATTGTCGTTTACACTAGCGCCTATCCTGGGTGGTGATTGTCGTTTACACTAGCGCCTATCCTGGGTGGTGATTGTCGTTTACACTAGCGCCTATCCTGGGTGGTGATTGTCGTTTACACTAGCGCCTATCATGGGTGGTGATTGTCGTTTACACTAGCGCCTATCCTGGGTGGTGATTGTCGTTTACACTAGCGCCTATCCTGGGTGGTGATTGTCGTTTACACTAGCGCCTATCCTGGGTGGTGATTGTCGTTTACACTAGCGTCTATCCTGGGTGGTGATTGTCAAAGCCTTTGAGGAATGACACCAACCTAGACACTCATAAGTAATATGTTATCGGGAAACAACTCGCTATGAGTTAATCGTTACTAGAAAACAATTCCATAGTCTTGATAACATCTTTGACCTGTGCCGATATGTCCAACATTTTTGTCTACATTGCGATAAATATTGCTTGAAAACATATTGTCGTCATCGATACAGCTTAACACGTGACGTAGGGCAATCATTTAACATCAATTAAATGTTATTACTTAATATTCATGACAAATACTATGAACACCCCCCCCCCCCCCCCCCCCCCCCCCCCCCACCCAAAAATAAAAACAACCCAAAATACCCACACCGTCAGAACGATTCTGAAATATATTATTAATCGTAGAAACAGGATGTAAAATCGATACATCTAACGCACACATTCATTATCGCTCACTTACGTGGCTTAGTGCATTCACCTCATTAAAAAGTGGCGAGCATGCACTAGCTTCATTGGCCCAAACTCCCCTCTTTGTGAAATAATGCCGTTTAAGTTAACAAACAGACAGTTTCCACAGTTACATCCAAAAACCACTCCAGTAGAAATCTTCCATATGGATAATTAAAAATCAACAGTAATAATAATAGATGATTGCTACAGTGAAAAATATGCCTCCTTATATAATAATGTCAGTCATAAAATGTCCTGCTTTAATTGATATTACCTGTAATAAGCGGCCGCTTGATTGACACTATCACTGTATTTTCCAGTGTAGTTAACGGCAAATTGGTACAACTGTTTTGCATGAGTTAAAAGTTTCTTTGAAAAAGCGAGATCTGCAAACAATGAGAGTTCAGAACAACGTTAGACCAAGTTATATAAATTAAAATTATATCAGTCCTTTCATTTCATTTCGACTTACAAAAGATACAATGCAGGTGTCAAATTTAGTTCGACTGAATGCTAAAAGGGCAAATGTAGTTCGGCTGAATGCTAAAAGGGGCAAGTGTAGTTCGACTGAATGCTAAACGGGCAAATGTAGTTCGGCTGAATGCTAAAAGGGCAAATGTAGTTCGACTGAATGCTAAAAGGGCAAATGTAGTTCGGCTGAATGCTAAAAGGACAAATGTAGTTCGACTGAATGCTAAAAGGGCAAATGTAGTTCGACTGAATGCTAAAAGGGCAAATGTAGTTCGACTGAATGCTAAAAGAGCAAATGTAGTTCGGCTGAATGCTAAAAGGACAAATGTAGTTCGGCTGAATGCTAAAAGGGCAAATGTAGTTCGGCTGAATGCTAAAAGGGCAAATGTAGTTCGGCTGAATGCTAAAAGGACAAATGTAGTTCGGCTGAATGCTAAAAGGGCAAATGTAGTTCGGCTGAATGCTAAAAGGGGCAAGTGTAGTTCGACTGAATGCTAAAAGGGGCAAATATAGTTCGACTGAATGATAAAAGGGGCAAATGTAGTTCGACTGAATGCTAAAAGGGCAAATGTAGTTCGGCTGAATGCTAAAAGGACAAATGTAGTTCGACTGAATGCTAAAAGAGCAAACGTAGTTCGGCTGAATGCTAAAAGGACAAATGTAGTTCGGCTGAATGCTAAAAGGGCAAATGTAGTTCGGCTGAATGCTAAAAGGGCAAATGTACTTCGGCTGAATGCTAAAAGGACAAATGTAGTTCGGCTGAATGCTAAAAGGGCAAATGTAGTTCGGCTGAATGCTAAAAGGGGCAAGTGTAGTTCGACTGAATGCTAAAAGGGGCAAATATAGTTCGACTGAATGATAAAAGGGGCAAATGTAGTTCGACTGAATGCTAAAAGGGCAAATGTAGTTCGGCTGAATGCTAAAAGGACAAATGTAGTTCGACTGAATGCTAAAAGGGCAAATGTAGTTTGACTGAATGCTAAAAGGGCAAATGTAATTCGGCTGAATGCTAAAAGGACAAATGTAGTTCGGCTGAATGCTAAAAGGGCAAATGTAGTTCGGCTGAATGCTAAAAGGGCAAATGTAGTTCGACTGAATGCTAAAAGGGCAAATGTAGTTCGGCTGAATGCTAAAAGGACAAATGTAGTTCGGCTGAATGCTAAAAGGACAAATGTAGTTCGGCTGAATGCTAAAAGGACAAATGTAGTTCGGCTGAATGCTAAAAGGACAAATGTAGTTCGGCTGAATGCTAAAAGGACAAATGTAGTTCGGCTGAATGCTAAAAGGAATTAAATAGTTGAATCTATTGCTAAAAGGAACAAAATAGTTCGACTGAATACTAAAGAGGATATGGTAGACCACATACTAATAAAATTGCAATTAAAAAAAAATATATATAAATTGCATTTCAAATAGGTAGATATTCAAATAGTAAGTACCCTTGTCTTTAAATACGATTGATCCGGCTGCCATGGCGGCAGCATATTCTGCCGCAACATCACTTCCTGGTCTGCTTGCTGTAATTTTGAACGCTGGTCGATCTATGCTCATATCTTCTGGTCTGCCCCATGAACCGTGATCTTTTCCACCGTCTCCAACCTGTAGTATTTATACAAAGTCATGTAATAAAGAAATATTTGTATTAGTGTTCTAGGTAAATTAGATAGTTAAACCGTATATATTACAAAAAGACCTAATTTTTTAAAATCTAAGATTTATTTTTTGTCTTAGAATAATTATCATCGGATAATTTACACCCGTCGATTTTATTTTCTCATAGAAATAATCATAATCTCTGGAAAGTGAAAAGTTATTAAGGGTTATTATTCCCTATGTATTTCAATGATAAATTGTCTTCGCCAACTTTCCATCAGTGTTCAGTATGAATATTATGTAATATAGTTTACTGACAGATCCTACATATCCAAGAAAGAATAAACAAGTCCCACCTCAAAATCCGTTTCTTCAGACATTCATTTTGACAGAAAATGTATTAGAATAACATATGATTGATGATAGATTGTTGTTTAACTCTAACTATACGCCTAACGAGAGTACATTTTTGACAAGCACAACATTTTATCATTACAAAAGATGGCGATTAGATGTACTTTTGGGTGGAAGGTTAGACTCTTTACGTTGAATCTGGCCACTGTCGACCAATCTTATTAATGCTTATGCACATTTGCGTCTGTTGTATGCTGTTTTATTAAGTGCAAAGAGCATGGAGTTCATCAAACACCAGGCACTCATTATTGTTCAGTTCTAAGACATGTCATGTAATCTATTTGGCCCTGTATAACCAGTAGACGTACGAGTATTTGTGTGGAAGGAATTATTCACTGCAACCTTGAAACGCATTCCTATGTCTATGTACCGAAGCTTCTACAGGGTATGTAACAAGAGTAACACCACGGGTGCCACTAGTAGAGCAGAAACTGTTCACCCTTCGGATAACTGGAGTCACTCCCGTTATTTTTATGTGAGATTTGAGTTCCTCAATCTTTTGTTTTCTGCGTAGTGTATTTGCAGATCATTCTTTGTACTTTAAATTAGTCTATTGTCTTTTGATCATTGTATTGTGTGTCCTGTGAGTTTTACGGCTTCTGATTACCCCCTTCAGTATCTTCAAACTTTCTTGTAACGAGTTCGACGTGTCATACCTGTACATATAATTCATTTTGCCCAGTATGACATTTAAGCATCCATTCTAGAGGCCAACGTATACAATCGTACATTTCCCCAAGCTGTCCACTAGCTATATAGGCATCTCTGAACTCAATCAAACTCCAGGCTAGCAATGTTACGGTGGCAGACATTGGGAAGCCAAATTTAACGTTATCACCCGCTGTCAATAAAAAACCCCAACAAATTTCAAAAATTTTAAAATATTCAATTACATGATAAAGCTGACACTTAAAATAACAGATTGTCTATCCTGATTAGGCCGTTCAGTTTTGTTTCTCCAAAGAATTTTAAATTATTTGACTGGGAGCGTGCCTGGTGAAGTGGCTGGGAGCGTGCCTGGTGAAGTGGCTGGGAGCCTGCCTGGTGAAGTGGCTGGGAGCGTGCCTGGTGAAGTGGCTGGGAGCGTGCCTGGTGAAGTGGTTGGGAGCGTGCCTGGTGAAGTGGCTGGGAGCCTGCCTGGTGACGTGGCTGGGAGCGTGCCTGGTATAGTTGCTGGGAGCCTGCCTGGTGACGTGGCTGGGAGCGTGCCTGGTGAAGTGGCTGGGAGCCTGCCTGGTGAAGTGGCTGGGAGCGTGCCTGGTGAAGTGGCTGGGAGCGTGCCTAGTGAAGTGGCTGGGAGCGTGCCTGGTGAAGTGGCTGGGAGCCTGCCTGGTGACGTGGCTGGGAGCGTGCCTGGTATAGTGGCTGGGAGCCTGCCTGGTGAAGTGGCTGGGAGCGTGCCTGGTGAAGTGGCTGGGAGCGTGCCTGGTGAAGTGGCTGGGAGCGTGCCTGGTGAAGTGGCTGGGAGCGTGCCTGGTGAAGTGGCTGGGAGCGTGCCTGGTGAAGTGGCTGGGAGCGTGCCTGGTGAAGTGGCTGGGAGCGTGCCTGGTGAGATGGCTGGGAGCGTGCCTGGTGAAGTGGCTGGGAGCGTGCCTGGTGAAGTGGCTGGGAGCGTGCCTGGTGAAGGTTCTTACAGAAACGCGTCGTCGGTACTTGCATACGTTTTTATTAAGAAGAAAGATAGGGTTAATAAAATAAAATGAAGAATAAAAAAAAAAAAACACCTTGTCGTAACAATTACAAAATCTACTATCAAAATGTATTTATATCCTTTAACACACTTACATGAACGCTCACTTTCCTGACTTGGCACAGGCACTTAAATAAAAAGTGGCGGGATTAAATTAATTTCACTTGCCAAAACCTTCACTATTAATGGAATTATTAGGACATTGCAAGTGCTTTCTACATGTGAATAAAATGCCGAAACTCACATACAACTAGGTGAACAGCGTTATTATATATGATTTCAAATTCAAGTCAGTGAACTTGTATTTGACTGAACTATTCTCGCATTGCCAAAATATATTAAAAAAAATATTGGATTCTTCGAAGAAAATGAGATTTTTGTTTTGAATTATTGAGCATAATTTTTAAGAATGTTGAACAAATTTATTTTTGTTGACTATTTACCATCATACCATCCACCAGTTAAATCTTCACCATTATCTCCGTGATCATGAAGTGCTGAATCACCTCGCCATGGTATTGGGTTATCTGCCGGAAGCTTGCCAGATCGTTGCGCAGCGTAAAATAAAATAGACTTTTCTATAATTTCATCATAATTGTACTTTGTCCCGTCATCTACAAAATGAAAATAAATCTAACGGTAAGCGAATACACATCATTCATAGTGCTTTGGTTTATTTTGCAGTTGTTCCAAATGGATTTTCTCAGTAGCACCAAATTTGGCGTCTTTTCCAGTGGTAATCTAAAGTTCCACATGTAGGCAAATCCCGGTGCCACCTTTTTTACGTTCATAATATATTTTTGTTCACTTATTATCGTGATGAAATATAGGTGACACACTACTAACTACATGTAACTTTACTAGTCTTTTAGCTAGACCAAGCTCTTACGTTTTGTGATAATTCTAATCAAAGTGGGATACAATTTATATTAACAGTATCCATTTAAATATTGATACAAATTCTAAGCGAATTTTATTTTGTTGCATGAAAACTCATTTCATAGAAAGTAACAACACCCTAAGCGAGTTCAGTCTTATCAGATATACAAAGCAACTATATAGACTATAAGGTAAAGAAAATAATCCCAAATCGCAATTTTTTTTTAGAATTACTCACGAATGTATATGCATTGGAAGGTGGAAGGTAAAACAAAATTTCTGTCAACCCTGCACGGTAATCTTTACACATGAAAAATCAGATGTAAATCCTAAGAAAGTCGTGCGGTGATTGCTGATGCATTACGTTGATTCTTGTTTTTCTGCTATATCTAGACATACTGTTTTCTACTTCTTTTCACAGCGGTAAACCACTTTATTTATTTATTTATTTATTTATTTATTTATTTATTTATTTATTATCATTATTATTTATTTTTTTTTAATTTATTTTTTATATAGTTTATGGTGTTCAAATGTTCTGGAATATATATATGTCCATATTATTTCATATGTCAAGACGATGCAGGATATTTTTGTCTCCCTGTTCGCAAACTGCTTCAAAATCCTACTAAGCGACAATTTAATTTGAATTGTGTTATTTTTAAACACACTCACTGTTAGGGACAGGAGGAACTGTAAAACCATCATCACCTAAATTCTTTAGCACTGCAGTTCCCTGAGGAGCACTACTTCCGGTGAATTTACCCCCAACTTTAAAATCGATAACCCCTCCTTTGTGACCGATTGCTGTGTGTGGCTTGTTTAGAAATATCCAAACTTTGTTGTCCGCTGAATGGTTGACCGCAGTGGCCATGTATTGCTGAAAATGACAATAAATTAAGAAACAAGCTATTCATTTTCGAAATTATAATCTGGCTAACTGAATGGCCAATGTTTGTACTTCAGGTATTACGATTCTACCGCAAAGTATCGGCAATTGTGATCTTTGTTGTGTGTTTAACGCCACTTTCAACAATATTTAAGCTTTATCGTGGCGGCCAGTTTTATTGGTGGAGGAAACCGACCTGCCGCAATTCATCGACAACCTTTATCGAGTACACCTCGCCATAAGCGGGATTCGTACTCACGTAAATCCAACCACCATGCAATCACGACCACGCCGGTCCCTTTGTTATTGTTTATTTTTCCTACTATATCATATGGACAAATGTATTATTCAACTTATACTTCTGTGTCACGAAGATTAAATATATTATGTATACATTTCAAGATTAGGGCTCGGTGTTCTTCATAACAATACTGCTCACCCAGTTACATGTAAAGATTTACATTGTAGTCACATGGTTGTGTGCTAATTTGTTGTGGTTTTTTTTTATTGTGTTCGGTCATAGCTTTGAGTATTTAAAGTAATTTTCATCAATAAAGCTGGTATATTTTGGTCGCCATTTTTATTTTCTGGAGATAATTGAGACAAACGACTGACAAATTGTACCATAATGATGATACCATTTTATCATTTCAGCATATTTATGCGGCATGTGACAAATACAAAAAAAAAACAAAAACAAAAACAAAAAAAAACAAAAAAAAACAACATATATCATATATACAAATTTACCAATATAAATGTAGAACTTAAGTGCGCACGACGTGTTTCTGGAATAACCGTCATCTTCTGATTTAGTAATCATTAGTTTTCTGTGTAGTGTTTTGTAAATCACTCTTTGACCTTCAGTCCTTATTTTCTTTAGACCATTGTATTGTCTGTCCTTTGATGTACAGCTTCTGATTGTTCATTTAGTATTTCAAGTTTTTCTTCTATTTCTTTATCAGGTGCTCATCATCAAAAGATTGAAAAGCAAAATAATTGAAATCTTTGGGAGCATTTAAACCAAAGGGCCTAAATATAATAATACAATCTGTTAAGGTTACATGTGTCTAATTATTAATCTCAGCTCAAGTGGAGCGTTCTTCGCGCTTGATCAGGCCCTTACTCGCAATAGTTTACCTATAATTTGGTTGTATTATCGAAGTAATATACAAAACATAAATGTAGTGTGTTATACAAAGAAAAACCAGAATACAAAGCAAATGTATGTCAACCAAATATTTACCGTTATCCTTGGAATTGGTTGGTCGAATGTGAGGATGGCTTCCCATCCATCAACCTCTTCATCTAAATGGAATATAAAGTGAGCCTCGAAGTTATCGTCCCAGTCATGCATCTTAGTTAACGTTGTCGTAATATCCGCAACCACCAAAGCAGGCAATACCAACAGCCATTGCATAAACATGACGTCACTATAATGGCCGACAAAATGAATGAATTATTATTTTCATCTTTTTGAATTATTTACAATTTTATGATGATAATAGATCGTGTGTTCATTTGAAAGTGTAATATTTCATTATATTTCTCCATGTATAATGAATTGTGTTTTTTTTTCTAATATAATGTCCTTCATTAGCTATATAAACAATGCCGTGTTAAAACTCCCAATATATTCTAACACGCACATGCGTATTGTTAGACAAAATATGGACATAATTCCTAAGTGATTTCATGTATTATTACAACCCCGTTGTACATACAAATATTAAAAATTTGCTTTGTTTCTTTACACATTCATTTTTTTATCCGGAAAAATACTGAAGATTTATCGACCTTAACTTTTGTAGGTTGTCGTCTTGAACGCTGGTGATGTTGACACAAGCTGGTTTCTGATTTATTTTTCGATTTTTTTTAATCATTTTGTTTGTCTAAGTGGCTAAAATCAAAATACCATCAAATTGGAAAATGTAAGCAAAATACACAACTTGAATGTTTAATACCGTTGTTTCTCTATTGTTCTTAGATATACAGATTCCTATGCATACTATTGTATTTGTAAAGCATACTTATGTTTTGATGACATTTTCTAATTATGTAATTATTGACTCGTTCTTTACGATATTGATTGTTAAAGTGTAGTAACTTTTGAATTTGGGATATAAATGTTTTACTATCTAATAATAAAATGATCTCGTCTTTGAAATGACATCAGTGGTGTCAAATAGATGGCTTCGATTTCATATTACCAACATGACATTGCATAAAATTCGATGTCGTGATTATGTTTGTTGCACCTCAATTTCTGTGCAGTTGAGTTTTTACAAGCTTAATGTCTAATGGTACACGTAGGAACAGATAGCAAGATTGATTATTGGCATATAATTGGCAAAGGGTGTTAGATCGTGAATATCAGTTAGCCTTTGTATCAAAAGCTTAAAGTGTTAATGAGCACACATGCTATATCTATTTTTAACCATCTACTTAACCTTCATACCAAGTAGTTATTGTTCCGGTCGAAAATATCTCCAATAACATTCAGTTTGTATTCAAGAAACTTTTAATAGAATGTTTAATAATGGAACTTGGCATTGACAATTCAATTGATAGTCCTACATATACACATACCAAGTTGATAACAGAGGAAATACTTGAAAAATCACTAAATCAGTTTTATGTTTTTCATGCGTTCAACAATTCTCAATAAAATGAACACAATTGATGGGATGTATCTTATGCAGCTGAATTATTTAACAAATCAGGCTTGCATTAAATTAGTAAAATACGATTAAAACATCGTCAATCAGATCTAGCCAATCATACAGTTGCACTCACAATAAAGTTAAAAAAGTATATGAAGATATCAAAACGGCAACGAAAGGTTGAAATCGTAGGACAGACAATACAATGGTCAAAGAATCAAAGGACACACAATGACCTACAAAACACTACACAAAAATCTAGAGATAGAGCAACGCGATCACCAATGAAAACCGATAAATAGAACATATCCCTGGTCATTTGTGATACAGATATTTGTGATACAGATATTCAGTAAATAAATGAGGGTAAGATATATTTGCAAGAAATACACATATGACATTTCCTTTAATTTTGAATTTGTGGAATCTCGTTTTCCAGATCACATTGCACCCACACATTTCTTCAATTGATATTTCATATTGAACTTAAGTTTCTTACCTGTGTAGACTATTTCAGAGTAACCACACACATGAAATTCTTATGCTATATAACAGAGAACGGAACCACCTTTGATAACACAACACGTGGATCTATTACTGGCCATATTATCAGTTCTTCAACCTTTGAAGTACATATGCATGGCATCTAGACATTATTAAAGGACCTTATTAGTATATCCACGTGAAATATTTAAACTGTTCTTTTCTCTTCAAGTTATTTCTGTAGTCACTTAATCCATCTATACAAGGGGATATTGTATTTAACGCTACCTTCAACAGTATGTCAGTTATATCATGGCGGTCAGTTTTATTGGAGGAGGAATTCGGAGTAGCCGGACATCCATACGATGTAATATATACTTCATGTTATGACTTCATTTAAAACATTTCTAGTCATATTGATTGAATGTTTATAGGAAGTGCGTTTTTGAATTTAGATAATGTAATGAATCAAAGTTTTTCATTGCAATGACAAGTTTGTTCCATTCTTTTACTGTAGAAGGAATAAATGACGAATTGGTTATAGAGAGTCTACAAACAGGAACTATTAAATGATCGCCATTGCGCAAACGGTATATAATAGTACTTTGAATAGTTGGAGGAACTAGATGACGTACGTATTCAGGTGCCCCTCCACATTTTATATTAAAAAATAATTGGAGTTTGCGATATCTTCCCAACATGTCTCAGCATATAAATACTCTGATTTTGTAAAAATGGGTAACCTGTTACTATTCTGGCGGAATCTAATTGTAATTTTTCTAATTTGTCAGAATAGCCAATTCCACAATTATCCCAGACATCACAAGCATATTAAACTAGAGGCTCCCAGGAGCCTGTAGTCGCTCACCTGGTTTTCAATTTGACATCTAAAATTGAAATAGAAAATGGGTGTTACACATAATTTTGAAAGTGGGCCACCTAAAGATCATTTCAACTCAAATTTCGGAGCAAACGATTTTGATGTGATTTTTATCTCATAATATTCCTATATGGAATAAACTGGCTAAGAAAATCTCACACAAAAACCCAGAATATATGTTAAACTACTCATTGCCATGTAGCTGCAGCTAAAATTTGACTTCATTTTGATTTGTAATAAAGCAGAAAATGACAACTAAAGAAATTTCTATTTTTAGTAATAGCAGCCATTTTGAATGGAGGGTGGAGCTGTCGGACACAATTTAATTTGGTTCAGTGGTTCCAGAGGAAAAGATTTAAATGTGATCTTTTTATCAAAATATGCCTAATTTGCATAATCTGTATAAATCGGCTGAAACAAAAATTTCACAGAAAAACCCGGAATATATGTTAAACTACACCTTGTCATGTAGCTGCAATTAAAATTTGAGCTCATTTTGACTTATACTATAGCAGCAATGGACAATTAAAATTGCATCCCCCCTTTTTTCTATTTTTAGCATGGCGGCCATCTTCGTTTGAAGTCGGGATCAACGGACACAATTTTGGAAGAGGGCCATACACATACCATTCTATCAAAGTTTGGTTGCAATTGGCATAGTGGTTTCTGAGGAGAAGATTAAAGTTTACGACGTACGACGGTCGGACTGATGGACGGACGGACATACGGACGACGGACGCCAAGTGATGGCAAAGGATCACATGGCCTTTGGCCAGGTGAGCTAAAAAGGGGGTGAATGTAGAATAAACACATTATTTACAAGTTGGATCTATTCAGACTGAATTTTAGTTTCCGTAATATACTTAAATGTTTGGTTATATTTGTTATCATATTTTCTAAATGTTCATTCCATTTGGCATTTTGGGAGAAGATAACTCCTAGATGTTTATGACTGGTAGATAAAGGGATGATTTTGTCATTATCGCTATTTTGTTTATTTTCCCTTTGATGTTTAAAACCGATATATTTCATATCATGTGGGCGCATGATATGATTCCAATTATCGCTAATCGCTAAGCGTTGTCAAGGACGCACGTAGTATTATCTTGTTTTCTAATATGACGTTATAATGACGTCACATTACCAAATTCTTGATAATTAAGTGATTAACGATATAAAATATTAATTGTGTTTAAAAAAATGTCAGTATCTCAACAAAAATTATTTAATTATGAATACAAAATAGCGATAAAATAATTAAAGATGCTTTTTAAAACTCGAGGACGTTTCTCAGACATCTCTCATCTTAGGGCTTCGCCCTTCGATGAGAGATGACTGAGAAAAGTCATCTCGTTTTAAAAAACATCGTTAATCACTTATTAAAAGGAAATTCGAGGTTGTCTATGTTACCAGTATAAGAAAAAAAAGATGATTTCGTTTTTTTTCAGGATTGAATGATATTAACCATTTACTAGACCAGGCATTTAGTTCGAGTATATCATGGTTGATTACAGTTTTTATTTGATCAACAATAATATAGAATATCCGAGTGACGTGTCGTCAGCAAATAATCTACTCAATGATACAAGTTTTCCTACAATAACATTTATGTATATATGAAACATGAGGGATCCCAATACTGTACCTTGAGGTACCCCAGCTGAGACAGGCTCAAAACTTGAACCAGAAATGTTATTAATTACTTTTTGCTTTCTTTTGTATAGATAATTTTCGATGCATTTTATTAAATTCCCTTGAATTCCATATGAATTAATTTTTTGAATAAGACCTTTGTGCCAAACCTTGTGGAAAGCTTTAGAAAAATCGCAAAAGACGAAACAGCTAAATTCTTTTTTTCAAGTGAGTTTAAGATCGAATTGTATAGTTTAATAGGTTCTTACATACGTTCTTGGGAAAGACCGGGTGATCTTCCACGAGTGATAGAAATTTTATGTCTTTTTGCGAGTGGAGCGCAGCGAAACGAGCGAAAAGACACAACAATTTCTATCACGAGTGGAAGATCACCCGGCTTTCCCAACAACGCATGTAAGTACCTATTTCTTCCGTAAGCAAGCAACTTTCACTATCGCGAACTCCTAGAGACGCCCGCTATTGATCAGTAACTAATTTGCATACATTATCAGATCAATATCATTGAGCGTTATGAAATACACATCACATAGAATTGACTTTTGTGACACCGACCAATAAACTAAGTAGCTTTCTACTGATATTTGAGCTTTCCTCACTAATATTTTATTGAAAGTACAGTATTTTACTTCATGAGACACCCCATACATGAAATATGAAGTGACACATATTTTGACCTCATTGAAGAATGACGTCAAAGGTACGGAAAAGGACATCTAGAAATACGAAAAAATGAAAATAAAAGACACAAATATATATTTAATACGGTTGGAATCTGTATTTGAAAAAAAAACCAATGGTTAAATCTGTAATATATCTGTTATTCAGCTATCATACAGGGTATATAATGTGACATTCCAGGCTTAGTGTATATATTTAAACGATTTTTTTTCTTGCTAAAGGCGTTCTGATTGGATGTCACAACGAGTAAAGACGAGTGCACGTGGACTCGTCTTACCTCGGTCGTCTTCACCCGAAAACGGCCATTTACGGAAGAAATTATAGTTCTTCTTCTTCCAGGTACTGAGATGACTCTTCATAGAGCGTTATGCTCAGTTGATTGAGAGTTGAAAGTTTTGGCAAAAACCCAGATTGATATTTATATAAGAGATTGTTTTTGACGAGATGATTGTAAACATGCTTATAAACAACTATTTCCATTAATTTGCCTACACAACTTATTAAAGATATCGGGCGATAATTGGAGGGTAGGGATGTCTCATCCTTTTTGAAAATTGCAATAACATGAGCGATCTTCCAATTAGATGGATATTTGCTCTGTTGTAAAGATTTATTAAATGTTATTAGAAGGGGCTTCGCAATTTTTTCTGGAGAAATTTTAAGAATTTTATGACTTATTTTGTCATTATTTATCAAAGCATTATTGAAATTCACTGACACTACGAAATAAGAAAATCGCCGTAATTGTATATAAGACCAACCTCAGTGTGATAAAGACCAAAATATTAATTTCAAAAGGATGTTATCATCGCTACCCGAAACCTATGTCTACACAACAAACTTTAAACCCTAACTAATGTCATCAGATGGTGCACGGTCAATAGCCCGGAAAGGTCACTGTCACTGTTCTATATATGTTGTCCATTAAAATGCACTTAAAATGACAATTTCATGGCAAATACACCACATCATAAAATAATATAATCTATTAAACCGGATTCAAATTCAGATTTAATAACAAAGTCTTTAATGTGAGGCACTGCGTATCCTCCTTCTCAGTTTTGAGTTTATCTAGTAAAATTTGCCCCGATGAAGTTATACTAGATAGGATACAACCATTCTACAACTTAACCTCAATATACATAACAGACGATTAATACTTCCACCACTTTCAAACCGCACTGGTGGTGTAATGGTTAGCCGGCTCGCCTCGATAGATCGTGGGTTAGGAGCATTGGTCCAGTCGCGCCTCGAGTGCGGTAGATCGTGGTTTAGAGCACTGGTCCAGTCGCCTCGAGTGCGGTAGATCGTGGGTTAGAGCACTGGTCCGGTCGCCTCGAGTGCGGTAGATCGTGGGTTAGAGCCCTGGTCCTCGCCTCGAGTGCGGTAGATCGTGGGTTAGAGCACTGGTCTTCGCCTCGAGTGCGGTATATCGTGGGTTAGAGCACTGGTCCTCGCCTCGAGTGCGGTAGATCGTGGGTTAGAGCACTGGTCCTCGCCTCGAGTGCGGTAGATCGTGGGTTAGAGCACTGGTCTTCGCCTCGAGTGCGGTAGATCGTGGGTTAGAGCACTGGTCCTCGCCTCGAGTGCGGTAGATTGTGGGTTAGAGCACTGGTCCTCGCCTCGAGTGCGGTAGATCGTGGGTTAGAGCACTGGTCCTCGCCTCGAGTGCGGTAGATCATGGGTTAGAGCACTAATCTTCGCCTCGAGTGCGGTAGATCGTGGGTTAGAGCACTGGTCCTCGCCTCGAGTGCGGTATATCGTGGGTTAGAGCACTGGTCTTCGCCTCGAGTGCGGTATATCGTGGGTTAGAGCACTGGTCTTCGCCTCGAGTGCGGTAGATCGTGGGTTAGAGCACTGGTCCTCGCCTCGAGTGCGGTATATCGTGGGTTAGAGCACTGGTCTTCGCCTCGAGTGCGGTATATCGTGGGTTAGAGCACTGGTCTTCGCCTCGAGTGCGGTAGATCGTGGGTTAGAGCACTGGTCCTCGTCTCGAGTGCGGTATATCGTGGGTTAGAGCACTGGTCTTCGCCTCGAGTGCGGTATATCGTGGGTTAGAGCACTGGTCTTCCCCTCGAGTGCGGTAGATCGTGGGTTAGAGCACTGGTCTTCGCCTCGAGTGCGGTAGATCGTGGGTTAGAGCACTGGTCCTCGCCTCGAGTGCGGTAGATCGTGGGTTAGAGCACTGGTCCTCGCCTCGAGTGCGGTAGATCGTGGGTTAGAGCACTGGTCTTCGCCTCGAGTGCGGTATATCGTGGGTTAGAGCACTGGTCTTCGCCTCGAGTGCGGTATATCGTGGGTTAGAGCACTGGTCCTCGCCTCGAGTGCGGTAGATCGTGGGTTAGAGCACTGGTCCTCGCCTCGAGTGCGGTATATCGTGGGTTAGAGCACTGATCCTCGCCTCGAGTGCGGCAGATCGTGGGTTAGAGCACTGGTCCTCGCCTCGAGTGCGGTAGATCGTGGGTTAGAGCACTGGTCTTTGCCTCGAGTGCGGTAGATCGTGGGTTAGAGCACTGGTCCTCGCCTCGAGTGCGGTAGATCGTGGGTTAGAGCACTGGTCTTTGCCTCGAGTGCGGTATATCGTGGGTTAGAGCACTGGTCTTCGCCTCGAGTGCGGTAGATCGTGGGTTAGAGCACTGGTCTTCGCCTCGAGTGCGGTAGATCGTGGATTAGAGCACTGATCTTCGCCTCGAGTGCGGTATATCGTGGGTTAGAGCACTGGTCCTCGCCTCGAGTGCGGTAGATCGTGGGTTAGAGCAGTGGTCTTCGTCTCGAGTGCGGTATATCGTGGGTTAGAGCACTGGTCCTCGCCTCGAGTGCGGTAGATCGTGGGTTAGAGCACTGGTCCTCGCCTCGAGTGCGGTATATCGTGGGTTAGAGCACTGGTCTTCGCCTCGAGTGCGGTATATCGTGGGTTAGAGCACTGGTCTTCGCCTCGAGTGCGGTAGATCGTGGGTTAGAGCACTGGTCCTCGCCTCGAGTGCGGTAGATCGTGGGTTAGAGCACTGGTCTTTGCCTCGAGTGCGGTAGATCGTGGGTTAGAGCACTGGTCCTCGCCTCGAGTGCGGTAGATCGTGGGTTCGAGCACTGGTCCTCGCCTCGAGTGCGGTAGATAGTGGGTTAGAGCACTGGTCCTCGCCTCGAGTGCGGTAGATCGTGGGTTAGAGCACTGGTCCTCGCCTCGAGTGCGGTAGATCGTGGGTTAGAGCACTGGTCTTCGCCTCGAGTGCGGTAGATCGTGGGTTAGAGCACTGGTCTTCGCCTCGAGTGCGGTAGATCGTGGGTTAGAGCACTGGTCTTCGCCTCGAGTGCGGTAGATCGTGGGTTAAAGCACTGGTCCTCGCCTCGAGTGCGGTAGATCGTGGGTTAGAGCACTGGTCTTCGCCTCGAGTGCGGTAGATCGTGGGTTAGAGCACTGGTCCTCGCCTCGAGTGCGGTAGATCGTGGGTTAGAGCACTGGTCTTTGCCTCGAGTGCGGTAGATCGTGGGTTAGAGCACTGGTCCTCGCCTCGAGTGCGGTAGATTATGGGTTAGAGCACTGGTCCTCGCCTCGAGTGCGGTAGATCGTGGGTTAGAGCACTGGTCCTCGCCTCGAGTGTGGTATATCGTGGGTTAGACCATGGTCCTCGCCTCGAATACGGTAGATCGTGAGTTAGAGCACTGGTCCGGTCGCCTCGAGTGTGGTAGATCGTGGGTTAGAACATTGTTCCGGTTGCCTCGAGTGCTGTAGATCGTTTGTTAGAGCACTCGTCCGCTCACCTCGAATGCGATAGATCGTGGGTTAGAGCACTGGTACGGTCGTCTTGAGTGCGGAAGATCGTGGGTTAGAGCACTGGTCCCGGTCGCCTCGAGTGTGGTAAATCGTGGGTTAGAGCACTGGTCCACTCGCCTCGAGTGCGGTAGATCGTGGGTTAGAGCACTGGTCCGGTCGCCTCGAGTGCGGTAGATCGTGAGTTAGAGCACTAATCCGGTCGCCTCGAGTGTGGTAGATCGTGGGTTAGAACACTGGTCCGGTCAGTGGTGTAATGGTTAGCTGGCTTGCCTCGATAGATCGTGGGCTAAAGCACTGGTCCTCGCTTCGAGTGCGGTAGGTCGTGGGATAGATCACTGGTCCTCGCCTCGAGTGCGATAGATCGTGGGTTAGAGCACTGGTCCGGTCAGTGGTGTAATGGTTAGCTGGCTTGCCTCGATAGATCGTGGGCTAAAGCACTGGTCCTCGCCTCGAGTGCGGTAGGTCGTGGAATATAGCACTGGTCCTCCCCTCGAGTGTGGTAGATCGTGGGATAGAGCACTGGTCCGGTCGCCTCGAGTGTGGTAGATCGTGGGTTAGAACACTGGTCCGGTCAGTGGTGTAATGGTTAGCTGGCTTGCCTCGATAGATCGTGGGCTAAAGCACTGGTCCTCGCTTCGAGTGTGGTAGATCGTGGGATAGAGCACTGGTCCTCGCCTCGAGTGCGTTAGATCGTGGGATAGAGCACTGGTCCTCGCCTCGAGTGCGTTAGATCGTGGGTTAGAGCACTGGTCAGGTTGCCTCGAATGTGGTCCAGTCAAACCAAAGACTCTACAATTGGTATTTGCTGCTACTCCCCAACAACGAAACATTAAGGACCGGTTGGCTCTGAACAAAGAAGCTCGCTTTGTTAACATAATCATGAACGGTCTATTCTTGTTGTAAGAAACGTATTTACAGTGTAAACAGTCTGCTCTAGATATTTCTGCATTTCATCAGCCTTATGTTCATGGTATGGTATAATTTGCTGTCTATGATTTAGGAATGCTTTGTTTCTAACGTCGTAATTATCCCATGAGTATCTTATACAGTCTTATTTTATTACATTTAGGAAACTGAGATGATTTTATTTTTAATTTATTTTGCTTTCCAATCGAATTTTAGTGTACCTGATTAAAGTTATTCCAGAAACGTTAAGTACGCGCTAGGTTAGATATTTTAACATCATATATTAAAACTGATTATACCGATAAAAACATTAATTCACTAAAACATTTTATTATTTATCCCCAAACGTACGAGGAGCCGTCGTGGTAATAATCGTATTGTGGTTGGATTTACAACTACCAATGCAATCAGTGCATATCATCACTAAAGTTATGAGTTCGAATCCCGTTCTGGCGAGGTGTATCCGATACAACAGTATGTGATAAGTTTGTCAGGGACTTGCGGCAGGTCGAGTACAATAATGGCAGCATTAGTACGATTATTAATTTATATGGCAGAGTCGTACACCACAAGAAAGAACAAGAACAATCAGTCGCGTATTCATGTCATCAAATTAAAGATAATTTAATAATTTGTATGTGATGTAAATTGTGAAGACATTGACATTTTTAATGAAATATTGATTGATTTGTTGGTGTTTAACGCCAACTTTAGCATTATTTCAGCTATATCGTGGCGTTTAAGTGAAATAAGAAAAGTTATATTCAATTAATTTCTATAATAATACTTCCACTATATGTCTATTGCTGTTTTAGGTGTTCTATATACTCCTGAAATCAATAAATAGTTGTATTACCTGCAGGGCATGCGTGAACTTTTGTATCATCACTTGGTGTTTATATAGTTGTAAGGAGCTCGTCCAATTAAAACATTGAATATGTATAAATACGAAACTATTGGTGGACAAATCGAAACTGCATTAATTATCAATGTAGGAAAAGTATGACATGAAGGTTAGTGGATTTTGCTATGTTATGCATTTCCATTAAATTTCCTTCTAGAATCGAAATAATTCATGGAAGAGATAGTTTGTATAACAAAAGTAACATTATTTTCGTTTAATTTAGTCATTACTTTTCCATATAAGGCGCATTGATTTACAAAATTATTGTAAATGCCCTATTAGAATCGAAATAATTCTCCTATGTCATGTTTTATGCTCATTTTGTATATTTATTATTTTTATTCTTTTAATTTAACATACATAAAGTACAAATATACAAAATACGCTGTCGATTAAATATGCCTACTGCGCATGTGCTTAGGGTGTTCTGTGCTATTTAGAGCCCTCTATTGTTTTCAAAGCTAAAGTAGCACGCCATATTAGAATTGAGAAATAATTCTCGGATGCCGGGCTCTATGCTTATTTTAACATGGGTAGGCATTATGTTTGTCATTATTTACACCGAGCGATAGCCCGGCATCCGAGAATTATTTCGATTCTAACAGGGCATTTACTGTAATTTTATGCATTCAAGCGTACCTAGACAGAGGTAATTTTTGGGCACTGTTCCAAGTACCTCCCGCTATTATTTACAAGAATATATAACGCTACAGAAGCTGTTCCAATTACCTCCCGCTATTATTTACAAGAATATATAACGCTACAGAAACGCTATAAAAATTGATAACGATCAAAAATTAGTTTCATTTGATTTTTTTTGTATATTTATTATTTTTATTCTTTTAATTTAACATCCATAAAGTACAAATATGCAAACTACGCTGTCGATTAGATATGCCTTCTGCGCATGTGCTAGGATGTTCTGTGCTATTTAGAGCCCTCTATTGTTTTCAAAGCGAAAGTAGCACGCCATGTTAGAAATAACTACAATAATCACGTCAACTACATAACTATGTAAAAGTACTGATATAAATCTGTTGAGGTGTAAATACATACCGCCATATTTTTATTATAACCCAAATGTATATAAACTGAAAGGAATGCTATCAATATGTCATGTACAATTGCTGACAAATGTTTGTAAATTTGTCAGAGAATTTTCAAAGCTATTGTAATTTATGTCATATACCTATATATCTTAATTTAAGTAGTATTTTGTATTCGTTTTTATTATTTGATGTCTCATGTAACATATCTTGTATATGTCTGAAGATTTAATATCAATAAAGTTCTGAAAGTTCTGAGTTATAGAAATGCAGATATCAAATTTAGTGGACCCGATGCATCTCTGGAATATTCTTCATCAGGTACGCTCAAAGTCAAAAGATGATTTACATATTTTAGTAAGCAAGTGTCTAAAGAGGATAGATAGCCGGTATCGGTTAAGGTCACCTTTGTCTGAGGAATGAGAACTTTAGCTTTGTTAATATTTAACTGACTACTGGGTGGATATTACCATCGGTGATTGAATTAATCTATTGATTCAACAAAAGGAACAATAAATTGCCATCTTTAAATCGTACATTCTTCTACCAAATAAATGACTAGACTCTAAGGATAGAGTGGGTAATTATAAT
Organism: Bathymodiolus septemdierum; assembly: GCA_963383655.1. NCBI lineage: Eukaryota > Metazoa > Mollusca > Bivalvia > Mytilida > Modiolidae > Bathymodiolus > Bathymodiolus septemdierum. The sequence continues at coordinate 61,445,306 of OY726530.1, forward strand.
GCAGGTTACGTCATTTTTAATGTAGGAGATATTGGTCTCCGTATCGATAAAGGAAGAAACAATCATGTCCATCATTGTATAGCAGTAGTTGAATGATAAAGGAAGAAACAATCATGTCCATCATTGCATAGCAGTAGTTGAATGATAAAGGAAGAAACAATCATGTCCATCATTGTATAGCAGTAGTTGAATGATAAAGGAAGAAACAATCATGTCCATCATTGTATAGCAGTAGTTGAATGATAAAGGAAGAAACAATCATGTCCATCATTGTATAGCAGTAGTTGAATGATAAAGGAAGAAACAATCATGTCCATCATTGTATAGCAGTAGTTGAATGATAAAGGAAGAAACAATCATGTCCATCATTGTATAGCAGTAGTTGAATGATAAAGGAAGAAACAATCATGTCCATCATTGTATAGCAGTAGTTGAATGATAAAGGTAGAAACAATCATGTCCATCATTGTATAGCAGTAGTTGAATGATAAAGGAAGAAACAATCATGTCCATCATTGTATAGCAGTAGTTGAATGATAAAGGAAGAAACAATCATGTCCATCATTGTATAGCAGTAGTTGAATGATAAAGGTAGAAACAATCATGTCCATCATTGTATAGCAGTAGTTGAATGATAAAGGAAGAAACAATCATGTCCATCATTGCATAGCAGTAGTTGAATGATAAAGGAAGAAACAATCATGTCCATCATTGCATAGCAGTAGTTGAATGATAAAGGAAGAAACAATCATGTCCATCATTGTATAGCAGTAGTTGAATGATAAAGGAAGAAACAATCATGTCCATCATTGTATAGCAGTAATTGAATGATAAAGGAAGAAACAATCATGTCCATCATTGTATAGCAGTAGTTGAATGATAAAGGAAGAAACAATCATGTTCATCATTGTATAGCAGTAGTTGAATGATAAAGGAAGAAACAATCATGTCCATCATTGTATAGCAGTAGTTGAATGATAAAGGAAGAAACAATCATGTCCATCATTGTATAGCAGTAGTTGAATGATAAAGGAAGAAACAATCATGTCCATCATTGCATAGCAGTAGTTGAATGATAAAGGAAGAAACAATCATGTCCATCATTGCATAGCAGTAGTTGAATGATAAAGGAAGAAACAATCATGTCCATCATTGCATAGCAGTAGTTGAATGATAAAGGAAGAAACAATCATGTCCATCATTGCATAGCAGTAGTTGAATGATAAAGGAAGAAACAATCATGTCCATCATTGCATAGCAGTAGTTGAATGATAAAGGAAGAAACAATCATGTCCATCATTGTATAGCAGTAGTTGAATGATAAAGGAAGAAACAATCATGTCCATCATTGTATAGCAGTAATTGAATGATAAAGGAAGAAACAATCATGTCCATCATTGTATAGCAGTAGTTGAATGATAAAGGAAGAAACAATCATGTCCATCATTGTATAGCAGTAGTTGAATGATAAAGGAAGAAACAATCATGTCCATCATTGCATAGCAGTAGTTGAATGATAAAGGAAGAAACAATCATGTCCATCATTGCATAGCAGTAGTTGAATGATAAAGGAAGAAACAATCATGTCCATCATTGCATAGCAGTAGTTGAATGATAAAGGAAGAAACAATCATGTCCATCATTGTATAGCAGTAGTTGAATGATAAAGGAAGAAACAATCATGTTCATCATTGTATAGCAGTAGTTGAATGATAAAGGTAGAAACAATCATGTCCATCATTGTATAGCAGTAGTTGAATGATAAAGGAAGAAACAATCATGTCCATCATTGTATAGCAGTAGTTGAATGATAAAGGAAGAAACAATCATGTCCATCATTGTATAGCAGTAGTTGAATGATAAAGGAAGAAACAATCATGTCCATCATTGTATAGCAGTAGTTGAATGATAAAGGAAGAAACAATCATGTCCATCATTGTATAGCAGTAGTTGAATGATAAAGGAAGAAACAATCATGTCCATCATTGTATAGCAGTAGTTGAATGATAAAGGAAGAAACAATCATGTCCATCATTGTATAGCAGTAGTTGAATGATAAAGGTAGAAACAATCATGTCCATCATTGCATAGCAGTAATTGAATGATAAAGGAAGAAACAATCATGTCCATCATTGCATAGCAGTAGTTGAATGATAAAGGAAGAAACAATCATGTCCATCATTGTATAGCAGTAGTTGAATGATAAAGGAAGAAACAATCATGTCCATCATTGTATAGCAGTAGTTGAATGATAAAGGAAGAAACAATCATGTCCATCATTGTATAGCAGTAATTGAATGATAAAGGAAGAAACAATCATGTCCATCATTGTATAGCAGTAGTTGAATGATAAAGGAAGAAACAATCATGTCCATCATTGTATAGCAGTAATTGAATGATAAAGGAAGAAACAATCATGTCCATCATTGTATAGCAGTAGTTGAATGATAAAGGAAGAAACAATCATGTCCATCATTGTATAGCAGTAGTTGAATGATAAAGGAAGAAACAATCATGTCCATCATTGTATAGCAGTAGTTGAATGATAAAGGAAGAAACAATCATGTCCATCATTGTATAGCAGTAATTGAATGATAAAGGAAGAAACAATCATGTCCATCATTGTATAGCAGTAGTTGAATGATAAAGGAAGAAACAATCATGTCCATCATTGTATAGCAGTAGTTGAATGATAAAGGAAGAAACAATCATGTCCATCATTGTATAGCAGTAGTTGAATGATAAAGGAAGAAACAATCATGTCCATCATTGTATAGCAGTAGTTGAATGATAAAGGAAGAAACAATCATCTCCATCATTGTATAGCAGTAGTTGAATGATAAAGGAAGAAACAATCATGTCCATCATTGTATAGCAGTAGTTGAATGATAAAGGAAGAAACAATCATGTCCATCATTGTATAGCAGTAATTGAATGATAAAGGAAGAAACAATCATGTCCATCATTGTATAGCAGTAGTTGAATGATAAAGGAAGAAACAATCATGTCCATCATTGTATAGCAGTAGTTGAATGATAAAGGTAGAAACAATCATGTCCATCATTGTATAGCAGTAGTTGAATGATAAAGGAAGAAACAATCATGTTCATCATTGTATAGCAGTAGTTGAATGATAAAGGAAGAAACAATCATGTCCATCATTGTATAGCAGTAGTTGAATGATAAAGGAAGAAACAATCATGTCCATCATTGTATAGCAGTAGTTGAATGATAAAGGAAGAAACAATCATCTCCATCATTGTATAGCAGTAGTTGAATGATAAAGGAAGAAACAATCATGTCCATCATTGCATAGCAGTAGTTGAATGATAAAGGAAGAAACAATCATGTCCATCATTGCATAGCAGTAGTTGAATGATAAAGGAAGAAACAATCATCTCCATCATTGCATAGCAATAGTTGAATGATAAAGGAAGAAACAATCATGTCCATCATTGTATAGCAGTAGTTGAATGATAAAGGAAGAAACAATCATGTCCATCATTGTATAGCAGTAGTTGAATGATAAAGGAAGAAACAATCATGTCCATCATTGCATAGCAATAGTTGAATGATAAAGGAAGAAACAATCATGTCCATCATTGTATAGCAGTAGTTGAATGATAAAGGAAGAAACAATCATGTCCATCATTGTATAGCAGTAGTTGAATGATAAAGGAAGAAACAATCATGTCCATCATTGCATAGCAGTAGTTGAATGATAAAGGTAGAAACAATCATGTCCATCATTGTATAGCAGTAGTTGAATGATAAAGGAAGAAACAATCATGTTCATCATTGCATAGCAGTAGTTGAATGATAAAGGAAGAAACAATCATGTCCATCATTACATAGCAGTAGTTGAATGATAAAGGAAGAAACAATCATGTCCATCATTGTATAGCAGTAGTTGAATGATAAAGGAAGAAACAATCATGTCCATCATTGTATAGCAGTAGTTGAATGATAAAGGAAGAAACAATCATGTCCATCATTGCATAGCAGTAGTTGAATGATAAAGGAAGAAACAATCATGTCCATCATTGTATAGCAGTAGTTGAATGATAAAGGAAGAAACAATCATGTCCATCATTGTATAGCAGTAGTTGAATGATAAAGGAAGAAACAATCATGTTCATCATTGTATAGCAGTAGTTGAATGATAAAGGAAGAAACAATCATGTCCATCATTGTATAGCAGTAGTTGAATGATAAAGGAAGAAACAATCATGTCCATCATTGTATAGCAGTAGTTGAATGATAAAGGAAGAAACAATCATGTCCATCATTGTATAGCAGTAGTTGAATGATAAAGGAAGAAACAATCATGTCCATCATTGTATAGCAGTAGTTGAATGATAAAGGAAGAAACAATCATGTCCATCATTGCATAGCAGTAGTTGAATGATAAAGGTAGAAACAATCATGTCCATCATTGTATAGCAGTAGTTGAATGATAAAGGAAGAAACAATCATGTCCATCATTGCATAGCAGTAGTTGAATGATAAAGGAAGAAACAATCATGTTCATCATTGTATAGCAGTAGTTGAATGATAAAGGAAGAAACAATCATGTCCATCATTGTATAGCAGTAGTTGAATGATAAAGGAAGAAACAATCATGTCCATCATTGTATAGCAGTAGTTGAATGATAAAGGAAGAAACAATCATGTCCATCATTGTATAGCAGTAGTTGAATGATAAAGGAAGAAACAATCATGTCCATCATTGTATAGCAGTAGTTGAATGATTAAGGAAGAAACAATCATGTTCATCATTGCATAGCAGTAGTTGAATGATAAAGGAAGAAACAATCATGTCCATCATTACATAGCAGTAGTTGAATGATAAAGGAAGAAACAATCATGTCCATCATTGTATAGCAGTAGTTGAATGATAAAGGAAGAAACAATCATGTCCATCATTGTATAGCAGTAGTTGAATGATAAAGGAAGAAACAATCATGTCCATCATTGCATAGCAGTAGTTGAATGATAAAGGTAGAAACAATCATGTCCATCATTGTATAGCAGTAGTTGAATGATAAAGGAAGAAACAATCATGTTCATCATTGCATAGCAGTAGTTGAATGATAAAGGAAGAAACAATCATGTCCATCATTACATAGCAGTAGTTGAATGATAAAGGAAGAAACAATCATGTCCATCATTGTATAGCAGTAGTTGAATGATAAAGGAAGAAACAATCATGTCCATCATTGCATAGCAGTAGTTGAATGATAAAGGAAGAAACAATCATGTTCATCATTGTATAGCAGTAGTTGAATGATAAAGGAAGAAACAATCATGTCCATCATTGCATAGCAGTAGTTGAATGATAAAGGAAGAAACAATCATGTCCATCATTGTATAGCAGTAGTTGAATGATAAAGGAAGAAACAATCATGTCCATCATTGCATAGCAGTAGTTGAATGATAAAGGAAGAAACAATCATGTCCATCATTGTATAGCAGTAGTTGAATGATAAAGGAAGAAACAATCATGTCCATCATTGTATAGCAGTAGTTGAATGATAAAGGAAGAAACAATCATGTCCATCATTGCATAGCAGTAGTTGAATGATAAAGGAAGAAACAATCATGTCCATCATTACATAGCAGTAGTTGAATGATAAAGGAAGAAACAATCATGTCCATCATTGTATAGCAGTAGTTGAATGATAAAGGAAGAAACAATCATGTCCATCATTGTATAGCAGTAGTTGAATGATAAAGGAAGAAACAATCATGTTCATCATTGCATAGCAGTAGTTGAATGATAAAGGAAGAAACAATCATGTCCATCATTGTATAGCAGTAGTTGAATGATAAAGGAAGAAACAATCATGTTCATCATTGTATAGCAGTAGTTGAATGATAAAGGAAGAAACAATCATGTCCATCATTGCATAGCAGTAGTTGAATGATAAAGGAAGAAACAATCATGTCCATCATTGTATAGCAGTAGTTGAATGATAAAGGAAGAAACAATCATGTCCATCATTGTATAGCAGTAGTTGAATGATAAAGGAAGAAACAATCATGTCCATCATTGTATAGCAGTAGTTGAATGATAAAGGAAGAAACAATCATGTCCATCATTGTATAGCAGTAGTTGAATGATAAAGGAAGAAACAATCATGTCCATCATTGTATAGCAGTAGTTGAATGATAAAGGAAGAAACAATCATGTCCATCATTGTATAGCAGTAGTTGAATGATAAAGGAAGAAACAATCATGTCCATCATTGCATAGCAGTAGTTGAATGATAAAGGAAGAAACAATCATGTCCATCATTGTATAGCAGTAGTTGAATGATAAAGGAAGAAACAATCATGTTCATCATTGTATAGCAGTAGTTGAATGATAAAGGAAGAAACAATCATGTCCATCATTGTATAGCAGTAGTTGAATGATAAAGGAAGAAACAATCATGTCCATCATTGTATAGCAGTAGTTGAATGATAAAGGAAGAAACAATCATGTCCATCATTGTATAGCAGTAGTTGAATGATAAAGGAAGAAACAATCATGTCCATCATTGTATAGCAGTAGTTGAATGATAAAGGAAGAAACAATCATGTTCATCATTGTATAGCAGTAGTTGAATGATAAAGGAAGAAACAATCATGTTCATCATTGTATAGCAGTAGTTGAATGATAAAGGAAGAAACAATCATGTTCATCATTGTATAGCAGTAGTTGAATGATAAAGGAAGAAACAATCATGTTCCATCATTGTATAGCAGTAGTTGAATGATAAAGGAAGAAACAATCATGTTCATCATTGTATAGCAGTAGTTGAATGATAAAGGAAGAAACAATCATGTTCATCATTGCATAGCAGTAGTTGAATGATAAAGGAAGAAACAATCATGTCCATCATTGCATAGCAGTAGTTGAATGATAAAGGAAGAAACAATCATGTCCATCATTGTATAGCAGTAGTTGAATGATAAAGGAAGAAACAATCATGTTCATCATTGTATAGCAGTAGTTGAATGATAAAGGAAGAAACAATCATGTTCATCATTGTATAGCAGTAGTTGAATGATAAAGGAAGAAACAATCATGTCCATCATTGCATAGCAGTAGTTGAATGATAAAGGAAGAAACAATCATGTCCATCATTGTATAGCAGTAGTTGAATGATAAAGGAAGAAACAATCATGTCATCATTGTATAGCAGTAGTTGAATGATAAAGGAAGAAACAATCATGTCCATCATTGCATAGCAGTAGTTGAATGATAAAGGAAGAAACAATCATGTCCATCATTGCATAGCAGTAGTTGAATGATAAAGGAAGAAACAATCATGTCCATCATTGTATAGCAGTAGTTGAATGATAAAGGAAGAAACAATCATGTCCATCATTGTATAGCAGTAGTTGAATGATAAAGGAAGAAACAATCATGTCCATCATTGTATAGCAGTAGTTGAATGATAAAGGAAGAAACAATCATGTCCATCATTGTATAGCAGTAGTTGAATGATAAAGGAAGAAACAATCATGTCCATCATTGTATAGCAGTAGTTGAATGATAAAGGAAGAAACAATCATGTCCATCATTGTATAGCAGTAGTTGAATGATAAAGGAAGAAACAATCATGTCCATCATTGTATAGCAGTAGTTGAATGATAAAGGAAGAAACAATCATGTCCATCATTGTATAGCAGTAGTTGAATGATAAAGGAAGAAACAATCATGTCCATCATTGTATAGCAGTAGTTGAATGATAAAGGAAGAAACAATCATGTCCATCATTGTATAGCAGTAGTTGAATGATAAAGGAAGAAACAATCATGTCCATCATTGTATAGCAGTAGTTGAATGATAAAGGAAGAAACAATCATGTCCATCATTGTATAGCAGTAGTTGAATGATAAAGGAAGAAACAATCATGTCCATCATTGTATAGCAGTAGTTGAATGATAAAGGAAGAAACAATCATGTCC